>CP092867.1:71574267-71611570 GCA_030710605.1 Cordylochernes scorpioides | reverse complement strand
ACAAAAAACAACGACTATTATTAGAAAATAACTACATTTTATAAACACAACACATTATTCCTTATGGACTTAATGACGAATTAAACTACACATACAAAACCACAACAGAAGAAATTTCAACTTATGAAATCAGCTGCAAATACAAAAAAAAATGAATTTAAAACTAAACCTAATAAAAAACTAGAGGTAAAACTACCAATAAATTAGGTTACATTGAATTTGAGAATACTGACCCAAAACAAATGTATACTAACACTTCGTCGATAAATTTATTAAAATATTATTTAAAACTAAATAATAATAAATTTATCAAACTATATGAATATATTGAATTTTCATAATCTGACTAACAGATTAATAGATATCACACACGACATCTTTAAATACAGAAAAATTAAACAATCTACTATACATTAATATTATCAAAAAAATTAATAACAATTTATTTAATCATATTAAATTTAATGTTTTTTTAATAACCAAACATTCAATAATCTTTTCCCTATAAAAAAATTAAATTTCAAAACAATCTGGAGATACAACAAAAATATAGGTAGTTTAGTTGCAATTATAACCAATTTATTAATAATTTGGCAAATTTTAAAAAAATTAAATGTAATTGCAACAACTATATTGATAGATATAAGTCTCAGGTCATATATTAACTAGCAATTTTTCTTTTTTAAATCCAGAATATCAGGATATTTTAAATAAAGGGTATAAATATATACCTCAAATTAAACACAATTATAATAATACAATAAAATCTATATTAAAAGATATAGATATTTTCATAAATAAAACTAGTATAAAATACAGTATTCCAGAATTTACTTTTCTGGAATGGAAACATATATTAAAAAGGAAATTATAAATTATTATAATAATACACTTAAATACACAAAACCTAATTCAGATATTCCTTCTTTTAAAGAAAATATAATTAATTTACAGAAGACTTTATTATCACTCCTATAGATAAATGTTCAATAACTTATCTATAATTTGTAAAATCTATACCACGATATACTAAAAAAGGAAATTGATAATAATCATAAATACACTTTTGCTAGAACTACAGCCACAAAAATCAAAAAAGACATCAAAAACGTTGAAAATTCACTAAAAATTTATAATCACTACAAAAATCCAAACATACCAAAGTTCTATATAATTCCTAAACTACACAAAAAAACCTATTTCTTTCAGAACAATCACATCTGGTATAAATTAGTTATAAAAAACATTGATATACAATTAGCTTCAACACTACAATTTATTATAAATAAATTAACTAATAAATATAATTATAAATTTATCGACTCAAATAAAAAAATCATTAACTATTTAATGAACAATTGGAACAAATATTGAAACAGTACACACATTTGACTTTGAGGACCTATATTCTAAAATAAATTTAAGAGATCTAAATAATAAAATAACCAATATTTATTTAACGAAATCATTAATGATAAAACTTTCCACATTAAAATTATTCATAACAGATATAAAACAATTAAATTAGATCTTAAAACAGCAAAAACTCTACTTGAAATATTTTTAAATTTTAACTATATAGAATTTAAAAATAAAATATATATTCAATCAGAAGCGTTCCCATGGGAACTTCTTCAAGTCCTTTATTAGCAAATCTATATTATTCTGGTACGAAAGAGAATACTTTCTACAAAATTAATTTTATTGGCAAATGTTCCGTTATGTAGATGACATTATAATATTTAATAATCCACAGTTCAAAAACTTAATACCTAAAATATATCCTAAATACTTGAAACTTAAGAACAATGAAAAAATTTATAGAAACAAAAAAGTTAACTTTTTAGACCTAAATATAGACCTTACAAATAATGCTATTAAAATTTATAATAAAAAAAGTAATTATAATTTCAATATTATAAAATACTGTAATATGAATTCTAATATATCATTAAATTGCTGTAAAGTATATATTTTGGTCAGTTTCTAAGATTTAATAGAATAAATAATATATTAGAAAATTTCATAGAAAATGTTAAAAATTTAAACATGGAATTTATTAAAAAAAATTCAGTATCAGACAAGTAAAATATTTCAACAGTATATCAATTATAAAATACTTTAAAAAAAATAAATGGAAGTATCCATTTATTAAATCAACTTTCTATAATTTCTCTCAATAATAACTAATACAAATTAATAATCTTTATCAATTAGTTAAACTTAATTAAATAGCTGATTTGAAGTTTTTTTCACAAGATTTTTAAAGTAATATTGCATAGAGTTCATTTTGTTTAATCTCCAATTTCTGGGGAGATAAATGGAAATTAAATAAAAGTGAATTTTCACAATTAATAGCTTTATTAAACTCTAATAATTTGCCTTTTTAAAAGGAATATTGAAAGATGGATAAGTGTTGAATCAGTTATATTAATATAACTGGCTGTAAAGATTATAAAGTTTGGATTTCTTCCCTTAACTATCTTTTATTTCTTCTTTGGATGTCTTGTTGTTCTAAAACTTCAGAATAAACGGGTCTAATTTTGTCCCCCCCCCCCACAACATGTGTCATCCAGAAATAGATGTTTACAGTTGGAGGCGTCGCGGACGAGGTAGTTTCACAGTTGGAATTTGTTAACACTTATATTTGTTATTTCTATTCATATAAATGTTTCACTGAAGTAACTTTATATTAACACATAAAATCCGGTTGAAAAGAGATCTATGACATAATAGAGAAGGGATGAAATGTCGCTGAACTTCTATTTGAGAAGCCCCGGTTCAGCAGATCTCTTTTTCCAATAATTACTCCAATTAAAATTTTTTTGTATATGTCTGGTCTACCATTAGGGTTTCAAAACATAATAACCAAACTTATAACAAAAGTTAATTCATAGTATAGATTTATTACTAAATACAAATATTTATATTCATATTTTAAAATAAAAAAAATTAAAAAATCATAAAAAAAAAAAAAGTATAAAATATAAAATTATAAAAATATATATATATACTAACAATCTTATCTACCTTCTTTACAAGACTTTTTGTTTTCTTATATTAGTTTGATTAAAAGTGCATGGTTCTGTCTTTCTCTCTTTTCTCTAACTACTAAATTTATAATATTATATATATTCTCACTTCTATTATTCTATATATAGGATAGAGTATGTCTAAATGACGTGTAAAAGCCGATGCAAAAGACGTTAGGTTGTTAAATTTTATTGTTATTAATTATAAATATATAATTAACTAGATGATGTTTTAGAAGTAAAGGACTTTTTTTTTCTCTCTATCTATACTAAATAATAACAATTTACAAATTTTATAATTTTGAATTTAAATAATCAAAATAATGAAGATAATTTTAATAGAAAACTTAACTATAAAACTATACAACTATTTATTGTTATAAATAATTTAGATTTAGCTTGCTAATCTAACCAAATCCACTTGATATGATTTATCATTCTTATCAGTTTGCTCCTTGAGTTTTAAATGTGGAATCACCTGTTATATTTTTGTTATATAGTTTTACACTATATATATATATATATATATATATATATATATATATAATAAATGGATGTTTGTTGGTCCGTTGGTCCGTCCGTCCGTTCGTCAGTGATAATCTTCTACATCGCTCAACCAATCGTGATGAAACTTTGGGAAGATGTTTAGTATACTACCGGGATGGTTTCTGGCTAATTACTCTTTAGAAATAACCTTTCGTTGCATTTTTATTTACAATAAAACGTAAATTCACTCGCAATCAGCGCCCCCTCGCAGAAGACGTAAGGCCTGAAATAGCCTCGCATGAGCTTATTTGTAACGTCAAGCTTAGCCTATAGGTTAGGTACACAGCTTCGTACCCCCGCAACCTAGGTTCGAGGCTCAGCGTGGGTGTTTTTTTTTTTTCATTTCTTTTATATTATTGTAGCAAATTATTAAAAATATTATTTTATTTAAAATATGGCTTTTTAAAATAAAAATTAACATAAACAATTTTTTAATAATATTTGTAACAAACCTAGGTTCGAGGCTCAGCGTGGGTGTCTTTTTTTTATTTCATTTCTTTTATATTATTGTAGCAAGGTCTGTTTTTACAGCATTATTATATTTTGAATGGTTTATTTTTAAATATGTTTGTTATGAAGGCCCTATGTAATACTATTTAGAGCACATTTTACATTTTAAACACCTAAGCCCCCCTCGTTTTAATATTGTAGCAAAGTATTAAAAGTAATATTTTATTTTAGATGTTTGCCATGAAACTTTGGGAAGTTGTTTAGTATACTACCAGGACGATTTCTGGCGAATTATTTTAGAATAATATTTATAACAATAATTATAGCGAAATAAGACATAGTTATTATATTCTATGTTTGTGCATTTATAATTATTTTCCAGAAAATGTGAGCACGTTCTATTAGAATATCTCAATCCCGTAGGGCTTTAGATCGGCTAAAACATTTTATCTTTATAAGTGAATATTAACTTTACTGTACTGAATAGTTTAGTATAATGTTAATTTAACATGTTACAATTTAGCCACAGCAACGCGTGGCCGGGTTCGCTAGTATATATATATATTAGGAACCTGAACCTTTCAGGGTTAGAAAGAAAATCATGAATATATTTACAAAAATAGTTAAACTTATGATAATTCTCTCTGCTATTTACAAATTGATATAGATCTACAACATTATTTATTGTCTGTTGTCTAGCGGTGAAGAAGAGTGGACATTCCAGCAAGTAGGTGTCTCGAGTCCTGGAATTCGTTGCTACAATGACAGCTAGAGTCTTCAATCGCGCCAATTTTTGATAAAAATCCCTTAAAATTTCCATGGTTCGTTATAAATTGTGAATTATAATAGTTTGGTCGAAAATATTTCGGAATTGCATAAGGAAAGAAACTTTGAATGTTTGATTAGTATTCTTTTTTAGTAAATTAATCCTTGATATAATGAAATCTTTGAGTATACCTGGAATATACAAATCATAAAATTGTTTATCTCTGTTGATAAATTATTCAACTCATAACCTATAATTCTAGATTCCATATAATCAGTGATCAAAGGAATATTGGCTAAGGTGTGAACAGAGTTATAACTGGTTGTTTTATATGTTTGGGTACACCATAGCAGAATTTGATTTTGCATTGAGTTCAGTTTGTACTTATATTTTTTGCTAATAAATTGAAACCATATATCTGTTCCGTAAGTTAACGTTGGTCTCATTATAGATTTATAAAGTGTAAGCCCTTTTTGGGTGCTAAGACCCCAAGATTTTCCACATATTGAAAAAAAGGTTTTTCAATCTTTGGGTTTTGTTTAGTATAATGTTAAGGTGAGGGCCAAAATTCAATTTGTTTTTCCATCTATGATTCGCAATCGTAATTCCAAGAATTTTAATTTCTTCTACGGGCATAATAATATTGTCTCTAAAATTAATTGAAATTTTGTCTTTATTGTGCAAGTGTAAAATACTAGTTTTATCAAGATTGATATTCAGCTTATTATCATTACACCATTGATCTATCTTTTCCAAATTAAACTCAATCGACTTTTTCAGATTTGTTAACCCATTATTCCAACATATAATAGTTACATCATCAGCATAGCAAATTATTTCAGAGTTTGGTGATTGCAAATTAGTTAGCAGATCATTTAAATATATCAGCCATAACAACGGAGACAATGGTCCACCCTGAGGACAGCCCTTTGTTAATATCTTTGAAACTTTCATATTATTATACTTGAAATCGTTTTTCTATTTTTCAAAAAAGAACGTAAAATTTTGATCAATTCAACTGGTATATTGTCTTCGTCTAATTTTTAAATAAGGCTGGCCACTATGTATTATCAAACGCTCCTTGTATATCAATTGCAATCAGTGTAACTAGTTGTTTCTCGCTATGTTCCATTATGATCTTTGTGATTTCTTTCAAACAGGTTGTTGTTGACTTATTCTTCAAGAAACCATGTTGTCTGGGGCTAAGGATATCATTTTTTTCATATTATTCGTATATTTTATTTTTCAATTTTTTTTCAAATATTTTTTGATAAGTTAGATATTAATGAAATAGGTCGATAACTCTTTACTAATTCTAAATTCGTTTTGTGAGGTTTTGGAATTATCCTGAGAGCTGCCTCTTTCCATCTATCTGGATAATATCCGAAGTGAATGCATTTATTAAATAAATCGCATATTAATGGTAAAATATTTGATGGGCACTTTTGAATCATGTTGTTACTTATACTGTCAACCCCAGGGGCTTTTTTGATGTCTATGTTAGATATTAGGTTCACTATTTCCCCTTCCTCAACACAGACCTTATTCTTGTTAATCATTTTTAGTTTGTAATTTCTAATATATAGAACATTATATCATTATATATATTCTGCATATAGAACAAATAATAATGAAGAGGAAGAAAGAAACATTTTAGGAAAATCAAAAACAAAACAAAAGTACTGGTCAAAAAGAAACATTTAAAATCACAGATTAATATCTTCAACACTACCGAACCGAACTCGTATCTCGAATTTCGCTCGTAACTAAAAGCAAAAAATCACTTGCTCGTCGGCTCGTATCTCGAAAAACTCGTATGTTGGGGCGCACGTATGTCGAGGTACCACTGTATATTATATTGTAGCGTAGCAGAAAGGTAGAGTCGGTGATCCACAAACGAAGAACGTTTATTTTATTAACCAAACAAACCGAGGTCAAAAGAAGAACAAACGAGAAATATGAATGAATTAATTAATTATAATTGAGTGATATCTAGAAATATCTATATTTAAAATAGTAAACAAAGGAGAGAGAGCAAATTATAAAGTCTCGTAGCCACGCGGCCTAGCAGGGGTAACCTCCACAAGAAGTGACGTCAGCTCCAGGGTTGCTGAGCCAGCATTTCACTTCGCTACATAGCCCCCCTCTCAAAGGACATCGACCCGATGCTCAGCAGGAGACCTGCGCCTCCAGTCTACGAGCTCGCGACCGCGTAATAGGGCCAGGGATATCCAGGTCTCCTGGTCTGGGGACCTCCTCCTGGGCCAAGGGTGGGTTGCCTCCCTTCCGCTGGAACTTCTTCCTTTTGAGGACTTGATAAGTCGTCTTCCATGTCCTCCTCCAGGTGGTCCTCCCGCTTCTCTGGATCTAAATAGGGCTTCATCCTGCAGATGTGAACTAGGTCCTTTGTTTTACGACGACCATGCTGGTCTCCGAATGTATCCACTTCATATGTCACATCGGATATTTTTCTTGTTACTTTATACGGGCCGAAATAACGTCGCATTAGTTTTTCAGACAAACCCACCTTGCGCACAGGGATATAGATCCAAACGAGAACTCCGGGGCTGATAGATTATGTTTCTGTGATGGGCGTCGTAACGGAGTTTATTTCCTCCCTGGGACCTCATAGTGTGAATGCGTGTCAGCTGTCACGCTTCTTCGGCCCTTGATCCTAGAGTCTGGATGAAGTCATCTTCATCCTCTGAAGGAAATTTGGGGAATAGCAAGTCTAGTGGGGTCTCCGCCTCACGCCCGTGCACAAGGTAGAATGGGACTAAACCCCGTGGACTCTTGCTTCGCCGTGTTGTATGCGAACGTCACGAATGGGAGAATCTCATCCCAATCTTTCTGGTTGACGATTCACATACATGGACAGCATGTCTGCTATTGTCTTATTCAACCTTTCAGTGAGTCCATTGGTCTGAGGGTGGTAGGCGGTTGTTGTCCGATGAGTTATTCTGCAGTGTTTGTTCAGATCACGATTCATTGAAGATATAAAATTTCGTCCTCGGTCTGTGATAACTTCCCTCGGCGCACCGTGCTTCAGAATTACATCTTTAATGAAGAATTTCGCTACTTCTACTGATTCACTTGTCGGTAGAGCTTTCGTGATCGCAAACTTGGGAAGGTAATCCGTACAGACAATGATCCAGCGATTCCCGCACATAGATGTTGGAAAACTTCCAAGGAGATCCATTCCCACTTTTTCGAAGGCGGCTATAGGCACAGGTATCGGCTGCAAAAGTCCTGGAGGGAGTTGGGGCTGGCGTTTGCGTCGCTGACAATCTGGACAGTGAGCCACATACTTCCTAACATTTCTATATATTCCGGGCCAGTAGAATTTTTTTCTTATTCGATCATATGTCTTAGTAAATCCAAGATGTCCTGAAGTGGGAGAATCAGGTAAGTTTCTCAGTATTTCAGGCCTCAAGTGGCGGGGGACCACCAGAAAGCCATTCCCTTCCCATTGGATCGTAATTTTTTTTATGGAGAGTATCGTTTATTTTTATAAAGGACTTGTTAGATGTTTCCTGTTGGATTTTGTCGGCTATCTTCGTGAGGTCCGGGTCTTTCATTTGTTCCCGTCCAAAATTCTGTAAGGCAACTATGCAAGGAATATCTTCTTCTATATCTTCACTTCAATTTAGGGGACTTCTTGATAAACAGTCAGCGTCCTGATGTTTTCTTCCGCTCTTGTGCACAACAGTAACATCAAACTCCTGCAGCCGAAGAGCCCATCTTGCTAACCTCCCACATGGGTCCTTGAGGTTGGTCAGCCAGCACAAGGAGTGATGGTCAGTTACGATAGTGAATGGACGTCCAAAAACATACGGCTGGAATTTGCCAATGGCCCAAATAATAGCAAGACATTCTCTCTCAGTCGTCGAATAATTTCTTACCGCCTTATTGAGCGTTCTCGATGCATAGGCAATGGCTCTTTCCTTTTCCTTTTGAATTTGCGCTAAAACTGCTCCTATTCCATAGTTGCTCGCATCAGTATGTATTTCTTTTGGAAATGAATGATCAAAATGTCCCAAGACAGGCTCAGAAATTAGGGCTGACTTGAGAGCTTCAAATGCGTGCCGCTCTTCTATGTTCCAACTAAACACATAATCTTTCTTTAAAAGAGCGTTTAATGGTTGAGCTATATGGGCATGATTGGGTATGAAACGGCGGTAGTAGGAAGATAGCCCTAGGAAACTTCTAACTTCTTTTAGCGACTTTGGTCTGGGGAAGTCACGGACTGCTCTATTTTTTTCTGGATCGAGACATATTCCATCTCCACTCACCTTATGTCCAAGAACTGTTATAGTTTTCGCACCAAACCTGCATTTCCCCGAATTGAGGCACAAGCCAGCCTTCCTCAAACAGCCTAATACCAGCTGAAGGCGTCTCAGATGTTCCTCAAAATCATCGGAAAAAAACGACTTTGTCATCAAGGTAACAGAGACAGATTGTCCACTCAAGACCCTTCAAGAGGCCGTCCATCATTCGTTCGAATGTAGCTGGAGCGTTGCATAACCCAAATGGCATCACTTTGAACTCATACAATCCATCTGGGGTTATGAATGCAGTCTTCTCACGGTCCGCTTCCTCCACGTCGATCTGCCAGTATCCAGATTGGAGATCCATAGAGGAATAAAATCGTGCTCCCTGTAGACAGTCCGAAGTGTCGTCGATCCTTGGGAGCGGGTAAACATCCTTTTTTGTTATCTTTTTAAGGCGGCGGTAATCGACGCAGAATCTCCAGCTGCCATCTTTTTTCCTGACCAAAACGACCGTTGAGGCCCATGGGCTCGCAGAGGGCTGAATAATACCAATTTCTTCCATTTTATTTACCTCCTCTTGAATAATTTGACGTTCCGCTGGTGCTACTCGGTACGGTCGTTGTTTGATGGGAAGGTGGTCTCCAGTGCTAATTCGATGTTTAACATTATCGGTGTTAGACGCTTCTTTTTTTCTGAAATCAAAAATATCTCTATAGTTTCTCAATATTTTTTTTAATTTTTCTTTTTGAAAATCGTCAAGTGAATCATCTATATTTAAAATTTCCGCAATTTTTGAATTTTGGAATGGCCTATATCTGTTCCTACGTGGTTGCCCTCAGCAAGTACACAAAGCTGGCTATCCTCGATGACGACACCATCGGCCACGTGCATCTCCTGGGGAATTATCTTCGGATACGGGCTCCAATTTGCCACCCACAGTTTTCCCCTGTTACTGCTAAGTGAGATGATAGAGGAGGGAGCCATTAGTTCTCTTTCCAGCGACAGACCTTTTTGACTTTTTGCCACCAGAGCTGCATTATCTGAGATGTCTCTGCTTAATACCTCTATCAGCTGAAAAGATGCGGGCTCTATTCTGTATTCCCGTTCCGCGTAGAGAGGTGAGTTATTCTTGGGTGTGTCCTCGACTAGGAATTCCTCTAAAAAAAGTGTATCTTCTGCAGAATCAATTACCGCCCTGGATAACTTCAAAAAGTCCCATCCGAGGATCACATCGTGACTACAGTCCTCCAGAACAATTAATTCGAAATTTTCCTGCAGACCATTTAAGTCCAATTTTAAAGAGCAGCGTCCTTTCGGTTTTATAATATCACCGTTGGCCACTCTTAAGCTCACGTCAGTTTCGGCAAACATAATTTTCTTCAATTTGAGTCTGAACCTCTCGAATAAGAAGCCCCGGAATAAACAAGAGCACTGGTTATATTTCCTTCTATTTTAATATTTATATAATTTCCTTTCATATCCACTGTAGTCGATGAGGGAGGGTTTCCAAATTTTGCGGCCCCACCTCCAAAATAGGTCGCAACCTCTAGTTTTCCTGGCGGGAACGGCGAGGTGACCGACTGGACCCTCTAAAAGGCGACGAATGTTGTCCGTTTCGGCCAGGGTATGGGGAAGGGCTTCGGTAACGTCTAAAATTATCTCTTGGCTCGTCGTCATTGAGCGCCGGGAATTTGGAACGGGGTCCATAGAAGAACATTGGTTCTTGCCTCCTTTGGGAATATCCGTTTTCTCTTTCGTCATTCTGTCTCCTTCTGTCACGGCAGTAACGGGCGACATGGCCAGGGCGTCCGCAATGGAAGCAAATTGGTCTTCCCTCAGTGGTCCGCCATTCATTTGTGTCCAGTCTTTCTCCCTGTTTCGGGTACCGAGCTCTGGGACGGGGAGTTTGGGGTGCGGCCGTCTCTCTTCTAGCGAGTTTTTTCTCGGCAAGCAGCCGCAGACTCTCACTTTTCCCAAATACACTCTCTAATTGAGTAGTAAACTCTTCCCAATTCCGGATGGTCTCCTCATTATTCTCAAACCATTTGAGGGCAGTTCCATTCAGGTAAAAGTAGACATTGGCAAGACAGAGGGTTTCGTCCCAATGATTATGCTTTGCCACACGTTTGTAACCTTTTAACCAGGTAAGGGGATCCTCACCATCCTCCCCGGAGAACATGGAAGGATTCCTTGGTAGGTGCTGAACAAAATAATTGCCCACCTGGGTAGTTTCCTCTATATTCACGGTCATCTCCTTGAGCTCTACACTATCTTCTTGGTTAACAGTTTCAGTCCTTCTTTTATGTCTGAAGGGATATCGGTCTTGACGATCCAGCGTTTCCACCAGTTGTAGCGTAGCAGAAAGGTAGAGTCGGTGATCCACAAACGAAGAACGTTATTTTATTAACCAAACAAACCGAGGTCAAAAGAAGAACAAACGAGAAATATGAATGAATTAATTAATTATAATTGAGCGATATCTAGAAAAATTTATATATTTAAAATAGTAAACAAAGGAGAGAGAGCAAAGAATAAAGTCTTGTAGCCACGCGGCTTCGCAGGGGTAACCTCCACAGGAAGTGACGTCAGCTCCAGGGTTGCTGAGCCAGCAATTTCACTTCGCTACAATATAATCAATTTTTAATATCCATTATATTGCCACGTGTAAAATTAGAAAGACAAAAACTTCAGGAGGAAACAATTTATCTCAGACAAGGGCAAACTATGAATGGTAAACAAGAGATAAGCCACGAAGAAAATTTACAGAGTAGCAAAATATAAACATGAAATTGACCACTCTGTTAATAAAAAATAATAAAACAAACAAATAATTTGTTACATAGCTTCTTCCCTATGGGAGCTGTGACCTACAGCTAGCAATTATTGTAGATACTGAAATGGATCTGACGTGCTTCTGCCAAGGATATCATCGAAGTCTTGGAAATTTGTCCCTAGTACCTTTGCGTCCTTTTTCTTGCGGAGTGAAGAGCGGCTTTGTAGTCGTTTCGTCTATAGAGACATCGTCATCTTCGAGGGAAGTCTTGGCTTTAGCACGGCGGTTGAATCATGGAGTCAGTCTCCGAAAATGTAGATCACAGCACCCGTGGCTTCAAGGTCTTTTCGGCGGTTTTCAGGTTGTCTTCCTTAACTTACCCCGCCCCTCCACCAAAATGTCAGGTGTAAAATTAGGGAAAACAAAAACTTCAGGAGGAGACAACAATTTTTTTTTCAGGCAAGGACAAACTATGAATGGTAAACAAAAGATAAAAGCCACGAGGGAAATTTACAGAGTAGCAAAAATATAAACATAAAAATTTCATTCTGATAATAAAAATAATAAAATTAATGAATACTTTATTACAATTATATTCAATTTTTAATCCAAAATTAGTTTTAAAAACTTTAATCACTATTATATTTATATTTTTATAATATTATTTTAGCTCTGTAAACCATTTATTTGTTTAAAATAATTTTTAATTCATTATTATTATTACTTTTATATATTACATGTTTGATTTTGTCCACTTAAAGTTTATTTAACCACAATCATATTTCTATAGTTTTATTCATTTTGTATTTGTTCATACCTTTAATATGACAATGTTTATAATGAACTATCGGGCATACAGCAATCGCTCACAACAATCTTTCACTCTAACCACTTCAGTCTACTTTTTACTATCTATTTAAGCCACTGATTCACCTCATTGTAGAAAAACGACAGCACTGCTTGACAAAATTTTTTGATTTCGTATTTTCAACAAACTCTTTGAATACAGTTACCCAGATTTAAAAATCCCAACTTCTGGCCTGAGCACGCGTCAAGAGTTGATTTCATTCATCCGCAGAGCACAATCACCAACGCATGTACAAAGCGTTCACTTTTTTAAACTTTCATTTTTTTTCAGCTCTAACGGACCACAATCACCCTTTGATTTCAAGTCAAGTCAGATCACCTATTGTCGCTTCAACACTTCTACTTATCGCATGGCTCTATTTTACCCCTTTCAACCATATTAATAAACAACTTTATATTCAACAACTTTTAACCCGATAAATCTAAAATTGTGACAACACACTGTAACCCTTATATAGGATCGCAAGTGCAACATTGCCTAGGAAGACGCTTAAGTCTATATCCTCGCTTTGCACCTGGATCTGATTATTTGGTTTGCATGTGAAATACTTATAATTGCGTATTCTTTAACCACTAATCCTTCCCAACGCCCGCCAATAATATATTATAATTTTCAATTCTCTTTCACATAATCATATCATTATGTCTTTAATTAAACAACTATTTTATCTACAAATGTTTCTTTTTATAAACAATATAATAACCTTTATTGAACATTAGTTTTATTTTTATTATTTTCAGAGATATTCAAACAAATAATCTTGTTAAAGCCCTATTTAACCCTCACAGTTCAAATAATTGAAATAAATTTTGATTACTTACCTGTGTTAGAGAGGCTTCACCCGTTCAAACCCGGATAAACCCTTTCACTCCTGAGGCCCATCTATGGTAATTTAAACCAACAACCTCATATTGTATATAATATAACAAGATTTTCATGTTTTATAATAGTAACACGTCTATAAATAATTATACGCTAGATTGACATGTATCATTACATCATCATATGTAATGTACTTTGTACAAACTGAGGATAAATAAATAAAAGTCTGTAATAGATTAAGAGTTGAGCTGAAAAGCAGAGATCGAGATATAGAAGTCCCACAACGAGGACTAGAAGATAGGGCGTTACCAGACAGTACAATATCTCTTCCGATCCACGCCCTTATAGCATCCGATGAAACCCAATACTTCCTCTCGGCAAAGATATATAAGCCTCCAACAGAATCAGAAATCAATATTCACTTCACCATCAGCGGGAGCTCTCGTCGGGTTTGCCCAAGGTCCACCTCATCGACCATGTAAACCAGTAAGAACTTTTCTCAATCTCCATCCTTTCGCTCCTAGCTCGACTTTTATCTATTCACAGAACTTTCCTAGTACAACTGTGTCCTTTCCTTTTTTGTGTGGAAATTCCCAAGTCTTCCACTTTGCATCGACCACGACTGCCTGTACTCTATGAGAACTGTTAAAGGTCTTCCATGGTGCAGAGAGGTACTGGAAAAACTCTTCACATCTTGCATCCTGACTGTTCCTCTCGTTTAACACAGTATAGCGAGAGTCGACAGGATCTAACTCACACCTTATATATATAGGGTGTGAGTGAGAACCTGTCTAGTTTTATCGGCATTGATCACAACATATCTACTCGTTCTTTTATATATATGTGTGTTATTTAAAAATATTATTTTATTTTAAATTATAATTTCATAGATTCAAATACCCTGCTAAATAGACCGCCAGAGGTCACTCTTCCCCTATAAAAACTCGTTGTTGTTTTATTCCAATGGCTGGCTCAAAACCTTTATACATTATGTAAATAATATTTTGTTTTCTTTATTCTACTCGCCTTAAGTCAGGCATTACTTTTATCAAATTATGTTATTTTTATATTCCTTTAGTTCAATTAAATTACTGATCAAAACTATTTTTATTATCATACTTTCAAGATTTTAACCACGACTGCATTACCATAATCCTCAACATGATCAAAAATCAAGCAGAATTTTTTATATATACCAGGTCTATTAGTATGAAACGCGAAAATGGCTGCCAGAGGGCGCTGTGCAACTTTATTTGAGCCGACGGTGGCGCTGTTGAAGGCATTTTGTTTTTCGACTCACGTGGCATCAGCATGCGTGGAGTTTTAGAAAAATTCAAATCGTGGAAAATTTCTGGAGCCCGTGGAAAATGGTGATTTCAGAGCCAAAAGGTTTGCGGGAAGTTTTGTTGTTCGCCTTCAACTGGAAGAAAAGTGCCACTGAAGCCCACCGAATGCTCGAGGAAGTTCACCGCGACCACGCTCTGAGCAAATCACAGTGTTACAGGTGGTTTAAAAAATTCCAAAGTGGCGATTTCGAACTTGATAATGAACCACGTGGAAAACCGCACCAAAAGTTCGAGGACGCTGAACTGCAAGCTTTGTTGGATGACGACAGTACCCAAACGCAGGAGAAACTCGCGAAACAGCTCCAGGTGTCTCAAGGTTCTGTTTCCCTACGTTTAAAAAGCCTCAGAATGACCCAAAAGCTTTCCAGATAGGTCCCCCACGAGTTGAGCGAAAGGCAGCAATAACGGCGTCTGGTAACCTGCGAAGGGCTGCTCGCCAGGCATGAAAAGAAGTCATTTTTGCACCGAATCGTAACTTCTGATGAGAAATCGATCCACTTCAGCAATCCTATGCTCGGCCAATTTCCAAAACGGAAGCCTAGGCCCAATCGCTTAGGAAAAAAGGCAATGCTTTGCGTATAGTGGGACCAGACCGGCGTAGTATATTTCAAGCTCCTGAAACCTGGCGAAACGTCAATACTAGTAGCTACGAACAACAAATGCACAGTTTGAGAGAGGCATTGAATGAAAAAAGACAGGAATTTCGTGAAAAGCACAACAAGCTGATACTGCAGCATGACAACGCTCCAGCCCACAACGCTACAGTGGTCAAACACCATAAAAGACTTGGGCTGGGAACTCTTACCCCACCCCCCGTACTCACCAGACTTGGGGCCGTCAGACTACCACCTTTTCACATCTTTAGGACACGCCCTAAAAAACCAGGAATTTTCGAACTCAGACATACTCCCAAAATGGCTTGTTGACTGGTTTGATTCAAAAGGAATATAATTTTTCAGACAAGGAATTCGAAAATTGCCTGAAAGGTGGTCCGAGTTTATAGCTAATCAGGGCCATTACTTTGAATAAAAAATCTTTTGTTGTATGGAATTGGTGAACTACTGATTTCACTGAAAATTTTCGCGTTTCATACTAATAGACCTGGTATTATATAATATATATATTGTTACATATCAATTTTAATGCGCCTTGCATGTATTCAAAATATTCTATGATATTTTAATTTTTTTGAAACAGACTATTTAGATTATCATCATTCCTTTTTATAGTTTTATTCCTTTTGTAATATTTATTGTACATATTCTTGATTGGTTATTGGGGGAGAGAGGACCTAGAGAGAGACGGCGGTTCACGACCTACGAGGAAGACCACGAATAAATGAACACAATAACACTGAAAGGTAATTATTTTCATTTAATTTTTATTTATTTACTTTTATTTTATTTATTTGCATTTAATATGGAAACGTGCTCGAAAAACGTGTATAACACAAAGAAGGAATAAACCAAGGTCGACGACCCTGCAAAGCTGCAACTTGGTGCAAAAATTGGTAGAGATGCTGGTTTCGAACCAGTTGTTTTGAACCCCAATATAGAAATTCCGAAATATGACGGGACAGAAGACCCTCGCTCATGGATAGAATCCCTCGAAGAGATTGGTTTCCTATACCATTGGGCAGACTACATAATTGCCCGTTATGCCGCCATGAACATGACGGGAAGCGCTAAAACCTGGTTGAATTTTCACAAAGCTAGTTTCACGAGTTGGGAAAATATTAAAATCCGCCTCATTTAGGACTTTTCTCTGGACGTGAATAAAGAAGAACTTAGAATGAAGCTTAGACGAATGCATCACTGGAATGAACCAGCAATTAGGTTTGCGGAGGACATCTTAAGGTTGTGCAACAAGGTTGAACCCGCAATGGAAGAAGAAACGAAAATCGAACATGTTATTGGAGGACTGAAAAAAGATTAGTCATTCGCGCTCTACCTAAACCCTCCTAAAACGACCGATCAACTTCTTGTCGTTTGCAAAAAAATGGATTCTTTTGAGAAAAAAGTATCGGGAACGTGTGGAGAAATCCAGAAGCCTATATAACGGTCCACGCTATTCTAGACCCCAACAACAATCGAGGAACTGTTACATCAATTTTAATGCGCCTTACATTTATTCAAAATATTCTATGATATTTAATATTTATTCAAAACAGAATATTTAGATTATCATAATTCCTTTTTATAGTTTCATTCCTCTTGTAATATTTATTGTACATATATCTTGATTGGTATTGGAGGGGAGAGGGACCTAGAGAGAGACGGCGGATCACGACCTACGAGGAAGACTACGAATAAAATAAACACAATAACTTAGAAAGGTAATTTATTTTTATTCATTTACTTTTACTTTTATTTTGTTTTGCTTTGAATATGGAAACGCGCTCGGAAACGTGTTATAACACAAGAAGGAAGAAACCAAGGTCGACGACCCTGCAAAGCTGCAACTCGGTGCTGCAACAATATATATATAAAAGAACGAGTAGATATGTGTGATCGATGCGGATGTAACTAGAACAATTATATAGGCACAAAAAATTAGAGGAAGTAGTAGGCATGTGTGATCAATGCGTAGTGCATGTTTGAGTTATGGCCAGGGCTATCTACAATTTTACGCTCCGCATGGTCTATTGATCAGACCCCGTCACCTTGTCTCCGTTTTCTTGGAAAACCTTTAAAATGTTTGCAAGAATTTATTTGGACCTCTCTAAATCGGTCTGAGCTGTTTTTTTCTTGTGATTGATTGTTTTCTCCCGATTTGTTATTCAATAAAAATAGCAATTTTATGTTATTCTTTGATTTATTCGGTGTGTTCATTAATATTTTTATTTTGTTGTGAATGAACAAGAGACACGTCGCTCATACAAGTAGATAGATATTGGTTACAATATTTATAACTGACATAGGAATTGTAATTTAATGACATTTCAATTTCAATGTTATATTCGCAGGCATAAAAATAGTTTTTTCTATTTGATAGAGTTATTGTTAGTTTTATACTTTTTAGTGTATCATATTTATACTATAGTTGTGGAATAATGAACGCCGTCTAGACGGCTCGGGTGACGACTGTGAACAAACAAGCCCAGGCGGCGCCCAGTCGCCAAAAAAGGACTAGAACAAGGTTTGGTCTGCTACCGACTGTTTCCTCTGTCCTCTTAAGTCGTATAAATAAGGTTAGTTAGAAGGAGACTTTAAACCCTCTCCTTTTCTGCTCTATTTAGTGATCTTATTTTAATCCTCGCAACAGCCCACAAAAGAATCATCACTGCGAATTCTTCTACCGAACTCGCTCAGTGTTTTGTGAAACTATTACCCGACATTTCTTCACAAAGTGGTGTCCCCCGGGTGGGCTTCTGACAAGGCGAGTACAAGTCAAGACTCAAGATAAGTACCTTTTGTTTTACCTTCTGTTTATAGTGTTTTTTGAAAAATAGAAAATTTAAAAAAGCATAGAAATTTGCTTAGAAAGAGACTAACTCGCAGCTTGAAGACGACAGAGGAGTTTCTGTTAGGTACTCCGCCGATACCTGTAGAGGACATTGAATATAATAGAGAGATCATTGAAGAAACTCACGGTGAGGCTTCTTGTGATCCAAGGCAAGATAAGAGACGTCATGCTAACTTCAGACGTTAGCGAAGAGGAATTAGAGCAAGACGATGAGGAAGCCTTGCAATATACCCGTAGATATAAGAGGATATATAACAAATGTTTCGCTCTTGTTGAACCCAGGATCACTGCATCCAGTCCCAGACGGACCGTGAAGTGAGCTTCGCTTCTAGCTCAAACCATAGAACTGAAAAACTACCCAAGATAGAATTAAAGAATTTTACAGGAGAAATAAAAGATTGGTTGGGATGGTGGGCACAGTTCAACAAGATACATGTCGATCCTACTTTAGGAGACAGCGACAAGTTTCATATATCTTGTGCAGTCTATGTCGCCGGGAACCAGAGCTAGTAAACTGGTTGATAGTTACCCCCTGACTGCCGAGAATTACCCCAACGTTATAGAAACTTTGACAGAAAGATTTGCAAGGCCTGAACTGTTTGCAACAAGTCTATGTCAGGGACCTTATCCGCCCTTATGATCGATTGCTCCTTCAAACACAGTTGAAGGTGACTTCATTTTATGATTAGTTGGTGACTCATTTGAGATCATTGGAATCCTTAAAGATTGAGGCCAGACAGTTGTCTGTATTTTCATTTCCAATGATTGAAGGCATGTCTCTCAGAGGAACTCATGAAGGCTTGGCAAAGAAGCCCCCTCCAGGATGTCAAGATTGATGATAATGATTCGACTCAAACTAGAGTTGACCTAATATGGAGTTTATCCAAAAGGAAGCAGCAGCAGAACAAGACAGAGCCTTAGCTGGATGCAAGTTTGGACTCAAATTATCTGAAACAGGATAGAAACGTGGGCAGACAATCACATCCTGCTAAGATACCTACGGCCCCCTTCTGGACTCTTTGCTGGACGTGCCCAGAATTGCATCTTTTGTAATAAAGATCATAAAAACACAGAATGTCTTGCTGCGCGCAGAATGAGCATTAAAGAAAGAAGAGAGCGTTTTAAAAAACGCTAAATGTTGTTTCTCCTGCCTCCAACCAGGTCATATCTTCTTCTAATTGTAGAAGGCGCATAACTGAATGTATTCGATGTAAGAAGAAGCACCTTGATATTTTATGCCCTCTTAATGCTCCTGGACGAGAGTCAGCGGAATGAAGACAAGGAAACAGGTGGAAGACTGTGACGTTTCTCCTACAGTTGAAAACGGAGTTTCATTCTCCGGTAGTAGCGCTTCGTCTCTGATTTTGCTACAGACTCTGAAGATTGAGGTCAAAGGTGCGACTTCGGCGAAGTAGTGCGTGCGCTACTTGACACAGGTTCCCAACGATCCTATATTTTGTCCTAAAACTGCCCAGGATAGGACTATCTCCCATTGCCCAGGAATCACTTAAACATGTGGTGTTTGGAGGTCATACTAGTGAAAGTGTCCACCAAGAATACAGAGTCAATTTGAGTCATGCATCGGGGAATTTTAAGATGGTAGCGAAGCTTCTAGACCAACAAAAATATGTGGTAACCTACTAAGATTGAGCCGCGGGCCATGGTTTAAAGAACTCAAACCCGCAGAATATGGGTCCTGATATTGGAAAGGACGACATGGAAATTGAAATACTTCTAGGATGCGATGTGTTGAGATCTATTTTCATGATGAAATCTTGTGTGTTGTCAAATGGCTTGACTGCGTCGCAGACGCGTTTTGGATGGACTTTAATGGCAGAATGTCAGCAAGGTAGTGACGTTTCACTCGCTCATCATGTTACAACGATGACAATTTCGGAGAGCAGTATAACCAATCTGTGGAATCTCGATGTTCTTGGCATTATGAATCCTATTGAGGTTAAACAGAGAGATCAGAGAGACGCACTGGCGCGTCGACATTTTCTAAAAACAGTCCATCATTCTGTTTCTGGAAGATATGTTATTTTCCCTCCAAATCGCGGACAACAGGGAGGTTGCTATGAAGAGATTATATATAGAACAGACGACTAAGAAATTAATCTCTTTGAATCTTTATGAGGACTATGATGATATTTTCCGAGGCTGGTTGGATGATGGGATAATTGAGAATGTCCCAGCTGAACAACACGACGCTGAGGCCTTCTACCTGCCTCATCGGCCGGGTGGTGAAACTCTCCAGTGGACTACGCCTATCAGGCCTGTCTTTGATGCTTCTAGCAAGGTCTATAGATCCCCATCTTTAAATGATTGTCTTTAAAAAGGACCTAACCTCATAGAGATGATTCCCAACCTTATGCTGAGGTTTAGAAATGGCAAGTTTGGAGTCGTGGCAGACATTAAGAAAAGCGTTTCTTCAGATTGAGGTGAATGAAAGGGGACAAAGAATACCTGCATTTTTCTGTGGTATTCCCAAAATGGAGAAAAGACAGAAGTATTCCGACATAGACGTGTCGTTTTCAGTGTTAACTGTAGTCCTTTCATTTTGGGGGCAGTAATCGAATACCACCCTGTCTAATGTTCGACCTGAACATAAAACCGTCAGCTCAGAGGTTACAAAAATCCTTTTATGTGGGACAATATAGTCACAAGCGTGAACTCTTTTGAAGAATTACAAGATCTCAAATTTACCGCAACGTCCATCATGGATAATGCTCGGATGGAGCTAAGCCGTTGGGAGCATAGCCTGGACGTGGCCTCCGATACTTACCCCTTTGAAAGAGCAGAGATACCTAAGTTCTTGGTGTATGTTGGGATAAAAGGGAAGATTGTTTGTCATGTAAAATTTCAGTAGCCATACCCCCCAAGATAACCAAAAGGAAGTATCTTGTCCTGCTTAGCTCAGATATATGACCTTATTGGATTTCTGAACCAATATTAATAAAGCCTAAAATTCTATTGCAAAAAGTTTGGGCTCTAAAGTTGGCATTGGACGATGAATTGGACCGTCACTACAAGGATGAACTAAGCCTATGGTTCGACGACCTTCAGCAGCACAAGGAATTTCCTAGGAATTTCAATCCATTGATGGTACCGCAGAAGGACTGGCAGATACACACGTTTGTTGATGCTAGTAGTGAAGCTTATGCTGCTGTTGTCTTTCTTCGGACACGGGTTGCTGACAAAATTGAAGTGCATATGATGGCGGCTAAGTCTCGAGTCGCTTCTCTCAAGAGTCCTACGCTACCAAGACTTGAACATTTAGCCTGTGTGGTAGGAGCACGATTAAACAATATGATATTTGAAGCTCTAGAGTTAAAATATATCAAAAATGTATTCTGGTAGATGCCACAAACAGCCCTCGCTTGGATAAAGCGCGATGATCAGTGGGGTATATTTGTCGGGAATCGAGTGAAGGAGATATGCAGACTTAGTGATCCTGGAAATTGGAGATATTTTCCTAGCAAGTGCAATCCAGCTGATTTACCCTCCAGAGGATGCAGCCTCTCCCGACTGATACAGTCTAGATGGTGGGAGGGCCCTTCCTGGTTAAAACTCTCCGAAGAATTTTGGCCTTCCAGGTATAAAGACCTGAATGAAGAAGAAATCTGTGCGTAAAGAAAAAAATTGCTGTTGTGACAACAGTTAAGAGTACCGATCATTGGTACATGAAATATTTCTCCTCGTTCATAAAAAATGTGCGGATGATGGCGTGGATTAGAAGATTCATCAACAACCTCCGATCTTCAACGAAAGTAAAGGGCGAACTTTCTGTGAACGAGATCGATGAAGCGGAGCTGGCGCTTTTGAAATTAGTTCAGGCCGAGTGTTTCCCTAGTCACTCTATACCTGGTCTGAAAGTATGTGAAGTAGAAGTAATCATGCTTGTTAAAACAAAATTAATTCACAGCGACGAATTTGGCTTCCGTTTGCCAGTACTATTACATGGGACTCATCCGTTGATTGAACAAATGATATGTGATTCACACGTTGAGAATTGCCACTCTGGTGTACAATTTCTTATGAACAAACTTCGGGAAAAATATTGGATAGGAAAAGCAAGACCGACCATTAAGAAAATAGTGAGAAGATGTGTCACATGTCGCCGCTTCTCTGCTAAACCCGTTGTGGTGGAGATGCTCCATTACTTGCCACTCGAGTACATAACGCCAAGGTATTCGAGGTGGTATGGAATGATCTGGCGGGCCGCTCTATCTGAAAGATCAGACCAAGACCTGGGTTGTTCTCTTCACCTGTGCTGTGTACATTTGGAACTGGTAATATCTCTCAGCACAGAAGATTTCCTAATGGCCCTGGAGAGATTCATCAAGAGACGAGGACGTCCATCCACCATCTTCAGCGACAACGGAACAAATTTTGTAGGAGCCAATAACTTCTTTAAACAGATTGACTGGAAACGCGTTTCTAACGACGGGAAAGTGAAGCGTATTGAATGGAAATTCATCCCGCCCACTGCTGCCTGGTGGGGTGAATGGTGGGAGAGATTGATTCGTTCCCTCAAAGACATACTAAAAAGAATGCTCGGAACATCAATATTAACATATCAACAATTGATGACCCTGCTGTGTCATGCAGAGGCAGTGATGAATGGAAGGCCCATGACTTATGTCAGCGACGATTCGAATGATCTTGTGACAATATCACCTTCCAGGTTTCTACAAGAACAGACAGATGTCGAGTTTCCCGAGTGCCAGAATATGGGATCTAATCAAACGACACAGAAACTGCGCTATTTGAGCAAGCTGAGGGAGGAGTTGAAAATCACGATTCAGGAAGGAATATTTGTCCCTCCTGTTCCAGAGAAACAGACGCATTAACAATCCAAAACTTCAGGCTGAGGATGTTGTCCTTGTTGGTATGGACAATAAAAAGCGTAATTTCTGGTCATTAGCAGTGATCGAGGAGATATTATTTGGAAGAGATGGAGTGAATAGATTAGTGAAGGTGAAAACCGCAGTAGGAACCTTCCTAAGACCTATTCAGAAAATATATCCCTTGGAAATATCATCAACAGCAGCTTCTTCGCGTTTGCTGAACGATAAAGATAAAACTGCAAAAATACAGACTAGATCGGGAAGATCCGTTTGTATACCCAACCGATTGGACGATTATTATTGTTTTTCTGTGTGCCTAGAGAAAAACAGGTGGGAGTATGTGGAATAATGGACGCCGTCCAGACGGCTCGGGTGACGACTGTAAACAAAAAAGCCCAGGCGGCGCCAGCCGCCAACAATGGTCTAGAACACGGCTTGGTCTGCTACCGACCAGTTAGGTGTTTTCCTCTGTCCTCTTAAGATGTATTAAATAAAGTTAGTTGGAAGGAGACTTTTACCCTCTCCTTTCTGCTATTTAGTGATCTTATTTGAATCCTTGCAACAGTCGACAAAGAATCATCACTGCGAATTCTTCTACCGAATTTCGCATCATTGTTTTGTGAAACGATTACCCGACATTTCTTCACAATAGTATATCCTGGATGATATTTTCCATAAATCATTCGGTACCCAATCAAAATTATATAATCAATAAAGAAGTTTATTTTAACGATGTAACTATATACAAAATACCCGAACTCATTTCGCGGAATATAATATTATTTATATCGTTTTTATAATATAATGCTGTTTTTAGGGATAGACTGATCCCCCTTAATGCTTTTCTGTATTCACCCAGATTGATAGTACGACTCAAAGGTACTCAAAGATACGTGACCCATAAAAAAATAGTAATCCTCGGTTCACGTTGAGATGCTCTTTACAAATCTTTCTTTGTACGATTTCCTACGTATGTGACAAACTAGCACGTGATGTTAACTCGATATTCATATTTGTGCTCTTTATTTTCTTCAAATAACACTATTCTGCTTCGTGATTGTATGTCGTCCCTAAATATGCTTAGATGTTCTGTATATCTCTGAGGTATTCCAGAACATGAATGACTCTCTTTTTACTGTGGATAATCTTATTGGTTTATATATATAGATATATATATTTCTTGTATTTAACCTTATATAGGTAATGTAATAAAATATTTTCAATCTAAATTCTCCTGTGAATACACTCTGTTAGTGTTAAGAACATCTGAATATAAAAAGATATCGCTGAATTTATTCCCCGGACACGCCTAAGTTCATTCTGTTTTAAACATAGTTTTTGAGATGAAAATAATATCATATATATAATCTATCGCTCTTTGAAATTGAAAATATTCGACTTAGTATTCTAATACAAGGAACACATGCAATTAAAGGTGCACATGATACTAGCACTTATTGTTGAAAAGAACGTTAAATGAAGGTGTTAATACACTATAAGTCATTGTGGTGTTTTTTTTATAATAATAAATACTAAAATTAGTTTTGGGCTGGTATTTTATATTAATTATATTCGAAGTACATGCGTCGTTTTCTTACAAAGTATGCCATATTACAGTTTTGTTTAGATATAATAAAAATTATTGTTTTATATTTATACTCAAAGTTATAATCGTACTTTAGCTTGGGCCTTGTGCTCCAATCCAACCACAGTTTAAACATCTTGTCAAACATTTTAACTAAGGTTTGATATCGCCTCAAATGCCTAAAAACATAGTGATACAAAGAATTTCTTGCCTTCAAGAATTCCAAATTCTGCGAAGTGTCTGCTTGTCCTTCTTTCACCTGGAGGTTTTTGAATATTTTTAAAATAAGAATAAGAACACAAGAAAAAATATTTGACAATATATTAAAATATGGATTTATAATGCGCATATTTTTCTTATTTTGTAATGTTTGAAATTTCAGGCCTTGTTATTGCAGAAATTTAGATTTAAATTTCGTTTTGGATTTTATAGAGCTGTATTGTAGAGAAAGAAAATAAGTAATTGAAATAATATTTTTTCGTCTGTTTAGGGTTTCTTTTCAGAATATTTATATTTTGAAAGGAATTCATAAAAAGCGTATATATATGCCATATCAATGGTTATAGAAATTAGTAAAAATAAGGAAAGAGTTGTGTTTATTGAAAATGTTTCCAATTTAAATATTAGATATAGAATAACTATACAATTAAATACGAAAGTTTGGGTATAATATTGAAAAATTTGTTTCAAACTCTCTATATATAATTATTTTTACAATAATAAATGCGCTACTATATGAGACATTCGAAATAAGACATCAATCGTTTGAAATAAAATATAAATTATATTCCAGAATATTGACCAATAGACTTTTCTGATAAATCAGGGGAAATCACCCACAAATATTCAATTGGGTGGTTATAGGGTCTTCTTTAAAAATTCTGTGAATTTGCAAAAATTTGCAGAATTCATAAAAAATGATTCTTTTTTTCATATATCTCTTTCATTTCAATATACTCAATCATCAGAAAGATCAGATGTAGGTTTAGAATATGGTTATTCATCAATGTTAATTCAAATAACTATGGGCTATTTTGAAAGGTTACCATGAGGACCTTTCAAGATTTAATGTATATATAACAATAAAATATATATAACAAGATTTTCATGTTGCATAATAAACACTTCTGTAAATAATTATACGCATTATTGACATGTGTCTTTACATCATCATATGTAATGTACTTTGTACAAACTGAGGATATATTGTTGCACTGGGCTGCGGTTTGGCAGATTCCTCAGTCTTGAGTCTCTCCTCAGACGTGTCTTGCATCTTTCCAGAACGTGTCTCAACCATTCTACAAGGTTAAACCAGTCAATAATAAGACAACTATATATTCAGGTAGCACCCAGAATATCTCTTTATTCATCACATCAAAGTTTAAAGCAGGTGGGGTATTTAGTGAAGCAAAATACAAATGTTTAATAGTACAGATTATATTTTATAGTAATAATCTGTTTTATAAATAAATAAATGTATAATTTAAATTTAAAATATATTAAAAATAATTTTTAAAATACGCGCATTAATCATGATGCAAACACTTCCCCCTGTCCAGAGGTCGTCACGTCCTCGTGAGTGACCTCATCAATTCTTTCAAAATAGGGTTTGAGTCTTGAGACATGGACAATCAATGGGTCTTGGCCAGGATTATCTTTCGGCTCAATTAAGTAATTTACGTTGGATAGCTTCTTTAATATTCGATATGGGCCAAAATATTTTCTCAATAGTTTTTCACATTTTCCTGACTGGTGTCCAAACTGCCACTAAATATGTCCTGGTTTATAGATTCTCTCGTTGTGTTTTTGTCATAGTTTCCTTTCATTCTTTCCTGAGTCTTCTCTGTGTTGTTAATGACTACTGTCTCCTCCTCGCTATTTTATCTAAGTAATTTTCTATATATTCGTCGTAATCGTCCATGTTACTGTCCATTGGGATATTCTCGTCGTCTAAGAGGGACATGGGTTCACTTCCAAACAATAGGAAAAAATGGAGAGTAGCCTGTGGTTTCTTGAATCGTGGTATTATACGCGTGGGTGATAAAAGGTAGGATTTCGTCCCAGTTCTTCTGATCCGTATTCACATACATGCTGATCATGTTGATTAAAGTTCTATTTAGCCGTTCCGTTAGTCCGTTAGTCTGGGGGTGGTAGCTCGTCGTGAAGCAATGTTTAACTTTGCACATTTTCATAACCTCCTTCATCAAATTATCAAATTGCTAGTGAATTGTGAACCTCTGTCGCTGATAAGAAATCTTGGAGCCCCGTGACGTAAAACTATATTTTCGATTAAAAATGTAGAGATTTCTTTCACTGTTGTTTCTGGTACTGCCTTTGTTTCAGCATACTTGGTATAATAATCCGTCAACACAATTATCCATTTCCTTATTTTTTCTTCGATGGCAAGGGGCAACAAAGTCAATTCCGATTCTTTCAAAAGGGTAGTTAGCTGGGGGAATAGGTTGTAAAATTCCAGATGGCAACTGATTTGAACCTTTCCGACTTTGGCAAAGATGGCACGTCTTTACAAATTCGGAAACATCTTTCGGCATGGAAGGCCAATAGTATTTATTCTTCAATCGGTATGTGGTTCTGGCGACGCCCAGATGGCCATTCAGCATATGGTTGTGGTATTCACTCATGATATCCTTCCTTCTCTTCTTTGGCACTACCAGCAACCATTCTCTACCTTCAGGATTTGGATTTTTCTTGTAGAGACACCCATTTTCTTCTTTAAAGTTCAGTGTAATTGAACGCTTGTTTCCACTAAGGTTCTCCTCAATATTCTCAATAAAATCATCCTTTTCGTCTATTATTTGATTCATAAATAGTCATTCATAATCCTCGTCCCATTTGATTTCTGGTAAGGGTCCTCTAGATAGACCATCAGCGTCCAGATGTTTTTTTTCCCGATTTGTGTATGATTTCGAAATTATATTCCTGAATCTTCAGTGCCCATCGTGCTAATCGACCGGTCGGATCTTTCAAATTCTTAAGCCAGCATAGTTCGTGATGATCAGTGACGATTTTAAAGTGCCTTCCATATAAATAGGGCCCTAATTTTGATATCGACCACACCACAGCTAAACATTCCTTTTCGGTGGTTGAATAATTTTGCTCAGGTTTACTTAGGGTTCGGCTCAAATATGATATTACCTTCTCTTCGCCACCGATATTTTGAAATAGTGTTGCGCCTAAGCCGATGTTAGAGGCATCTGTGTGAATGCAGGTGGCTGCATTTGGATCAAAGTGACCCTAAAATTGGCAGATTTATAAGAGCTTTTTAAGGTTTTGGAACGCTTCTTCCTGTTTTCCTGTCCAAATAAATTGCACATTTTTTTCTGATGAAACTGGTCAATTGATCAGCGGTTAATGAGAAATCTTTAATGAATTTTCTATAATATGAGCACTTTCTAGGATGATTGCACTTCTTTGGCCTTCTTGGGCTGAGGAAAATCTCTAACGGCTTTGATATTATATTCGGCAGGTTTTATACCCTCTTGGTTGGTTATATGACCAAGGATCTCAAGTTACTCGAAAGCAAATCTGCATTTCTTGGCGTTCAATTTTTATATTAGATTCGCTGAAGCATCTGAGGACAGCTTCAAGTCTTTTAATGTGGGTTGGAAAGTCCGAGCTGTATATAATCACATCGTCCAGGTAGCAAAGGCAAATCTGCCATCTCAGATTTCCGAGAACATTGTCCATGTTCCTCTCAAAAGTAGCAGGGGGCGTTGCATAGACCGAAAGGCATTACGTTGAATTCATATAACTCATGTGCCGTAGTGAAAGCCGTCTTCTCTTTCTCTCTCTCTTCAATTTCGACTTGCCAATATCCAAATTTGAGATCTATTGCTGATAAGTACTTGGATCCTTGGAGAGTATCTATTACATCATCAATTCCTGGGATTGGATAAACATCCTTCACTGTTACTTCATTTAATTTCCTGTAATCCACACAAAATCTGTATTTGCCATCTCGTTTTTTGACCAATATAACGGGAAAGGACCAGGGACTTGAAGATGGTCTAATTATTCCTTCTTCAAGCATCTCATCTATTTGATCCTTTATGATGGTTCGTTCCTTAGCACTTACCCTGTAAGGCTTGTGCTTTATCGGTTTTGCGTCTTCTGTTTGAATCTGATGTTTTGCCAAATTGGTCCTGCCTAACCTCGATGAGAATAAATCATTATACTTGGCCAAAATTTGTTTTAACCTCTCTTGTTCTTTAAATGATACATTTTTGTTTATTTTGAAATTGCATTTTGTCATTTTCATTCTGCTTCTCTATATTCTCTATAAAATTTACCTCTGCAGGAAGACTTCATAAGCCAATGTTTGGTGTTTCATGATTTTTAAAGGTCGAGGATAAGGGTTCGTTATCCAGATATGGGTTTTCTTATCCGTGACAGTGAGCAAACCTCTTGCCAATCGAAAACCATTTGTTTGAGTCATTCTGTTGTTCTCTTCGATGACATATTCTCCATCCTCTGCTTCTATTGAGGCCCTAATCAATTTAATAGATAGTTTAGGTATAACGGTATCTGTAGTGCTCTTTATTTTTTATATCATAATTGCTTTGGTCATGATTACTCATCAAATTATATTTTATTGTTTCTCGTTTATAATCAATTTTAGCATTCATTTTTTTAAGGAAATCACGTCCAAGAATAATAGTTCGTTGATGTGCGTCCATTACTACAAATTCGTGGGATAATTTAGTGTCATCAATTTTTAAATCTAAAATAATGCTACCTACCATATCTAATTTTGTTCCATCGGGTCCTGAACACGTTTTAGTGAGACTATTTATTTCACGGCCAGCAAAAAGCTTAACCTTCGCATAACCCTATCTTGTCTACATTAATATTAATTTTGTACCTAGGGTCCAACTTTCTAATTCCATTTATGGTCGACTTGCTTTGATTGAAGGAATCAGGCGCGACACTTAGTTTAAATCTTCCAACACGGAATATCTATTCCGTGTAGGAATATTCGTTTGTGTGTCATTACAAACATCCGCATAGAGGCGAGGGCCGTGTATAATCTTTTCTTTCCTCCATTTGAAGATTTCCTTGACTCTTGTCTTGGGAAACTGAGGGGTCCTCTTCTACGATCCTCACAAACTTGACTCTGCAATACCGCGCTACGTGTCCTGGCTTGTTACACTTGAAACATATTGGTCTCCCGTCTTCTGTCCTATTTCTGTTTGAATCTGGACTCTTATTATATGTTTTCCTTGGGTAGACCGGTTTTGGCTCAGGATTGGGAGTGTAAAATCGTCTAGGGACAGATACCTGGGGTAGCGGCTTGTTCTGGTAGTACCTCGGAGCGGGGGCCTGGGGGTGTTCTGGTAGTACCTCGGAGCGGGGGCCTGGGGCTTGGAGGTGTTCTGGTTTAGTCTTCTGAACGACGGAGCGTTCTTCCATTGCTCTTGATGATGAGAACGAGGAGAGCGTGGTCCATTATATAGAGCCTTTGACTTTTTCATACGTTCTTGATAATTATTTTCAAACAAATCCATATTTTTACACAATCTTAGCAGTTCGTTGGTATTCTTAGGAGGGTTTAAGTAGAGGGCAAAATAGTATTCTTTCTTTAACCCTCCAATAACCCTATTTATTTTATTATCTTCTTCCATTTGGGGGTCGACCTTGTTGCACAGAACCAGGATATCCTCTGCAAACCTGATTGCAGGTTCATTCCACTGCTGCATTCTGTTTAGCCTCATCTTCATTTCTTCTTTGTTGGCGTCTAAGGGAAAATCCTGAATTAGGCGGCTCTTGAAATGTTCCCAGCTGGTAAAACTTATCTTGTGTAGGTCCAGTCAGGTTTTGGCATTACCAATCATATTCATGGCTGCATAGCGAGAAATAATATATTTAGCCCAGAGGTACAGGAAGCCAATTTCTTCAAGGGACTCAATCCATGGGCGAGGGTCTTCGGTTCCATCATATTTGGGGATGTCTATGTTGGGGTTCAAGACAACTGGGTCGGCACTTGCATCTCTACCAATTGTTGCACTGGGCTGCGGTTTGGCAGATTTTTCAGTCTTGAGTCTCTCCTCAGACGTGACTTGCATCTTTCCAGAACGTGTCTCAACCATTCTACAAGGTTAAACCAGTCAATAATAAGACAACTATATATTTAGGTAGCACCTATAATATCTCTTTATTTATCACATCAAAGTTTAAAGCAGGTGTGGTATTTAGTGTATCAAAATACAAATGTTTTATAGTACATAATATTTTATAGTAATAATATGTTTTATAAAAATAAATAAATTTATAATTTAAATTTTAAATATATTAAAAATAATATTATAAATAATTTTTAAAATACGCGCATTAATCATGATGCAACAATATAAATAAAACTCTGAAGCAGATTAAATGTTGAGCTAAAGCATAGATCGAGATGTAGAAGTCCCACAACGAGACCTAGAAGATAGGGCGTTGCCAGTATACAATGACACTTCTTCCGATCCACGCCCTTGTTGCATCCGCTGAAACCCAATACTTCCTCTCGGAAAAGATATTTAAAGCTGTAAAGGCGGGAGCCCTCGTCAGATGTCCCCAGGGTCCGCACCATCGAGACCGAGTGATAGGTCCAGGGACATCCCCGTCTCTTGATCTGGCGAGCTCCTCCTGGGTCCGGTGTGATTGTCTTTTCTCGGCTGAGTCTTATTCTAGGATGCTTGATGCATCCTCTTCTGTGTCCTCTTCTATTTGGTTCTCCTGTTCTCCTGGGTCCAAGTGAGGCTTCATCCTGCAAACAGGGACTATGTTCGTAGTTTTGCGCCGACCTGTCTGGTTTCCAAATGTCTCCACCTCTTAAGTCACGTGGGATATTTTTCGGGTGACTTTATCGAAATACATGTATAGATCAGATTGTGTAGAAAATTGATGTTGAAGACTAAATTAATTCTGATAGCGTTTTTCTGGAAGAAAAATGTTTATTTAGAGACGATCTTTATTTATTTATATAAATTTACTCCAGCATATTTACACTATATACATTACAAACTACTAAACGGCAAATTATTCTTTCAAATATTTATATACACCCTAATAAAATGGATACCTGTCATGTTCAATTCCTTGATAAATTAATTAAAAATTTTAACACAAATCCATTGATTTTAGCTGGAGATTTTAATGCTCGAAGTCAGATGTGGTTTGATAATATTATTAATCAAAATGGTAGAAGACTTCAACCTATAATTGATTTTCACAATATGCTCATACATAACAATCGAAACAAAACATGTCGAGGATTAAGTATAATAGACCTTACTATTACTAATAGTCATGCTCATGTACTTGTTAATGGATGGAAAACGTTAAATCTTTCGCAAATCACAGACCATCACGCAATCTCATTCGACATTAGTCTGGAAACAGAAAGTTTATTACATGAAAATAATTCTACATGGTATTTTCAAGAAAAAAGAGCCAATTGGCAAAAATATGAACAGGCAATCAATGTGTCTAGGATAAATGAGGCAATGATGAAATTAGGTAAAATAGTAAATATAAACGATATAAACTGTGTAGTTTCTCTCATAACTGACATATTAATTGAAGCTGCATATGCATCTCTACGATTAAAACCAAAATATTTAAATAATAATCCATTTAATTGGTGGACGGATGAACTGGAACTTTTTAAAAATCATTTTAAATATGTTCGAAATCTATATTATCGGGGTAAACGGTCTAATAGACAGCTAGTTGATGAAAAAATGTATAAAGAAATACGAAATAAGTATATGAATATTATTGAAAAAACAAGAAATGTAAGCTGGAGGGTATTCCTGGAGGAAGTTGAAAATACATCTCCTTTTGGTAATACTTACAAAACTTTTAAACAAAAAATTTCTCCTAGGTCTTTTGATTTACCAATTCTAGATGTATCTCAAGATGTGCTCGAATCAGAAATGAAAAATCTTTTATCTTCTCTATTTCCGAATGACTGTCAATCTTCTGACACAAACTATCATAAATTAATCAGAGACAAGAGTTATACTTTTTCTAATGATAAAATCATTTATTTTGATAATATTCAAATCTGTTCAATAATTAAAAAACTTAAAAATGGCAAGGCTCCAGGAATAGATCATATAAGCAATCAGATGATCAAAACGGCAGTTCATCATATATCTCCTGTGTTAACAAAATTGTTCAATGCTTGTATGGGACTTAATTATTATCCGGAGGCCTGGAGAAAGTCAGCAGTAATGATTATAAAAAAACCTAATAAAGAAAATTATAAAGATCCGAAAGCCTACCGCCCTATAAGCTTGTCTTCTAATTTAGGTAAAATATTTGAAAGTCTAATTCATATTGAACTTTTAAATCATATTAATAGTAATAATGTTATGCATCCTGCTCAACATGGTTTTACACAAGAAAAATCAACAATCTCTGCTTTACAAGAAATAACTAAATTAAGTCTTCTGAAAAGAGAAACAGAAAATACGGCAATAGTAACAGTGGACATCAGCGGAGCTTTCGACAACGCATGGCATCCGGCAATTCTCCAACAATTGGACAAGGCAAATTTTCCAGCGGTACTTATAAAAATAATTAATTCTTACTTTGAAGACCGGAGTGTAGAGTTTAAATATACTAATGTAAAGTGTATAAAAAAGATAAATAAGGGATGTCCCCAGGGTGGTATTATTTCTCCTATTCTTTGGAATATATTACTTAATGATTTCAACTTATCTTTTAACGAAAGTTTTGCTAGAGTAATTGCTTTCGCGGACGATGTGACATTTGTGGTATGGAGTTCAAACATCTATGATCTTCAGTTTAATATTACCAAATGTTTAATAAAAATCAAAGCATGGTGTGAAAAGGTAAAACTTTCACTAAGTCCAAACAAAACAGGTATACTCTATCTACATAACTATGAAAAATTGCCCATTAATTTTGATGGAAAAATAATTCAACCATCAGAAACTGTTAAAATTTTGGGAGTTATTTTTAAAAATCATAGACAAAGGAATAAGATTAATTTTGGAACACATGTTGACAATATAATTATGAAAGCTACGAAACTTAAGAATATATTATTCTCATTATGTGCACGTACTTGGGGCATTGATACTCGACGTAGATTGATCTTATATAAAGCTATGATACGCTCTACAATAAGCTATGCATCAAATATTTGGTTTCCTTTTATCACTGCAGCAAAAAGATCCAAGTTGAATTCTATACAATATCAAATTCTTATTAGATGCATTCATGCTTATAGGACCTCATCTTCTTACATCACACATATACTAGCGAAAACCCCTTTACTGTCCGATTATCTTGAATTATTACAAACAAAGTATAATATGACAAATTCTCTCACAGATCGAACACTCAAAAAACCCCTTCAAAAAGAATTAAACAAACTATATCTGGATCTAAAATTTAAGTTTTATCTTTCTCAATCTAATGAACTGTTCAAGAAATTCTTTCCAATTGCTGTCCCAAATTTCATTTCTTCTGATAAATTCACTACTTTATTCTTAACTGGCAAAGGACCCTTCTTAAGTTTCTTATTCAAACTGAATGCTATCAATGATCCAACATGTGAATGCCGCTTAGATGTTGAATCACCAGAGCATCTTCTTTTATCTTGCCCTCTGACTAATCAAATTGTATGTAGATACTTTGAAACATTACCAAATTCTCTTTGTGTATATACTCTATCTTATGAGAACTTTGTTAAGTTTAGAACTATTTGTACAATAATTTACAAAACAATACTAATCCATCGTGTAAATAATTAATCATATATATATATATAATACTAGCACAGCACAATAGTCCTTTGGACTTCGTGCTTTTGTAACAATAAATAAATAAATAAATAAAAAAAAAAATAAAAATACATTTATTTATTAATCAATATTATAAAATTTAGATTATATGTTGATTTGTAATTTTTTGAATGATTACAAAATAATTCTTATTGATACAAGTAGATCGCTTGAACTACCGTTCATTGTCGCGCCGCGCGCGCGATCGAAGTTTGGAAACTGCTAGATTTAATACAGGTTTAACAAAATGTTATATTATAAAACTAGACGTGTGACACGGGAAACGCCCTGGATTTAGTCGAAGGGCCTGGAAATAAACATTGAGAGTATAGATAGAAACTTAAAAATTGAAATGGGTATATTCTGATTTCCAAGAAGCAGCATTTCAACTGAGGTTACGTAAAATAACTTTATAAGTAAAATATATACATTCGGGAAGATACGCACACGAATAAATAACGGGCACCCATAGTAGATCCTCAAGGAAAATTTCAACAGATAAGTAATTCTGATTATAACCATTTCAGAAAGTATCCAGTATTGTCAAATTTCGAATTCAAAATGAGAATGTGAATATAGCATCCACAATATACCTACATTAACAACATATGAGACATCACAGTGAAAAATGTGAAAAATTAATGTATAGAGCTGTGGAGAAATATGAATAAAATGGATACCAAAAATAGAATTGAATAATAATAAATAGTTTACTAGCAAAAAAAATAATACAAATAATTCCTTCCAAGTGGGATACTATATGTTTGAAAATACCTACAAACTATAAATATAGGCTACCTCTCTGTATTTGGACCTCTATTTGCAGTCGCATTGCATTTTTTTACTTTAGTAATAAAAGCACTCTATTAGTATATACATCGAAATTGTTTGAAAAGGTTTAAAAATATATATTCTAAAGTTAAAATAAAAATTATAGAAAATAAAATATCGAGAAAAAAAAAAGCTAAGACTACATATGATTGGGATAAATTCATTTATAAAAGACGTAATGAAAAAACTACATTTCCAGTTTTACATATACGTGGGTTCAACATTAGGCTTTCCAAAGTTCACACATGTGAAAAGCTATATAGAGCTGTCCATGCGTAAACATAGGCACTTGTACCAAGAGGACCAACTCAAAAAGGTTTGTTCTCGAGCCTTATTAATAATAATAGCAAAAGACAACTTTAGTGGAAACTAGCACCGTTTCAGAATTAAGATAAGGTTGGTATCTGAGGGAGCCAAAGATATTTTTTTGTACCGATACATGGCATCAAACTTTGGTCCCCTGTCAGCATTTGTGCTTCAAGGACATGAGAGCGCATGCGCTGGATAACCTAACGTGTGCCATTGCAAAGACCCTGTTTAAGGTTCAAATTTTTCAGAACTATAACAATAGCATCAGCTTATAGCACCGTTTTGAAGGTATTCCTGTGTGAAGTAAGGCTATTAAGAAATCCAATATGGTAGCTATTTTGCTCCTCCACATTCTCACACTCCACACTGTCAAAACTGAGAAAAGACTGATTCCTGTTTGGTAAGAAATCCAATACCTTATCAATAATATCTAATTAAGCTGTGTATTTAGCGTTAGTATTACAAACTTGCTAATATCCTGCATCATGTCACCTCCATGAAAGGTACAAGCTTTTCGGAAGAGAAGGTAGATCACCATTATCAACTTTGAGCAACCATTGAGAGAGGCTATGTGCATCAAAACCTCTTCGCATTCTAAGTTAGGCGCAATATTATAAACAATGGCCATAAATATCTGCATTTAATTCAAGCAGCAAGAGGTGAAAAAAGAGAACTTGGAGAAATTCACCTCCAAGAGAAGCAACCTTTCCGCCAAAAGCAAGGCCACAATGCATAATGTGCTTTTGGAAGCGATATTCAATTCCAAGCGCTCTGTAGGGGCCATACGAGTATAATAGTGCCATATAACAAACACATATTTTTGAATAAAAAGGCATATATTGGATCAAAATATCATTTATTTTATCAATATTTCAGTTGGCTAAACGCCAACCTTTATCAAGGTATTATTACATTTTAAAGTGTGTCAACAGAAAATTCAGCGCCACATAACGTCAATAAAATTAAGTTTTAAAAATATTTGTGCTTATATTTAATGGGAAGAAAAAATTATATATAAATTCATATTATGGACAAAAATAAATTTCTAAAAAAGTTGTGAATATTTTGAATATTAACAATAACGCCTATTTTATATTTACAATTATTTGTACTATGTGAAAAAATATTTTTCATTTATATTATTATTATTTTCATATATTCAATGTCTTCAAAGGTTTTATTTGTGTGATATCATTTAAAAAAAAAATCCATTTTCAACTTTTTTTTTTCAAATTTCACAATAATTTAAAATATATTATTGATATTTTTATTTAACTAACTTTTCAAACATTTTATGCGCTTTGTGTTTTCGTGAAAAAATTTTAGTTTAGCATTTCTTTTATACATAATTTGTTATTTTATTTTAATTTTATATAAAAAGAAATTACACATAGTACAAATAATTGTAAATATAAAATAGGCGTCATTGTTAATATTCAAAATATTCACTTATATTCATTCATAATATAAATTTATATGAAAAAACAATAGAAACAAAAAGTGGGCCAGGTTGTAGATATTAAAAATAAAAAAGGTATATCCTGACCAGGAGCACATGTGCTTTTCAG
>CP092867.1:71291517-71574167 GCA_030710605.1 Cordylochernes scorpioides | reverse complement strand
TCATTTTATCTATTCCTCCAATATAAATGTTGTAGATAAATGATAAAACTAACTTTGACTTGTACGCAATTAATAGGTAGAAAATCTTATTTTTGATTAATAATCATCCTCATTTAGTTAAATCTACAAATCTGCAAATAACTCTAAGGATATTCAAGATATTCAATAAATTATTTTTCAAAACCTTTCCGGGGATATACCTAATAATATCCCAAAATTTCACGGCGATTGTATGTATGGTTTTTGATTCTATAGAGTACAGACAGACAGACAAACAGACAGACAGGCATTCAATTTTATATATATAATAGACTAGCGTATGTACCCGGCTTCGCCCGGGTTTTACCCAAGTAAAGGTTTGTCTAACGAACATTTGTTAAAACAATTCTCTATAAACTTATAAAAAAAATAATAATAGATATATTTTGATAATTTGAAATTCGTAAATTCGAATCTCTCGATAAAGTGAACATTTTTTCCCGGTCCCTTGAAAAATACTCGATAAGTTGAATAAAATCAATATTAATTAGTTCCCTCGGTAATTGGAAGTTAAATGAATAGTATCTTGCCTTGGAATTGTATCATTATTCTTGTCTCGAATAAATTGCCGCGATATACTAAATTTTGTTTTTCCTAATTTTCTACATTACAAAATCATAATTTTTATCTATTCTCCCAATATATATGTTGTAGATAAATGATAAAACTAACTTTGACTTTTGCGCAATTAATAGGTAGAAAATCTTACTTTTGATAAACAATCTTTAAGATAATAAACTTAGTGATTAGAAAATTAATAGATAAAAAAAAATGTTATCATCGTCGCAATGGGGGCGCTGCTTTCGAGTTAAATCTACAAATCTGCAAATAACTCTAAGGATATTCAAGATATTCAAGAAAATATTTTTTAAAAACCTTCCCGGGGATATAGCTAATAATATGCCAACATTTCACGGCGATTGGATGTATGGTTTTTGAATCTATAGAGTACAGACAGGCAGACAAACAGACAGACACTTAATTTTATATATATAGACTAGCGGATGTACCCGGCTTCGCCCGGGTTTTACCCTAGTGAAAGTTTACCTAGCGAACATTTATTAAAACAATTCTAGAAAACATCCAATTCCTACTGAATCTATATTCGGCAAGATAACTTTATGTTTGATTATCTGCTCCACCTAGCTGTACCCGTTCAAATGTTGCTGTCTTTGAACAAAAAGGCAGTTTTAATACCTAAATAATAATTTATTAATGATCAAATGTATACAATACATCAAAATGAAAATTAACAATTAAATTATCCACACATAAATGTCATTTAAATATAACATATGTAAAAAGTAATAGATATATTTTGATAATTTGAAACTCGTAAATTTAAATCTCTCGATAAAGTGAATATTTTTTCCCGGTCCCTTGAAAAATACTCGATAAGTTGAATAAAATCAATATTAATTATCATTATTCTTGTCTCAAATAAATTGACGTGTCATCCTGAATTTTGTCTTTTTTAATTTTCTACATTATAAAATCATCATTTTATCTATTCTTCCAATATATATGTTGTAGATAAATGATAAAACTAACTTTGACTTGTACGCAATTAATAGGTAGAAAATCTTATTTTTGATTAATAATCATCCTCATTTAGTTAAATCTACAAATCTGCAAATACCTCTAAGGATATTCAAGATATTCAATAAATTATTTTTCAAAACCTTTCCGTGGATATACCTAATAATATCCCAAAATTTCACGGCGATTGGATGTATGGTTTTTGAATATATAGAGTACAGACAGACAGACATTCAATTTTATATATATATAGATAGATATATTTTTCTAATATTTTTGTTTACTAAAAATTACAAAAAAAAAAATTCTCATATATTTAAATTTTTTAAACTACTAATAAAATATAAATTTTCAAAAAATCAATATTTTGTGTTTACTGAATTAATTTTATATAATTAAAAAAAATCTCTTATTTAATTAAAAAAAAACAGATTATTTGACTATTGACCACCATATTGAATACACATATATTGTTTGTAAACAAAACCATTTACTTTTGATAAATAATCATCATCATTTAGTTAAATCTACAAATCTGCAAATAACTCTAAAGATATTCAAGATATTCAAGATATTATTTTTCAAAAGCCTTCGCAGGGATATAACTAATAATATCCCAAAATTAACGGCGATTGGATGTATGGTTTTTGATTCTATATAGTACAGACAGACAGACATTCAATTTTATATATATATAGATAATTCAACAATCTGCTCTAAATATTATCATGCATATAGAAAAAAAAATGATTATATTCCTCTTCTTTATGCCGGGCCTAACTACTCATTTCATCGCAATTTTACTTTGAGAAATTGTTTAGTATACTACCAGAAAGGTTTCTATCTAATTATTAGTTTGAAAAAAATTTTTTTTTTGGAAAAAAATAAGGATAAATATTAATTAATCTGTTATATTTTCAGCACTCTGATTCATTATCTCTGTATTATCTTTATATATATATAAATAAAATTTGTCTGTCTGTTTATCGATAAACTCAGAAACTACTTAACCAAATGTCACCAAATTTTCCACCTAACTACCAATGACCCTGAAGATGAAGAATTTACAATGCATTGAAATTAAGTAAAAAAAAATATATTTTGAATCCAATTTTATCTCTTGTGTATAATTTTATTTATATAGCCACTTGCTATTTGACCATTTAGAACTTTGGGGAAAGTTATAAAGCTATTTTTTGTCAGATTTCCGTTTTTCGTTTCGTTTTATTTCCAAATTCCATTAAAATTTTTATAAAAAATTATCATCAATATTAAGAAGGTTTTCAATGTGTTGTGTGTGTGTGTGTGTTGTGTGTCTGTATTCAAATTATTAATGACATTTTTGAAAGTAAAACAGTGTATACGGTATTAAATATGTATAATGAGAAGAGAGAAACAATGGCTTAAAATATACTAGAAAGTGAGCTGAATGAAGACAAAAAAATGTTAAGAATTCCCTATGAATTGAAATGAAGTGATTTTGCCTATAAAATAGCAAAACAAAAAATAGACTGGATTGATACACATTCAAAATGGTTAAAATGGCATTTATTTAGCCAAACAGTGTGAAAATGTAGATACAGTAAAGCTTCCATTGAGAGGATGCCTAAAATCGTAGCTTAACCCGTCTCTCCAAGAGGCAGTCTCTTATTAAAGGTCTATTAGAGATTCTTTAATATCAATTAGAATCTCCAATGAGAGACCACCTACAATAGAAACAAGTTGAGTCATGTTTTTAGGTGGTATTTCTTAAGAGACTCTATTTACATATATTAAAATCAGAGGAATAAATTTAAATCTCCTTTAGATATCTGATATCAAAGTAAAACGTTTATGGAGATGAGTATCTTTTATTCCGGTCTTCTCAAGCTTTCGGGCTTGTCCGCCCTTCTACAGGAGAAACATATACAATATATCAAGAATATATAACGCCGCCTGATGCTAAAACTATTATGATTCTATGTATATATATATATATATATATACATTAGGATGTTTTTGCATATTATTTTTTACTTAAGATATGTTTTTTATTTGGTTAAGGTATTTACATATTTTACTATTGTTTGCTATATTCTATGAATTATCTTATAGGTTCGGAATTCTATTATTTAAGTTAGTTTTATAATGGTTATTGGCTATTATATATAAGTTACTTATATTATTGTTGATATTATTAGCTGGTACTAGGATATATTGTGTTATATGTTTCGGGCAAATCTATTTTTCTATTGATGCTATTGTGTTTTTTTTTTTCTGGATAATAAAGATTGAATTATAAGCCTTTGATATTTGCTGTTTATGTTATTGTAATGTATTCTAGGTTCTTCTAATGCGAAAGTGTGGCCTGTTTCTTTGCAGTGTTGGAAAATTAGAGATATATTGTCTTGATTTATTATGTTGCGTTTATGTTCATATATTCTATTGCTGACTCTCCTTCCTGTTTCCCCCACGTATTTGGCTTGGCAGTTGTTGCATTTCTATGGAATATATTGCTTCTTTTTTGTTAGTGGGTTTTATGATATTAGAATTATTTTTAGATAGTGGATTTTTAATGATATGGAGCCTATGTTAGGGGAATTACTGTAATATGTTTGGATGCCGAAGTTTTTTAAGTAGTTGGCTATTGTTATAGATGTTTGTGAGTATGGAATGTAACATATTGCCCTGTAAATATCTGTGGTTTTGTTTATTGGGTTATTGATTGTTATATTTTTGTGGAAATGTTTTAATATAAAGGTAATTGGGTATCCTGCTTGCTGGAGATTATTTATGATGTTCTGTTTTTCAATTATTTTTGAATTCCGTTGCGAGCAATGGGTGTGTATTCTTTTGGTTAGTGTTTTAATTGTGTTTATCTTATGGCTTAGTGGGCAATATGAGGTGAAATGTATATAATTTGGTTCGAAACTTGGCTTGTAGTATACGGAGGTTTGTAATCTGTTTTGTGATCTTATGATATTAATGTCTAAGAATGGTAGTTTATTGTTTTTTCAACTTCTATTGTAAATTTGATTCTAGGGTGGTAGTTATTTAATGAGGTTAATATGTGGTTAACTTTGTTAGCTGTGCATATACAGAATATGTCGTCTATGTATATTTTATATATTATTATGTCTGTGGGGAATTGTGTAGTTATCCATTTGTCTATTGTGTTCATAACTATTTCGGCCAACGGGGAAGATAGTGGGCTGCCCATGGGCGATCCTTTTATTTGTTTAAATGATTGTGAGTTGAAATTAAAGATGTTCGATTTTAATGATATATCTATTAATTCTATTATTTTGTTTATGACCGTTTAGTCTAATCTATTTTCTATTAACAAGGATTTAGTGTTTTCTAATATTAATTGGTGAGGGAGACTAGGATAGAGAGCCTCAACATCGAAAGATACTATTAAGTGATGGTTTTCTATATTTGTGTTTAAAATTTCTTGTATGAATGTGGGTATGTTTGCTATTGATTGAGTGGGTGTGTGTGTTCTAACTAATGGCTGTAGGAATTTGGTTGAAAACTTAGCTATTGGAGCAATGGGGGATAGGTAAAATGCGACTATTGGTCTTAGCGGTATATTTTGCTTGTGCAATTTTGGTTTTCCGTATATGTGGGCTTCAGAATCGCTATTACTAAGAAATGCTTTATGTTCGTCTTCGGTGATTATTTTGGATTTCTTCAATCTATTGATGTCCTTTTTTATATTTAAGTAGACTTGGTTTCTCTCTGTATCTGTCAGAGGCTCGAAGGTGGTGCTATCCCTACAGCCATTAGTTAGAACACACACACCCACTCAATCAATAGCAAACATACCCACATTCATACAAGAAATTTTAAACACAAATATAGAAAACCATCACTTAATAGTAACTTTCGATGTTGAGGCTCTCTATCCTAGTCTCCCTCACCAATTAATATTAGAAAACACTAAATCCTTGTTAATAGAAAATAGATTAGACCAAACGGTCATAAACAAAATAATAGAATTAATAGATATATCATTAAAATCGAACATCTTTAATTTCAACTCACAATCATTTAAACAAATAAAAGGATCGCCCATGGGCAGCCCACTATCTTCCCCGTTGGCCGAAATAGTTATGAACACAATAGACAAATGGATAACTACACAATTCCCCACAGACATAATAATATATAAAAGATACATAGACGACATATTCTGTATATGCACAGCTAACAAAGTTAACCACATATTAACCTCATTACATAACTACCACCCTAGAATCAAATTTACAATATAAGTTGAAAAAAACAATAAATTACCATTCTTAGACATTAATATCATAAGGTCACAAAACAGATTACATACCTCCGTATACTACAAGCCAAGTTTCGAACCAAATTATATACATTTCACCTCATATTGCCCACTAAGCCATAAGATAAACACAATTAAAACACTAACCAAAAGAATACACACCCATTGCTCGCAACGGAATTCAAAAATAATTGAAAAACAGAACATCATAAATAATCTCCAGCAAGCAGGATACCCAATTACCTTTATATTAAAACATTTCCACAAAAATATAACAATCAATAACCCAATAAACAAAACCACAGATATTTACAGGGCAATATGTTACATTCCATACTCACAAACATCTATAACAATAGCCAACTACTTAAAAAACTTCGGCATCCAAACATATTACAGTAATTCCCCTAACATAGGCTCCATATCATTAAAAATCCACTATCTAAAAATAATTCTAATATCATAAAACCCACTAACAAAAAAGAAGCAATATATTCCATAGAAATGCAACAACTGCCAAGCCAAATACGTGGGGGAGACAGGAAGGAGAGTCAGCAATAGAATATATGAACATGAACGCAACATAATAAATCAAGACAATAGATCTCTAAATTTCCAACACTGCAAAGAAACAGGCCACACTTTCGCATTAGAAGAACCTAGAATACATTACAATAACATAAACAGCAAATATCAAAGGCTTATAATTCAATCTTTATTATCCAGAAAAAAAAAACACAATAGCATCAATAGAAAAATAGATTTGCCCGAAACATATAACACAATATATCCTAGTACCAGCTAATAATATCAACAATAATATAAGTAACTTATATGTAATAGCCAATAACCATTATAAAACTAACTTAAATAATAGAATTCCGAACCTATAAGATAATTCATAGAATATAGCAAACAATAGTAAAATATGTAAATACCTTAACCAAATAAAAAACATATCTTAAGTAAAAAATAATATGCAAAAACATCCTAATGTATATATGTATATATATATATATATATATATATATATATATATATATATATATATATATATATATATATATATATATACATAGAATCATAATAGTTTTAGCATCAGGCGGCGTTATATATTCTTGATATATTGTATATGTTTCTCCTGTAGAAGGGCGGACAAGCCCGAAAGCTTGAGAAGACCGGAATAAAAGATACTCATCTCCATAAACGTTTTACTTTGATATCATATATTAAAATCAACATTTCCTTACTGTTACTGCTTTCCTTACTGCTAATATCTATATATAAAAATGAATGTATGTCTGTCTATCTGTCAATTATTAATTGGACTGAGCGAGTATTGTGAGTTTCATTATTCTATATGGTCGGAAGCATATTAAAAATTAAATATACAGAATATGAAAGGAAATTTGGAATTTTGTCCGTACTTGGCGAACCTGACAATCCAGAAATCTGAAAATTGGCCAGCTAGCATCGTCATCAGGTTTGAACATGTGTACAAAATTTCATATTTATAGGTGCCCTATAATCTATATCAATAAAATGCAAATTTCATAAGAGGACATCACTAAAAACTTTCGTTACAATGCATCAATTTCAACCAAATTTTCAACATTTATGTAAAACGAGATGGAGCAGGTTTTGCTTAACATCAAAATATTTTTCATTAACATTAACATGCGTAACTTAGCTGTTATCGATTAAATACAAAAAAATCAACAGAGTGAATTTTATTTATATATAAATACAAAAAAAAAATTCAGCAATTCATTCAACTCAATCTAAAAAAATATTCAAAACAAGCAATTTTAAGATAACACCATATGTAAAACAGTCGGCCAAGAAAACAACAACGATATTACATCTTTCTCACATCTTCACACACAATCTTGATTAATAATTAAAACTAATCTTTAACATTGTTTATTATACTTCATAATATATAATATTCGTTAGGCAAACTTTCACTCGGATAAATGTAATATAAAAAGCCAACAATGAAGAATGAATGTAAGATAAAAATCCAACAATGAAGAGTAAATATAATATAAAAAGCCAACAATGAAGAATGAATGTAAGATAAAAAGCCAACAATAAAGAGTAAATATAATATAAAAAGCCAACAATGAAGAGTGAATGTAAGATAAAAATCCAACAATGAAGAGTAAATGTAATATAAAAAGCCAACAGAGTGAATGTAAGATTAAAAGCCAACAATGAAGAGTGAATGTAATATAAAAAGCCAACAATGAAGAATGAATGTAAGATAAAAAGCCAACAATGAAGAGTGAATGTAATATAAAAAGCCAACAATGAAGAATGAATGTAAGATAAAAAGCCAAAAATGAAGAGAGAATGTAAGATAAAAAGCCAACAATGAATAGTAAATGTAATATAAAAAGCCAACAATGAAGAATGAATGTAAGATAAAAAGCCAACAATGAATAGTAAATATAATATAAAAAGCCAACAATGAAAAAGAATGTAAGATGAAAAGCCAAAAATGAAGAGTAAATATTGTTACATCATGATTAATGGCGTATTTCTTATATTATTTTTAATATATTTGAAATTTAAATTATATATTTATTTATTTTTATATAAAATATTCTATGATATTTATTTAAAACACAGATTATTTAGATTGTCATCATTTGTATTTAGGTACACGTGTGACTTCACTGCTCTCTTTGATGTGAGAAAATAAATTAAGGATTCTGGTGGCTACTTAAAGAAGACTTATCTCGTTATTCCCTTTTATAAATTTGTAGGATGGTTGAAACACGCTCTGGTAAGATGCAAGACCCAGCACAGGAGAGAATCCAGGCCGAAGAGTCTGCCAAGCCACAACCTGGTGCAACAATTGGTAGAGATGCTAGTTCCGACCCAGTTGTCCTGAATCCCAACATCGACATCCCCAAGTATGATGGAACGGAAGACCCTCGCCCATGGATTGAATCTCTTGAAGAAATTGGCTTCTTGTACCATTGGGCAGACTACATTATCTCTCGTTATGCCGCCATGAACATGACGGGAAGCGCTAAAACCTGGTTGAATTTACACAAAGCTAGTTTCACGAGCTGGGAAAATATTAAAATCCGCCTCATTCAGGATTTTTCTTAGGACGCGAATAAAGAAGAACTTAGAATGAAGCTCAACAGAATGCAACACTGGAATGAACCAGCAATCAGGTTCGCGGAAGACATTCTAGTGTTGTGCAACAAGGTTGACCCCGCAATGGAAGAAGAAACAAAAATTGAACATGTTATTGGAGGACTGAAAAAAGAGTACTCATTCGCGCTCTACCTGAACCCTCCTAAAACGACCGATGACCTTCTTGTCGTGTGCAATAAAATGGATTCTTTTGAAAAGAAGTATCGGGAAAGTGTGGAGAAATCCAGAAACCTATATAACGGTCCACGCTATTCTAGACCCCAACAACAATCGAGGTACGTGCCGCCGACTGCCGCACGAAACTACCAGACCACTTCCAGGCCCCAAGCCCCTGTTTCCAATAATTACAAGAACGACTCCCCTCCTACCCCCAGACAGTATCGAAACAACTTTCCCCAGCCCTCTACCCCTAGACGTCCTTATAATCCTAACTTTGTGCCGAAACCAAACCTTCAGAGAAACACTTACAATAAAAGCCAAGAAGTGAGCAAAAATAGGACGGAAGATGGAAGACCAATCTGCTTTAAATGTAACAAGCCAGGGCACGTGGCCCGTTATTGTAGGGTCAAGTTTATAAGAATCCTAGAAGAGGATCCAGCAGATACCCAAGAGAAGGTCGAAGAAAAATGCCAAATGAATGAAATATCAGAGAAATCAGGACCTCGGCTTTATGCTGATGTATGTCATAGCACACAGACAAATATTCCTACCCGGAATAGATATTCCGTGTTGGAAGATTTAAACTAAGCGTCGCGCCTGAATCTGTCAATCAAAGCAAGTCGACCATAAACGGAATCAAGAAGTTGGACCCTAAATACAAATTAAAAATTAATGTGGACAAGATAGGGACTTTTGAAGCTTTGGTTGATACAGGTGCTGACCTCTCAGTGGTCGACCTCAGAACGGCCCTCGATACAGGCCATGGTATAAGTAAACTCGCAAAAATTTGTGCAGGACCCGATGGAAAAAAATTGGACATGGTAGGAAGTATATTTTTAAATATAAAAATTGATGACGAAACATTATCACACAACTTTGTGATATTGAAAACGCATTTACGGACATTAATTCTTGGGAGAGATTTCCTTAAGAAAATGAACGCAAAAATAGATTGTAATAAGAAACTATAAAATATGATTTGACGAATAATCATGACGAAATCAATTTTGAAATGTTGAAAATAAAGAGTGCCAAGGATTCCATTGTACCGGAATGTTCCATGAAATTGATCAAGGCATTGGTAGAAACAGAGGATGGAGAATATATTATCGAGGAGAGCAGCAAAATGTTTCAAACAAATGGACTTCGTCTAGCAAGAAGCTTGATCAATGTTATAAATAGGGAAACACACATCTGGATAACTAATCCGTATCCTCGACCGTTAAAAATAATGAAAAACCAAACATTGGCTTTTGGAAGTAGTCCAGCGAAAATAAATGTGAGTCGAGAAAGAGAGGTAGAAAAGAACGAAGAACCTAGATTCCAAATAAACGAAAATCTTTCACCAAAGGAACAGAAGGAGCTAAAACAAGTTTTAGAAAGGTATGGAGATCTTTTTTCATCGAGATTAGGGAGAACCAATTTGGCAAAACATCGGATAGACACAGAAGAGGCGAAGCCAATTAAACACAAGCCTTACCGGGTAAGTGCTAAAGAACGAGATATTATAAAAGAGCAAATTGACGAGATGCTTACAGAAGGCATAATTAGGCCATCTTCTAGCCCCTGGTCTTTTCCAGTAATATTGGTCAAGAAGCGAGATGGTAAATACAGATTTTGTGTGGACTACAGAAAACTGAATAATGTGACAGTAAAAGATGTCTATCCGATCCCTAGAATAGACGAAGTTATGGATACTCTCCAAGGATCTACACACTTCTCAGCAATAGACCTCAGATCTGGATATTGGCAAGTTGAAGTCGAAGAAAGAGACAAAGAGAAAACAGCTTTCACTACAGCGCATGGATTATATGAATTCAACGTGATGCCTTTTGGACTTTGTAACGCGCCTGCTACCTTTGAGAGAAATATGGAGAATATGCTTGGAAATCTGAGATGGCAAATTTTTTTGTGTTATCTGGATGATGTTATCATATATAGCCCGGATTTTCCAACGCACCTCAAAAGACTTGAAGCTGTTTTTAGATGTTTTCGTGAATCTAATTTAAGGTTAAACGACAAAAAATGCCGATTTGCTTTTGAAGAATTGGAGATTCTCGGCTATATAACGAGCAAACATGGTATAAAACCCGCGGAACATAACATCAAAGCTGTCAGAAATTTTCCTCGGCCCAAAAAGGTCAAAGAAGTACAATCCTTTTTGGGAATGTGTTCATATTATAGAAAATTTATCAAAGAATTTTCAAAAATTGCTGACCCTTTGACCAACCTTATAAAAAAAAGTGTATCATTTACCTGGACAGAAAGACAAGAGGAAGCGTTTCAAACCCTAAAAACAGCACTATTAAGTCCACCAATTTTAGGTCACTTCAATCCAAATGCACCTACTTATGTTCATACTGATGCGTCCAACATCGGCATAGGTGCAACACTTGTCCAAGACATCGGTGGTGAAGAGAAGGTGATCTCATATTTGAGTCGTACCCTAAGTAAAGCGGAGCAAAATTATTCAACCACTGAAAAAGAATGTCTGGCCGTTGTCTGGTCAATGTCAAAATTACGACCCTACCTTTATGGAAGACACTTTAAAATAGTAACAGACCATCACGCCTTATGCTGGCTCAAAAACTTGAAGGATCCAACAGGTCGATTGGCAAGATGGGCATTGAAAATTCAAGAATATGACTTCGATATAATACATAAATCGGGAAAGAAGCATCTGGACGCCGATGGCTTATCTAGGGGGCCCTTACCAGAAACTGATTGGGATGAGGATTTTGAAAGGCTATTTTTAAATCAAATAACAGACGAAGAGGATAAATTTATCGAAAGTGTTAAGAAAAACCTTAATGGAAGCAGGCGATCAATTGCGCAAAACTTTAAAGAAGAAGATGGATGCCTCTTTAAGAAAAACCCGAACCCTGAAGGCAGGGCGTGGTTGCTTGTGGTTCCAGAGAATAAAAAGAGAGAAATTATGAAAGAATATCACAATCATATGTCGAATGGCCATCTGGGCGTCGCCAGAACCATGTACCGAATAAAGAGTAAATACTTTTGGCCATCCATGCTAAAGGATGTCTCAGAATTCGTTAAGACGTGTCACCTTTGCCAAAGTATGAAAGGCTCTAACCAATTACCTTCTGGACTACTACAGCCCATCCCCCCAGCCAACTTTCCTTTCGAAAGAATTGGAATTGACTTTGTTGGTCCACTACCATCTACGAAAAACAGGAAAAAATGGATAATCGTGCTGACGGACTACTACACTAGATATGCAGAAACAAGAGCAGTCTCGGAAGCAACAGTGAAAGAAGTTTCTAAATTTCTAGTAGAGGATACATTTCTTCGGCACGGAGCCCCACAATATCTTATTAGTGACAGAGGCTCTCAATTTACCAGTAATTTAATGAAAGAGGTGATGAAAACGTGCAAGATTAAATATTGCTTCACAACGAGCTATCATCCCCAGACTAATGGATTGACAGAGCGGTTAAATAGAACATTGATCAATATGCTCAGTATGTATGTGAACACTGATCAGAAAAATTGGGACGAAATACTCCCATTCATCACTCACGCTTACTATACTAGAATTCAGGAAACCACAGGATATTCTCCCTTTTTCCTGATGTTTGGAAGAGAACCCACGTCTCTTTTGGACGACAGGAATATCTCGGTGGACATTGACAAAGATGATTATGATGAATACATAAAACATCACTTAGACAAAATAAACAGAACAAGAAAATTAGTTATTAACAACACAATAAAGACTCAAGAAAGAATGAAAAAGAACTATGACAAGAAACACATGGAAAGAAGCTACGAACCAGGAGAATTAGTAGCAGTTTGGACACCAATTAGGAAAATAGGAAAGTGTGAGAAACTACTGAGAAAATATTTTGGCCCATATAGAATATTAAAGAAGCTGTCTAACGTAAATTACTTAATTGAGCCAAAAGATAATCCTGGCCAAGACCCATTGATTGTCCATGTCTCAAGACTCAAACCCTATTTTGAGAGAATTGATGAGGTAACTCACGAGGACGTGACGACCTCTGGAGAGGTGGAAGTGTTACATCATGATTAATGGCGTATTTCTTATATTATTTTCAATATATTTGAAATTTAAATTATATATTTATTTATTTTTATATAAAATATGCTATGATATTTATTTAAAACACAGATTATTTAGATTGTCATCATTTGTATTTAGGTACACGTGTGACTTCACTGCTCTCTTTGATGTGAGAAAATAAATAAAGGATTCTGGTGGCTACTTAAAGAAGACTTATCTCGTTATTCCCTTTAATAAATTTGTAGGATGGTTGAAACACGCTCTGGTAAGATGCAAGACCCAGCACAGGAGAGAATCCAGGCTGAAGAGTCTGCCAAGCCGCAACCTGGTGCAACAATATAATATAAAAAGCCAACAATGAAGAGTAAATGTAAGATAAAAAGCCAACAATGAAGAGTAAATGTAATATAAAAAGCCAACAGAGTGAATGTAAGATAAAAAGCCAACAATGAAGAGTGAATGTAATATAAAAAGCCAACAATGAAGAATGAATGTAAGATAAAAAGCCAACAATGAAGAGTGAATGTAATATAAAAAGCCAACAATGAAAAATGAATGTAAGATAAAAAGCCAACAATGAAGAGTGAATCTATCTATATATATAAAATTGAATGTCTGTCTGTCTGTTTGTCTGCACTCTATAGATTCAAAAACCATACATCCAATCGCCGTGAAATTTTGGGATATTATTAGGTATATCACCGGGAAGATTTTTGAAAAATAATTTCCTGAATATCTTGAATATCCTTAGAGTTATTTGCAGATTTGTAGATTTAACTCGCAAGCAGCGCCCCCATTGTGACGATGATAACAATATATCGAGAGATTCAAATTTACGAGTTTCAAATTATCAAAATATATCTTTTTTTTTTTTAATAAGTTTTTAGAGAATTGTTTTAACAAATGTTCGCTAGACAAACCTTTACTCGGGTAAAACCCCGGGCGAAGCCGAGTACATCCGCTAGTATATTAATAAAAATTGATTACAAGATTTGGGGACAGACATCCAGACAGACAGACATGTAGGCAAGTTAAATAAAAGTTAAAAAAAAAAAGTGGATCAATCTCAAAAAAAAAAAAATGGTACCTTTAGAAAGAGCGTAAAAAGTATACCAAGAAAGCTTTTCCATAGAAGGAGAAATCGAAGGAAAAACGCTAAAAACGAAAGGTTCGCGAGATATTGGCAAAACAAATTAAATTAAATTAAATATACAAAATTTTAAAGGAAATTTGGAAATCTGTCCATTCTTGGCCAACCTGACAACCCAGAAGTCTGAAAATTGGCCAGCTAGCATTGTCATCAGGTCTGAACATGTGTACCAAATTTTATATTTCTAGGTGCCCTATAAGTATATTAAAAATTGATTACAAGATTTAGTGACAGACAGACAGATAGGCAAGTTAAATTAAAGCTTTTAATTAATAATAATAATTAAAAATTGATTACAAGATTTGGCGACAGACATCCAGACAGACAGACATGGAGTCAAGTTGAATAAAGGTTTTTAAATTAAAAAGTTGACCAATCTCAATGAAAATGGTACCATCAGAAAAAGCGCAAAAAGTATACAGATAAAGTTTGAAAAATGAAGGAGAAATCGAAGGAAAATCGCTAAAAACGAACGCTTCGCGAGATATTGGCAAAACAAAATAAATAAAATTAAATATACAAAATTTGAAAGGAAATTTGGAAATTTGTCCGTTCTTGGCCAACCTGACAACCCAGAAGTCTGAAAATTGGTCAGCTAGCATTGTCATCAGGTTTGAACATGTGTACCAAATTTCATATTTCTAGGTGCCCTATAAGTATATTAAAAATTGATTGCAAGATTTGGCGACAGACAGACAGATAGGCAAGTTAAATAAAAGCTTTTAAAAATGAATGTATGTGTGTGTGTGTGTCTTTTATGCCTGACCAAACCACTCATTGGAACGCCATGAAACTTTGGAAAATTATTTAGTATAGTACTGGGAAGGTTTCTAGCAAATAAAATTTTTGAAATAACTTTTCGTCTAAAAATAATCAAGATAAATATTCTAATTTATCTGTTATAATTCAACAATCTGCTCTAAGTATTATCATGATGACACGATGATTTTGTAATCTAGAAAATTAGGAAAGTCAAAATTCAGGATGACACGGCAATTTATTTGAGACAAGAATAATGATACAATTCCAAGGCAAGATACTATTCCTCTAACTTCCAATTACCAAGGGAACCGATTAATATTCATTTTATTCAACTTATCGAGTATTTATCAAGGGACCGGGAAAAAATGTTCACTTTATCGAGAAATTCGTTAGACAAACCTTTACTAGGGTAAAACCCGGGCGAAGCCGGGTAAATCCGCAAGTTAACAAATAATTAACAAATTTTCTCAGTCAATATTAATAAAAATCGATTTAATTCGCTCAAAAAATATTTTTTATCAAATATTTGTTAGGCAAATTAACTCAGGTTAAACCCGGGCGAAGCCGGGTACATTACTTATAAAAATAAACAGAAAATAGGTGAACCAAATTTCACTATTATTTTTTCAATCAATAAAAGACTCACTCAGAGCGGGCAGTTCCCAGTATTGAGCGATCATCAAAGAACCACAAGGATCCAACTTCACGCTCAGGGAAAGGCCCCCCAACTCCTCATCGCGGGTGGCGTCCGGTCGAAGTTCGGTTATCGAACTGCGTACAAAACTTTAGAAAGGATCCCTTGATGTAAGGTCATTCAACTTCTCCAAGGTTCCAAATAACTTTATTAGGTGCCGCTCAAAAAAGCAACCTAGGTCATCATATTTACAATATACTGAGGGGGATGGTTATGTACAGGGGTTCATTTACAATTATAATTTATATTGATATCGTTGGGTCCGGATTTTCAGGTCCTTGGGGATATTTTTCTTCAGAAGTTTTTTTCTTGCTTGTTTGATATTCAAGGTGGGTTTATTTTTATTTTTTTCCACTTTTCGTCATTCTGGCTTAATTGATGGAGAATTTGTCTAGGTTTTAAATTTCTTATTTTCCTTTTTCAGCATTTGTAGTTTGTGGCTTCCTTAAAGGTGGGGGTTTCTAGTTTTTTGTAGAATTTAAATGATTTTCTAATAATGTAGTCATTGATGTTTTCGATATTTAGATCGTTCCTGAGGATTGTGTTCCGAACGAACCAGGGTGGAGACATGATTTTTCTGATCATTTTATTCTCAAAGACTTCTAGCTTTTTAAGGATGGTCTTATTTGCTGTCATAAAAATTGGTTGGCCATATATTAGTATTGGTCTTATTATTGATTTGTAAATGGTTCTTTTGCAATGAAGGGACAATTTGCTTTTCAGTCCTAGAAGTAGGGATAATCGTGGTTGGGCAGCTTTCGCCAAATTAATTCTGTTTTCGATGTGTTTTTTGAAGGTTAGGTGCTCGTTTATGGTCATCCCTAGGTATCGGATGTTCTCTTTCCATTTAATATTGTCTTCGAAGACGAAGAGTTCGTCCAAAGGTTTCTTAATTTTGTCATTTTTTTCTGGAGAAAATTATTGCTTCACTTTTTTGGAGTTCATTGTGACTCGCCATTCTTTACGCCAGAGCGTGGAAAAGATGCAGGCCTCTTGGAGTTTCATGTGGAGTCTGTCGAAGTCGTATTTCGAGGCTAAGATGGCGGTATCATCGGCAAATAGATGTAAAGTGGTGTCTTCAATACAAGGGAAGTCGTCTATATATATGTCGAATAAGGTTAGTCCTGTGACTGATACTTGAAGGACCCCAGCAAGGATATTCCTAGTTGTTGACAGTTCGTCTTTGACTCGTAACTTGAAGGTTCTATTTGTTGAGAAGTTTTGCGTCATTTTTATATTGTCTCCAGGAAGGTGATTTTTGCACATTTTGTAGAGAAGGGCCTCATGCCAGACTTTGTCGAAAGCTTTGGCGAAATTGAAGTACACGGCTCCCCTGTTATATGGCCTAGGTCCATGTCTTTTCTTATTTTTTCAGTGACAACAACTAGCTGGTGCAATGTTGAGTGCTTCGCTTGGTAGCTAAATTGTTCAGGTCTGATTGGATTATTTTCTTCGGGGGATTTTCTGAGTCTTCTTGAACAATTCTTTCGAATAATTTTGAGATGGCAGGTAACAGCGAAATGGACCTGTATCTTGTTGGTTTATGCATTGATTTTACTTTTTTAAGTATGGGAAGGATAATGGACGTTTTCATCTGTCAGGGAAGTGGGCAAGCTGCAGTGAGGCGCTAAAGATTTCGGTTATTGATGCTAGTATGTGATTAGGGAGCAGTTTGAGAGCTTCATTAGGCAATTCGTCGATTCCTGGAGCATTTCATTTAGTAGATATTCAATAAACGCTTTTATTTCACTAATGTTTGTTGGTTCTAGTATTGTTTCTTTATTTTTTTTTCATGTACGAATTCACACGTTTGATGTGTGTACGAGTAGGTTTGGAATGGGATGCATAGGGATTGGGGGTGAACTGTTTTTCATAGTTGTTGGCAAATGATTCAGCTGCTTCTTCTATGGTTAATGTCTGCCCATTGTTTGTCTTCAGTGTTATATATTTCTTGTTCTAGAGTTAGATAATCGTTTGATGGCTTTCCATATGGTTTGGTGTGTTACTTTCAAGTTTTCGATAAGTGGTCCCAGCTAGTGTTACCGTGCTCTCTTGTGAGTTTCTGTGATTCTTTCCGGGCCGTCATGTAGGCTGATTTATCTCGGGGTCGCAGGTTTGTTTCATTTTTTTTCTTTAATGTGAGGTGGATGTCTTCGTTCTAGGTCCGGGTCCATATATTTTGTTGAATCTTTTAAATTTTGCACCATTTGTTCTTTAATGTGTGCAAAGGACTCGTTTATTTTAAGGATGTGTCTAGGATCAGTTCAGGAGGTGCAGCCATTCAAACTTTGTACTTGAAAAGGGCCCAATCTGTAATTTTTATTTTTGTATTTGAGTAGATGATACTACCCCAAGCTTCGGTTCAAAATCACTTTTTTAGGTACCTCTCAACAAGAGCAACCTAGTTTATGATAATTGAAACAGTGAATAATATGTGAAGTTCACATATTAAACAAAATTTCAACGAGGGAGTTAATCCCGGTTCATGACTGTCGGGATCGAGGGTGTTACCCACCCGTCCACCGACGTTTTTTTTACTTCTTCAAACCTGGTTCAAAATCACATTAATAGGTACCGTTCAGCAAGAGCAACCTAGTTCATGATAATTGTAAACTTCTCCAAGCCAGTTCCAGTTCCAAATAACATTATTAGGTGCCGCTCAAAAATAGCAACCTAGATCATCATATTTACAATATACTGAGGGGGGTGGTTATGTACAGGGGTTCATTTACAATTATAATTTATAATGATGTCGTTGAGTCCGAATTCTCAGGTCCTTGGGGATATTGGTCTTGAGAAGGTTTTTTCTGGCTTGTTTGATATTCAAGGTAGGTTTGTTTTTCCTTTTTTTTCCACTCTTCGTCATTCGGGCTTAATTGATGGAGAATTTGACTAGGTTTTAAATTTCTTATTTTCCTTTTTCCGCATTTGTAGTTTGTGGCTTCCTTAAAGGTGGGGTTTTCTAATTTTTAGTAGAATTTAAATGATTGTCTAATAATGTAGTAATTGATGTTTTCGATATTCAGATCGATCCTGAGGATTGTGTTCCGAACGAACCAGGGTGGAGACATGATTTTTCTGATCATTTTACTTTCAAAGACTTCTAGCTTTTTAAGGATGGTCTTATGTGCTGTCATAAAAATGGGGTGGCCATATATGAGTATTGGTCTTTTTATTGACGTGTAAATGGATCTTTTGCAATGTAGTAATAATTTGCTTTTCGGTCCTAGAAGTAGGGATAGACGGTGTTGGGCAGCTTTCGCCAAATTAATTCTGTTTTCGATGTGTTTTTTGAAGGTTAGGTACTCGTCTAGGGTCATCCCTAGGTATTGGATGTTCTCTTTCCATTTAATATTGTCTTCGAAGACAAATAGTTCGTCCGAAGGTTTCTTAATTTTTTTCTTTTTTTTTCTGGAGAATATTATTACTTCACTTTTTTGGGGGGTTCATTGTGACTCGCCATTCTTTACACCAGAGAGTGGAAAAGATGCAGGCTTGGAGTTTCATGTGGAGTCTGTCGAAGTCGTATGTCGAGGATAAGATGACGGTATCATCGGCGAATAGGTGTAAATAGGTGTCTTCAATACAAGGGAAGTCGACTATATATATGTCAAATAAGGTTGGTCCTGTGACGGATCCTTGGGGGACCCCGGTAAGGATGTTCCTAGCTGTTGAAAGTTCGCCTTTGACTCGTACCTTGAATGTTCTATTTGTTAAGAAGTTTTGCGTTATTTTTATGATGTCTCCAGGTAGGTGCTTTTTACAGATTTTGTAGAGAAGGGCTTCGTGCCAGACTTTATCGAATGCTTTGGCGATATCGAAGAACACGGCTCCTGTTATTTGGCCTAGGTCCATGGCTTTCCTTATTTTTTCATTGACAACAACTAGCTGGTGCAATGTTGAGTGCTTGGGTTGATAGCCAAACAATTTTTTCGCGAATAGTGTTGAGATGGCAGGTATTATTGAGATGGGCCTGTAGCTTATTAGTTCATGCATGTATTTTCATTTTTAAGTATGGGACAGATAATGGACGTTTACCATCTGTCAGGGAACTGGGCAAGCTTCAGTGAGGCGTTAAAGATTTCGGTTATTGATGCTAGTATATGATTAGGGAGCAGTTTGAGAGCTTCATTAAGCTATTCGTTGATTCCGGGAGCTTTTTTATTTGGTAGATATTCAATAATCGCTTTTATTTCACCAACGTTTGTTGGTTCTAATCCTGTTTATTTTTGTTCGTGTATGAATTCACACGTTTGATATATGTACGAGTAGATTTGGAATGGGATGTATAGGGATTGGGGGTGAACTGTTTTTCATAGTTGTTGGCAAATGATTCAGCTGCTTCTTCTGTGGTTAATGTCTGCCCATTGTTTGTCTTCAGTGTTATATATTTCTTGTTCTAGAGTTAGATAATCGTTTAATGGCTTTCCATATGGTTTGGTCCGTTACTTTCAAGTTTTCGATAAAGTGGTCCCAGCTAGTGTTATCGTGCTCTCTTGTGAGTTTCTGTGATTCTCTACGGGCCGTCATGTAGGCTGATTTATCTCGGGGGTCTCGCAGGTTTTTTTCATTTTTTTTAGTCTGTTGGTGGAACGAATTTTTTCTTTAATGTGAGGTGGATATCTTCGTTCTAGTTCCGGGTCCTTATATTTTATTGAATCTTTCAAATTTTGCAACATTTGTTCTTCAATGTGTGTAATGGCCTCATCTATTTTTAAAGATGTGTCTAGGATCAGTTCAGGAGGTTCAGCGATTTCTATTTTGTACTTGAAAAAGGCCCAATCTGTAATTTTTATTTTTGTATTTGAGTAGAAGATTTTGAAATACTGTAGCACGTGTAGTACTGGGAGATGATCAGAGGTTAGTTCGTGCAGGACTTTAGAGTATGCGCTTTGGGAGATGTTTTTGTGCACGGCGATGTCAATGATATCTGGAGGTAAGTCATGAGTAGGTTCATCGGGGTATCTTACATCTAGGTACATAACGTTAATTGCGTTTTGGAGCCTTCTCCCGCTTGGGATAGTGGTGGTCGAACCCCAGGCAGGTGGTTTGCAGCTTAGGTCCCCTGCTATTATGGTCGGTGTGTCCGTTGAAAACATGTTATATATATCGGTTTGATCTAGATAGGTGTTTGGTGGTTTGTAGCACGAGTACAGTTTCACATTTAAACTGTTTTTGTTTTTGATAGAAATTCCTGTTGTTTCCAGGCTTGTGGTGGTGGCATGAATAGGTGCATGGCTGTACTTCTTGTGGATGAATATGGCAGTTCCACCACCTTGTCCGGTTAGTCTGTCGTTGCGGAGGGTGATGAAGTTTTGAATCCTCATTTTATAGCACGGCTTAAACCAGGTTACTGACACTATTGCGATGTCGATGTCGTGGTCGTTCAGGAATTCTGAGAATTGTTGTTTTTTGTTTCGGAGACTACACGCGTTCCAGTGAACGATCCGAAGACTATTTCTATATATATTTTTGTAATTCATTTACATCTGATGGTGTCTACAACGTTCTTCATGATGTTGGCTATTGTTGCGGGGTCACACTGAGAGCCTTTTTAATAGCGCTCTCTAGTTGGTTGACCTTAGTGGTTGAAGGAGGATTGGGACGTTCTCTATTAACATGTGGAGTTTTGTTCTTGTTTAGAATGGGTTGGGAAATTTCAGAAAGGTTTGGACCTGTAGGGTTGGATTTTTATTTTTATGTATTGGGGTTTGGTTTCTGGTTATTCTGGGTTTGGGGCACTCTATTTATTTTTCTGTATAGTGGGCAACCACGCCAACTTGCTGTGTGCTGACCCTGGCAGTTTGCACATTTTGGTGGTACTTCTTTCTCATTGGTGCATTCGGATGTGAAATGATTTTCTCCACATTTTACACATTTGGGAGTTTCCCTGCATTCAAACTGGGAGTGCCTAAAGTTTTGGCACCTATAGCATTGTCCGGGGACTTTTGGAGCCCTGTAAGCCTAGGCAATGCACTTCATGTCGCAGAGATCTGTGATATTGAAGATTTCTTTATTCCTTGAAGTCTTAGGAAGGGTTACCTGGATTAGTGGGAGCTCCTCCTTTGTTCTTGAATTTCGTAGTCTTGCAAGTTTGGACATCTCGAATCCCTTTTTTTCCCTCATTTTTTTATATTCCGGGAAGGTTGATGCAGCGGTTGAGACCTCTGACGTCCACTCTAAGGCTCTTTTAGTCGCCTAAGATCTTGAAGTGGAAGGTATAGTCGCGATCTTCCAACCACTTGGTAGCTGTCCGGTAGTCTGATGTTGTAAGGCTCTAAGGCCTGACCATTCCTTTACTCCGCTTATTTTAATTGGTGGTATTCTGATCTTGGGGTTAGGGGTGGGGTTGTTAGGTTTGTTATCCGATGTTCCGTTAGGTTTCTTTGATGGGTTCGAATTTTTATGGTTTTGTTAATGATTTGGCATTTGGTTTGGTGTCAGTTCGATTTCCATTTCGACTGTTTCTGCTTCATGAGGTTTTTCAGGCTGTTTCTTTTGTAATTTTTGTTCAGGATTACCTTGTGACCATTGGTTGGAGCACCAGGTTGTTTTTTGCCTTGTTGTTTTTTTTTGCGGCTAATGGTGATTTTTCTCTTGGGCGCTTCGCGGTAGCTTTTGTAGTATCGAGTTCTAGGTTGTTTGAGCGCAGTTCGCACAGTTCCCTTCCGTAAAAGTCAATAAAATTTATTAGCTCGGCAAAGCGAGCCGCTGTATTTTTTCAAAACTTGAGAATTTTCTTTATTTTTCAGTTATGGGCATTCTGGCAGTTTCCAAATTGAATATTTACGGGTACCTACCGGGTATTTGAGGTTGGTAAAATTAGTGCTGGGAACTTCTGGTGCAGGGAGGTCTTCCATGGATCGGGTTTTTCGCGTGAGACTCGAACTTCTTAAAAAAAAAACCGACGTTATTCACATTTTTTTATATTTTATCAAATCGGGGGATTTAATAATTCTTTAAAACTAATTACTAACGAATACTTAACATTAATTTGATGATAAAGTAGAATCGCGCTATAAAGGACAACATCTAGTTGCAGAGCCAAAGTGTCCTTTAGGGAAAGGTGTCCTCTTACGGTTGAGTTGCTAAATTGTAAAATGGTAATTTTGCAAATGAAAACCTTCCTTTTTAGAGAGGTTTCATCTTGCGCAAGTATCCTCTCAAGGAGCAACTATTGTATTTCAATCTTTTCTTATATTTGAAATAGTTTGAAATTCTTATATTTATATATTTTAAAGTATTTTAAATAAATGACATTATTTTATGCTGCCTTTTATCGTGAAAAAAATATATTAATATATATATTCACGACCGTCTTTCCTCATCGGCCTCTATCACGGATGCGCGCGCACAAGGAGGTCACGTGCTCGCCGGCAGCCAATAAAAAATAAAAAAACTCCCTCGAGCCGGATTTGAACCAGCGACCTAAGGATCACCGTTGTAACATCTACAGTCCTCCGCTCTGCCAACTGAGCTATCGAGGGATACAAAATGTATGAATAAGTTTACCTTATAAAGTCAACTAATCCTATTTCTACACACAAAATGTACTCATACATATATTATATTATATTATTAATATATATAGTCACGACCGTCTGTCGTGGCCTCTGTCACGGATAATATACAGTTATTATCGTCATGCGTTCTTAATTCTGTCACCGTTTGCTTTTAGGTCAGTGGTAGAATGCTCGCCTGCCACGCGGGCGCCCCGGGTTCGATTCCCGGCCGAAACATTTTTTTTTTTTTTTACAATTTTTAAAACTCATTTATATATTATACAAGAATGACATTCACGGCGCCAATTTATAATTGTAACGAATAGTATTTGAATAAAAGCACTTAATCGGGTAAACCCCGGTCGTTGCCCGGGTCATTCAGCTAGTTATAGATTATAAACACAAGGTAATAAGACCACATCCATGATAAGGTACAGTTTGGATTATAGATTATAAACACAAGGTAATAAGACCACATCCATGATAAGGCGCAATTTGAATTATAGATTATAAACACAAGGTAACAAGACCACATCCATGATAAGGTACAATTTGGATTATAGATTATAAACACAAGGTAACAAGACCACATCCATGATAAGGTACAGTTTGGATTATAGATTATAAACACAAGGTAATAAGACCACAACCATGATAAGGTACAATTTGGATTATAGATTATAAACACAAGGTAACAAGACCACATCCATGATAAGGTACAGTTTGGGTTATAGATTATAAACACAAGGTAACAAGACCACATCCATGATAAGGTACAGTTTGGATTATTACTATATATAGTCACGACCGTCATTCCTCATCGGCCTACTCTGTCACGGATAATAAACAGTTATCATCGTCATGCGTTCTTAATTCTGTCACCGTTTGCTTTTGGTTCAGTGGTAGAATGCTGGCCTGCCACGCGGGCGCCCCGGGTTCGATTCCCGGCCGATGCATTTTTTTTTTTTTACAATTTTTAAAACTCATTTATATATTATACAAGAATGACATCCACGGCGCCAATTTATAATTGTAACGAATAGTATTTGAATAAAAATATTTAATCGGGTAAACCCCGGGCGTTGCCCGGGTCATTCAGCTAATTATAGATTATAAACACAAGGTAATAAGACCACATCCATGATAAGGTACAATTTGGATTATAGATTATAAAAACAAGGTAACAAGACCACATCCATGATAAGGTACAGTTTGGATTATCAACATATATAGTCACGACCGTCTTTCCTCATCGCTGTCACGGATGCGCGCGCATCATCATTATGATCATTATCTAATGATAATAATAATAATAATTATTATTATTATATTATTATTATTATTATTTTATTATTAATATATATATATAGTCACGACCGTCTTTCCTCATCGGCCTCAGTCACGGATGCCCGCGCATCATCATTATGATCATGATCATTATCTAATGATAATAATAATAATAATAATTATTATTATATTATTATTATTATTATTATTATTATTATTATTATTATCAACATATATAGTCACGACCGTCTTTCCTCAATTCCTTAATTCCTCATCGGCCGCTGTCACGGATGCGCGCGCACAGGGAGGTCACGTGCTCGCCGCAGCCAACGGGCGCGCTCCGCCGGCATTACGTCATAGATTATAAACACAAGGTAATAAGGTCAAATAAAAAAATAGTGTGTGATAAGGCACAATTTGGATTATCTACTTATATAATTGCCTTATTCTGTGTGTGTGAAGTTCACTGTGTTAAGTTCACATATAGATTTTGGTCAGAATGGATAAAATAAAAAAAGTGTCAAGGGATGGGAATCGAACCCACGACCTTCCGCTTACCGGGCAGATGCCATGACCACTAGGCTACCCTGGACATATTTTTCTGTTCACATTTTTATTTTTATATTTTCAAGACACACACAGTTTGGGGCGGGACGTTTCACAAAAGAGACATCCACGGCGCCAATTTATAATTGTAACAAATAGTATTTTAATTAAAACATTTTAAAAATATATACGCACTCGGGTAAAACCCGAGCGTTGCCCGGGCCATTCGTCTAGTTACTATATATAGTCACGACCGTCTTTCCTCATCGGCCGCCTCTGTCACGGATAATATACAGTTACCATCTTCATGCCTTCTTTATTCTGTCACCGTTTGCTTTTGGTTCAGTGGTAGAATGCTCGCCTGCCACGCGGGCGCCCCGGGTTCGATTCCCGGCCGATGCATTTTTTTTTTTTTACAATTTTTAAAACTCATTTATATATTATACAAAAATGACATCCACGGCGCCATTTCATAATTGTAACGAATAGTATTTGAAAATAAAAGCATTTAATCGGGTAAACTCCGGGCGTTGCCCGGGTCATTCAGCTAGTATATATATAGTCACGAGAGTCTTTCCTGAACAGTCAGTCATTGGCCGGCCGCCTCTGTCACGGATGCGCGCGCACAGGGAGGTCACGTGCTCGCCGGCAGCCAACGGGCGCGCGCCGCCGGCAGGGGGGGCATTACGTCACTCAAGGTCACCTACGCGCCAACGATGACACGTGATCTTAGCTGTCCAATAGGAGGGCGCCGGCCATCCGTGACAGAGGCGGCCGATGATTGATTGATTAGGATTAGGATATGCATTTATTTAAGGCGCCAATTTATAATTGTAACAAATAGTATTTGAATAAAAACATTCAATCGGGTAAAACACGGGCGTTGCCCGGGTCATTCGGCTAGTTTATATATATTTAAGGAAGGGGGGTTCAAAATGAAATATTCTCGATGATAAAATATGATTTAAATCTTGTTATTATCAATATATACTTATTCTCTGAATGATCCGGAATCGCCCGGGTTCTCCCCTATTGAATGTTTGTCAGGCGAAATTTTCTTCATCTAAATGTTTTATATTATAATTATATCAATTACTCTAATTTGTAGTCATGAGATAATTAATACAGTAGAACCACCTGTAAAGGACAACACCTAATTGCAGAGCCAAACTGTCCTTTAGGGAATGGTATCCTCTTACCGGAGAGTTGCTAAATTGTAAAAATGGTAATTTTGCTAATGAAAACTGTCCTTTGTAGAGAGGTGTCCGCTAGTGGGGTGTCCGCTAAAGTAAGGTTCTACTGTATATCATTATATAATCATCATTTTGTATATATACACTGGACCCTCGGTTTGCGAGCATAATCCGTTCCAGAGCCATGCTCGTACTCCAAAACGCTCGTAGTGCGAAACTAATTTCTTATTTTTAATAATTGAAACTCGGGCAATTCTTCTTGCTACGAACAATTGCACAGTTTCCCACATTTTACATATTTCCCGAATCTGATCTGAAGGGAGGGATCCCAGTGAATTTTCATCCATCACGATTACGGGCAACCATCACGAGTTGCTCGTAATGCGAAATTTCACTCGTAATCCGAGGTAAAATTTTTCAAAAAATTTTGCTCGTACTGCGAAAAGCTCGTACTCCAAGGTGCTCGTAAACCGAGGGTCCACTGTACATTCAAAATATTAATTTATAAAACGCTTTTATAGAGATTAAAAAATGAAGGTTGTTTGTGGAAAAGATGGTATATATGTATATATTGGGATAATAAATAAAGGAATTATATAAAACATTTTATTGCGCGATAATACGTTTTTTTCACAATATAATTCCCATCAGGTAGAGTTAAAAATATCTTGCTCAGGATAAATGTATTGTGTGCCGCTCAAATAGAGCATACCTGTATATCATATTTACAATTTATTTTGAGGGGTCGGTGGAAGGATGGCCTAAACCGTTCGTTTTCGACCGCTATGACCCTGGTTGGGCCTTCGATTATTGCAAAAGTTCAACCCCACCAGCGAATTCAAGTAAAAAAAAAACGGGCTCTGGCGCATTTATAAGTGCAAAGTCGAACTGCTTTTCACATGTGTAGATATGTGGTGCACTTACAGTAAAAGCAGTCGCCTACTCTACCACCATGATTATCATGGCTTGTACCACGTGTACTAGAGATAAGCATAAACAAAATCATTTACATCAGATAAAACGGTTCATTCAAATTTAAATATTTAGACAATTTTCAACTTATTCACTCGTCGTGATAATTCATTTATTTGATTTCTCTCAATTGTCATACAGTGGACCCTCGGTTTGCGAGCATAATCCGTTCCAGAGCCATGCTCGTACTCCAAAACGCTCGTAGTGCGAAACTAATTTCTTATTTTCAATAATTGAAACTCGGGCAATTCTTCTTGCTACGAACAATTGCACAGTTTCCCACATTTTACATATTTCCCGAATCTGATCTGAAGGAAGGGATCCCAGTGAATTTTCATCCATCACGATTACGGGCAACCATCACGAGTTGCTCGTAATGCGAAATTTCACTCGTAATCCGAGGTAAAATGTTTAAAAAAAATTTTTCTCCTACTGCGAAAAGCTCGTACTCCAAGGTGCTCGTAAACCGAGGGTCCACTGTATTTTAAATAATAGAATTATGGCCCGTTTGATTACAGTAAAATATTTGTAACCATCCGAATAACCAGGACAACATCCAGGTTTTACCTTAGTGAATTATTCTGAGTGTATATGCATTAAATAGTATGATGCAAGTTAAATAATATTCGCTACGAAATTATACATTCTGATCCTGTTTCATCCGAGTTTACCCTGAGTGAATGTTTGTCCAACGAATATACAAGTGGTCATAGGTGCTAAGGGCCATTACTTTGAGAAACTCTGAAAATTTGAAAGTTGTAGCTTCAATAAAAATAAGTGATTGCAAAAGGTTTTGGAGTGACTTATGTTTAATGCTTCAAAATAAATATATTATTTATCTTTCTATATATATTAAAGTCAACGTATGTATGTGTTTATTTATATATATGTTATTTATATACATTTCCTCAATATTCAAACTCCGATCTGAAATAAACCATATACAAAGTTAAGTGTGAGTTTTTTGTCGCATTTTTCAACTATACCAGGGGTTGGCAACCTGCGGCTCGCAAGTCACATTCGGCTTGCTTGTTCCAAATTAACTTAACTAGGTGCTACTCAAATAGAGCAATCTAGTTTATGATATTTGCAACAACGAATAGTGCGTGTGAAGGTTACTCACATATTAAAACAAAGTGTCCAATGCGGGATTCGATCCCGGTTCATGGCTGTCGGGAATCGAGTGTTTTAACAACTCGTTTATCGACTCTTTCCACATGCGGCTCTTCGAATGTAAAGCTGCGTGTAATATTCGTATATATTGGAACCTTATTCATACGAGTACTATTTATTGTTGGCAATAATATTTTTGAGGCTCTTTAAAAACTTTGAAATTTTGTAAATTGTGATTTTTGACTCTTCCGACTCAAAATATTGTTGACCTCTGAACAAGGATAAAATTGACCACCTTCTGGGAAAATGCATCCCTTTTTAGTCTGAAAATGATGATAATAATATTGAAACGTCATATGTTTGATGGGCATAAACAAGATTCATTCTGCGAAACATTCAATAAGACAGCCTATATAAATAAGGATTTTTCAAAGAGGGCGCCTTGACTATTTCCCATTAAATATTTTTAAAAAAATTATTAATATCAACAACTATAGGTGTTCTTGAAAATAAAGATACTTCGGCCAGTAACTATTTTTTATTGTTTTGACGTTTCGACGAAAATCTTCTGTCTTCGTCAGGAGCAAACAAAAATTAAAACATTTGGCAAAGCGTTAAAAATGATTCTAAGGCTGCAAGGGCGGTCTCAAGCGGTATTTAAAATTTTGTACATCTAAAGCACGAGTCAAAAAAACAAATATTTAACTCACAAACGTCGAAACAATAAAAAAGATTTACTGGCCGAAGTATCTTTATTTCCAAGAATTATGAATACCGGCCAGGCAGCCTTTATCTTTACGGTAACTATATGTGTATATATAAACAAACTAGCGGATGTGTACCCGGCTTCGCCCGGGTTTTATCCGAATGAAAGTTTGCCTAACGAATATTATTGATAATAATATTCCGGAACAACACACAGAATATTATGATAATAATATTCGTTACATTATATATTTAAATAATATATAAAATATATTTTTCGAGCAAACATATCTACTCTCTCTACTGAATAGATTTTAAAAATATATATATATGTAGGGGACATGTAAATTATTATTTGGTATTTCTGTGTTATGTAAATTTTAATTGTTTTAAAAAAAATCATATTTGTTTTTGCAAATATGCAACATTTTTATTGTCTAATTTATATATATATTTTCCTATTTGATTGAATTATTATTATTGTTATTCTGCCTCTCATTCTGTTGGTTGCCTGAACAAAATAGCCATAGCGGTGTAGCCATAGTGATTCTAATAAAAGGCTTGATTTTGCAAGAAATTATTTATGTGAGTGTAATTGCTTAACCACCACATAAACTGGTGAGCCGAACAGAAGAAAAAGCACGACGAATTGATAAAATGAAAAGTGAGGAAACGGAAAAAGTTGAGACCTATAAGGTAAATATTAAACTTCCACCTTTCTGGATTAAAAGACCTGATATATGGTTCCATCAAGTAGAGGCTCAGTTCTTGATAAATAATATAAAGACAGAAAATACGAAATTCAATTATTTGATCGCTCAATTGGACCCAAAATATGTCGAAAACATCTGGGATATAATTACCTCTAAGGAAATAAATAAATATTCAGAGGCAAAAGAGAGACTTCTTCGAATATTCAAAGATGGCGAATCAAAAAGAATTCGAAAACTGTTATCGGGAATCGAACTAGGTGATCTAAAGCCTAGTCAGCTGTTGCAGAAATTGAGGTCATTAGCAACAGAGGACTTATCCATACAATTTTTAAAGACGCTATGACTCGAAAAGCTACCACAGGCAATTGAGCAAATTTTAATAATTAGCGAGGAAGAGCTCGACAAATTGGCAGTAATGGCTGATAGAATAGCCGAATTGAACCCCAAGACGGAGATCTACGAGGCAGCTAAGCCGGAGAATGAAACAAAAATGTTATTAAAAAATATAGAATCTCTGGAACAGAAAATAGAAAGTATGAAAATGGAGCATCAAGGTAGATCTCGTGACCGAAGTTCACGTGATTATCGCTACAATGCACGCTCCCGTTCCCGATCTAAGGGCGGATATAATCCAAAAGGAAAATTCTGCTATTTCCATTATAAATCTGCCTCTCATTCTGTTGGTTGCCTGAACAAAATAGCCATAGCGGTGTAGCCATAGTGATTCTAATAAAAGGCTTGATTTTGCAAGAAATTATTTATGTGAGTGTAATTGCTTAACCAACCACAAAACTGGTGAGCCGGACAAAAGAATCACTACATATAAATAAAAATATCTAGAGATATACTACACGATCTTAGCCAAAAGGCCGAGAAACGATATTTTATATATAGAGATGACCTGGCTTATTGTGTCTTCTGCTCGAGTGAATGTTTCGCTGGTTGAATTTTGTTCCTCCTTACTGAAAATTATTATCTGGCTTCGCCGTGGTCTGCTTTAGTGAATATTCCCCCAGAAGAATTTTGTTTATGTCAATCAAGCATGGTACAGCAATATTGTCATCATTTCTGACTAAAAAAAATATTGTTGCTCAGTACCTGGTTATTATAATTTTTCTTGGTTAAAGCGCGTCAAAAAAAAAAACTCCTCCATATTTAACTCTCTGTCCTGTTCAAATTTCAGCGAGATTAGTTACATATTGAGGGCGTGCATAGCCGACAAACATATATATATGTTCCCGGCTTCGCCCGATTTTTACTCGAGTAAAAGTTTGCCTGACGAACATTTGTTAAAACGCTTCTAGCAAACATCCAATCCCTATTCTGAATCTACACTTTTCTATACTCTCGATAATTTGAAATTTTTTCTAGGTCCATTTAAAAATACTCGATAAGTTGAATAAAATCAATATTAATTGGTCCACTCGGTAATTTGAAGAAGTTGAAGGAATAGTATCTTGCCACAAACGAACATTTGTAAATAACTGTTTTTACCCGAGTAAAGGTTTGCCTAACGAACATTTGTTAAAACGATTCTAGAAAACATCCAATCCACCTATATAGATTTATAAACGTATATAAATATTGTTATATGCGTTTGAATATATTTTTGAAACATATTTTTTTAAAAACATTTATTAATTTTTAAATAAGATATTGTCAAGCGTTTGTTGATTTTATAATTAATTATTTCTTTTTCTTTTCTCAATGAATTATATATATTAATTCAAAAATTCATTTTTGTTATCATCATCACATACAATGTAATTTTTTTATATAAACAAACGAAAGACATGATGTCAAGTACCAAGCCATCAGGCGTGAAACGATATCGCTCCGAGATGGACTCTGACCCTAAACATCTCGATTTCAAGTTCGGTCAAATCTCTTGCGCCTTCAACACCGGCGTGAAGCCTCATAAAAACTCTTCACTCCGCTCTGACCTGCGCTGAGCTGGCTCTCCAGGATGCCTACACTGGTATAAACCTCGCACAGTCTCGCCCCAAGCCAATGGCAGAGACACTATCCAGACTCTCATATGCTGAAACAGCAGACATGACCAAACCCCCAGCGCCTGTCTCCTCGAAGGTTAAACCAACCTATAACAACCTGGCAAGGGACTTTGAATCCCAAGTCGTAATTAAATCCATAAACCCTACTAAGGAATCTCGAGAAATCCTCCGCGAAGTAAAGTCAAAAAACCCTTCTCTCTTTGCCTCAAACGAGGTAGCTGCTTCAGTGAAAGGTAAAGGGAAGCTGGTCATCCACACTAAAACCAAACATGTCGCCGCTGAGCTAGCATCCAAGCTGAACAATGTAATGCCATCCGAACTGTCTTGTCAGGAACGTCCAACGATCCACCCCAGATACTGTATCTTTGGGGTATAAGACAGCACCAAAAATGAAGAAATCCTTAAAAGTCTGGAAAACAACCCATCATTCAAGAATCTACCAGGTAAAAGACATTTCAGAATTGCACATCGACCCAAACCCAATCCAAAAGGTTACACCACAGTATTCGCCGAAGTGGACGATGACACCGCCAAGACTGCAACAACGTGGTAAGATCCCCATCGCAAGCTTAATACACCGTTATGAGAAAAGCTATTCTCTGAGGCAGTGTTACAGATGCTGCGGTTTCAACCACCGCGCATCGACCTGCCAAGCCGCCAACCCCATATGCTACCAATGTGGTACAACAGGACACGAGGGACATGAATGCCCAAGCAACACACTGAAATGTCATAACTGCTCCAAAAAGGCAGGAATCTCATCTGAAGCACTAACCCACCAAGCCACATCCCGCGCATGTCCCTTGGTTAAGGCACAAATATCCAAGATTAGAAAATATGATTAAACCCCTCAAAGTTCTACAGGCCAACCTCAGAAAGTCACCAGATGCTGTTCTGGAACTTTCCCAAATGGCAATCAAAACACAAGCAAACGTAATCCTGCTCCAGGAACTCCCCCGAAACTTCAGATGGCCCAATAGCACATTTTTAACGTTTGCTCCACCTGGTAACTACATTCCCTCGGGATTATTTATTTGCGCCAGCCTTCATCCTGTACAGGTTGATTCATCCGACCCAAACATCACTGCTGCGATGGTCTGGCTAGGCAAACAAGCCCTCTTAGTTTGTTCAGCCTACTGGCACCATGATACAACAGAATATGACTTTCTTCAGACCCTCGAATCCATCATTACCACATGTGCCATACCAAGTGTTTTAGGCATGGACGCCAACGCCCACTCCCCTACCTGGGGTCTCGGTGCAGTCCGTGATGCTCGAGGCGCTAGTCTGGAAGCATCTTCTATGCTCACAAACTTACACTTTCTGGGAGCTCCTGTGTAACCTTGGCTTCCAGTTCCCTAGCCGCCCGAGCAACTAGAAAATGCCTCCCTGAAATGGTATTCACAGACCATCTACCGATCCTCACTACAATCCAATATACAATATCCCCAGCGCAAAATACGTCCTGGGCTGAATCGACGTGTGTGGAAAGCGCCTTCACTACATTCCTTGACTCCTCTCTGCAACATGCAGTCTCACGTCTCCATGCCGCATCAACACATCAGGACATAGATGATGTGGTGCATATTCTTACCAAAATCCTTCAAGAGGCCTGCAACATATCCATGAAAGGAAAAAAGAAAGACAACAGACCATCAAAACCCTGGTGGAATAAAGACTTATCAAAACTCCGCAATGTAGTAGTTTCTCTAAGGCGCCTTTCGCAGTGCACATCCACGCCCATTAGAAACTTCTTCAAAGGGCTCTACAGAGCATGTCACAACAGGCTGAGAGCCGAGATAAGACGAGCCAAACACCTATCATGGATAAACCTCTGTCAAGAAGTATCCTCAGCCGCTTGGAGCTCTGTCCACAAATACATTTCCAAAGGACGAAGCACCCAAAGAGGACCTCCACTGCTAAAAAAAATCAGACGGAACCCCCTTACACCAGAGGAAACCTGTGAAAAAATCTTGCAGCACTTTTGTCTGCCTGACACACCAATATCTCAGTCTCGGCCCTTAATACAGTTTTCTGGCCTCATTGAGCCAGACTTCACCGACGCTGAAGTACTTCGGGCCATCAAATGCTGTGGACTCAAGAAATTTCCAGGCCCTGATCGACTTGGTGCAAAGTCCCTTCAATTAGGAGGTCCTCCCCTACATAAACTACTTGCAGGACCTTTTACCAAGTGTTTAAGATTCGGCCATTTTCCATCACCCTGGAAAATCGGCCTTTTAGTCCTCATACCCAAACCGGACAGCACAGCAGAAAACCCACTGGAAAGATTCCGCCCAATTGCTCTCCTCAACTCCCTCGCCAAGGTATTTGAGCGTTGCATTTTGACTCGACTACAATCGCTAGCAGACAGGCACAATTGGTTTTCACCCCTCCAATTTGGATTTGTTCCTTGCCGTTCGGCCGAAAACGCCCTAGCTGCAATAAACCAATTCACAGACAGGGACATGGAAGAGGGGGAGAAAACACTAGTTATCAGCCTAGATTTTAGAAGAGCCTTCGACACCGTACATAGGTATTCTATCATTGAAGCCCTACGAGAGGTTAGCTGCCCTGAGGAATTACTACAACTAATTACCAGCTATTTAATAAATAGAAAAATGGCCTATAGCGCATGGGGACACACTGCTCACATTCTGTCACTCCGTGGAGTCCCACAAGGAGCGGCTTTAAGTCCCTTCCTCTTCAATATGATTGCAAGAAAAGCATTTACCTTGCAGAAACCTAGAAAGAGCGAATTAGTGGGCTTCGCAGATGATTTCACACTAATGGTGCAGGTGGCCCCAAAGCTTCCTAAATGTCAAATAAACAATTTTCTTGAAAATTTCTCACAATGGTGCAGAAGGCATGGAATGTTGGTAAATCCCCACAAGACTCAAGCATGCATGTTTTACAGAAACAAACCAAGATGGCCAAACAAGGACAGCATCCGACTTCTTGACCAGCCCAATGCAATCAACAAAATAATTAAAATCCTTGGTATTACCTTTGATTCAAAGAGATAATTTAATAAAAATCTCAATAACAGTTTACTCAAATACCGATGGATACCCCCAAGGCTCACTAGCACCATAAAAGGACAATTTGGTTCAACCTTCAGTTCCGGACACAAAATTTACAAGAGAGTCGTTCTCCCAGCGCTACTATATGGCTCTGGTGTCTGGGGAAAACGTGCATATGACACAAATGGGGCTCGCAAGTTACGTAGTCTCCACTACAAATATGCGAAAGCAATAATAAGAGGTGGTCCATGCACACTGACAATACCAGCTATCTCATTGACGGGTTGTCCCCCACTCGATATCTCTATAAAGGCTCACATAGAATATTTAAAAACCTTGAAAACGGGCCACTACGAATCACGCCCAAGTCCTTCCTATTTACCCTATCCCCCATTACGGAAGATAATCTATTTTACCAAATCACTACAACTAAATGTCACCACCATTTACACAGACGGATCCCAATCATCAGAAGGAGTTGGGGCTGGAGTCATCCTACCACCTCCTCTACAAACCATACAACCTAAACTCCACCAGGAGTGCTCAGCGTTCCAAGCTGAACTGCTTGCCATTCTCTACGCAACAAAATTCACCATGAATTTCCCGAAAGAACACTTTATCATTGCCTCAGACTGCCAATCAGCTCTATCAGCCATATGTAGGTCTTGGCCCCCAAGAACACAACTAATTGCGGAAATAATCTACAACCTACATTTTTCACCAAATGTGCAACTCTGCTGGATCAAAGGCCACAGCGGTATTTCAGGAAATGAACTGGCGGATCAGGCGGCAAAGGCTGCAGCACATTCTAATCTGCCACTATCCTTTACCACCCTCCCAAAGAGCGTCGCGCGCAGTAAAAAAGAACAGATAGCCCTCAAAATGTGGACAGACCAGATTACTCCATCAGAAATCTACGAAGATTTGCCGCTACCCCGAAACTACTCCTCCAAATGCTTCGAAACATCAAGCATGGATCTACCTCCACAACATTCCTGACCGGCCATGGCTACATTCAGGCAGACCTTCCAACGGTATCGAAAGAAGACCCAACTTGCCCCCACTGCCAAGATGAAGACCAAACCGTAGACCACCTCCTCTTCACTTGCCCAACCTTCCAATACCAAAGATTCCAGACAGCAACTCTCCTAGATATCACCAACATATGTCCAGCATCCCTAGAAAATCTCCCAAGAAAGAAATCTGCCTGGCAACACCTCATTAATTGGACTTCCACTGGCATTGTATATATATCCAAGAAGACTTAGGTCAGAAGGACATCCCGGGTAGTTGGCGACTGCTGTACGCTCCAGGAACCTGGGTTACTTAAATAAATAATAATAATATACAAACGATAAAAAAGAACAACAACAATTAAATTCAGTAGAACTGCTCTTCACTGAAGGTTAATAACGAGTTTACAAAGTGGGAAGAGGAGCTTCTTTTTATTAGCATGCACACAAGCTTTCGGACATATCGTCCTTCATCAGGTAAGAGTAATAAACGCGCTGAGGATCCATATATACACAAAGCTGAAAAGAAAATTTACATAACTGCAAAAGATAAAAGTATTTAAAGATAAAAATAAGAACCAAATATGCTAAAAAGATTATAGGGATTAAATGCTAATAAATCTGGACTAAGTACATATGCACTATGAATGGTGTTAATTAAGGGCAGGTAAATGCAACCTATGGCTATTCACATAACATATGGTATTGTTCTGGTATATCTATATGCCTGTTGATGCTGTTTGTTTTTATTGACACAAATGCCTCTAGTAAAAGTCTTTGGTACTTATTATTGATATTGTTGTATAGAATGGATGGCTTTGTTAGATTGAATGTATGACCGGTTTGCATAGAATGACTGTAAATAGGGGAATTTAGGTTTTTATTAGAGATGTTTCTGGAATGCTCAACCATTCTGATGGCGACGGATCTACCCGTCTCCCCGACATAAGTGGCATTGCATTGGTCGCAAGAGACGGAATAGACAGCACCACCAGAACGGAGAGAACTCGCATGAAGGGAAGATCTGGTAATGGGGTGTCGGATTAGTGTGGCGATATTAGGTGGGTTCTGGAAGTATGTTGTAATGCCATGTTGCCTTAAAAACCTGGCTATGGTGATAGACTGGGGGCAAAAAGGAAGGGAGCAAATATTTCTGTGTATAGCTGGAGCACTGTTGTGGTGAGGGTCATGCATGTGTTTAAGAATGAAGGGGGTCGGGTAGCCGGATTTGGATAAATATGAAAATATTTTAGCCTTTTCTATTGTTTGGAATAACGGGAGGGAACAATGAGTAAAGATACGTTTAGTGAGAGCTCTAACTGTATTGATTTTGTGTGGTGTTGGGCAATGTGACCGGAAGTTTGTGTGGTGTGGGGGTGTGTTGTTTTTATAGTATACTGTGGCATGGAAACTGCTGGGGGTGCGTATGACTAGTGTATCTAGGAAAGGTAGGACTGAGTGATTTTCTGTTTCATGGGTGAAGGCTATGTCTGGGTGGAAGGAGTTGAGGTCAGATAGGATGTGAGAGGCAGATACCTCACTTACCAAGCAAAAGGTATCATCGATGTACCACCTCCATAGATTCATAGTGCATATGTACTTAGTCCAGATTTATTAGCATTTAATCCCTATAATCTTTTAGCATATTTGGTTCTTATTTTTATCTTTAAATACTTTTATCTTTTGCAGTTATGTAAATTTTCTTTTCAGATTTGTGTATATATGGATCCTCAGCGCGTTTATTACTCTTACCTGATGAAGGACGATATGTCCGAAAGCTTGTGTGCATGCTAATAAAAAGAAGCTCCTCTTCCCACTTTGTAAACTCGTTATTAACAATTAAATTCGCATCTCCATTATTATAAAACAACAGCAAATTAAATTAACAATGCAAAAATATATTTCAACATTACAACTTTTTAAAATTTAACACAAAAACGTTACAATATTTATTTTAAATATATATTAATATTGAAATGTCAAGTTTTCTACAACGCCTTTGGAATATTATATTACTATATTTCTAATTATTATTTTTTTATTCTTGCAACACATTTTAGCATTTATACAATTTATAAATATAATTTCACCAGATACCGCGAGAGGCGCTGCTTGCGAGTGAAAGTAGAAATTTTGCAAATAAAATTGCAAAGAATATTTATTTCAAATCGAATTCAAACCAGAAATCTTCCCAGTAGTATAGTAAATAACTTCCTGAAGTTTCACGGCGATTGGATAATCTTACTTTTTAAAAACAATAATCGTGTTAACAAACTAACATTCATCGTGTAAACAAACCACGTGTTAATTATTAACCAATCAAATTAATTTATCGTCGCGACGAGTGCTGCACCCAAGCGGTAAAAGGCTGGAATTAACGCTTTTTGGTTTTATATTTTTAAAAAAGCACAATAACTTTTTTAGTTTTTTGAATAGCCTATATGTTGAACAAATCTTTAGCTACCTACATGCGAAATTTCATAATGATTGATTCTGTAGATTTTGCGCAACGCGATAACAAACATCGATTTTGGATTTCATTTTTATAGATAAATAAATGAAGATGTAGTTTGAAATATCGATTATCAAAAGTTTATTAACAAATTAAACCAATAACTATTTATATTATTTGTGATAGAGAGAAACATTAAAGTTAGATTTGATAGAATTTGGATCCCATAATTTGACCGGTATCTAATAAAGTCATTTTTTGAACAGGTATATTTCAACATCAAGCAATATGAAAAATCTATGATAATATTTAAATGTATATGATTTCATTATGTAATTTTATATTATCAATTTTTAACTAACATTGATCTGATATATTTGATGTAAGAAAATATAAGCCTACCTATAAAGCACTGAGAACATAATCAATTGAATTGAGGAAATATTGTTTTGACACCTATTTGGTCATTTAATGGTGTTACCTTCGAATGTAATTGATTCATGAACAAAATAATAAACGCTGTTCGGCGGTACATATACTAAAATTGGAACGATACAGATAAGATTAGCATGGCCCCTGCGCAAGGATGACACGCAAAATTGTGAAGCGTTCCATTAATAAAATATTTTAATACACTTTCAAATTGATCAGCAGATTAATTTCCGTCTCTAATTTTTGATCAATCCTCAGATATATCCCTGACCCAGTGCGCGTTTGATCAATCCACAGATAGATCCCAGATCCAGTGCGCGTACGATAAATCCATAGATAGATCCCAGATCCAGTGCACGTTTGATCAATCCACAGATAGATCCCAGATCCAGTGCGCGTTTTTTCAATCCAGAGATATATCCCAGATCCAGTGCGCGTACTATCAATCCATAGATAGATCTCAGATCCAGTGCGCGTTTGATCAATCCACGGGTAGATCCCAGATCCAGTGCGCGTTTGATCAATCCATAGATAGATCCGAGATCCAGTGCGCGTTTGATCAATCCATAGATCCGAGATCTAGTGCGCATTTGTTCAATCCACGGATAGATCCTATATCCAGTGCGCGTTTGATCAATCCATAGATAGATCCGAGATCCAATGCGCGTTTAATCAATCCATGGATAGATCCTAGATCCAGTGCGCGTTTGATCAATCCACGGATAGATCCAAGATCCGGTGCGCGTTTGATAAATCCAAGGATAGATCCCAGATCCAGTGCGCGTTTGATCAATCCACGGATAGATCCCAGATCCAGTGCCGTTTGATTAATCCACAGATAGATCCCAGATCTATTGCGCTTTTGATCAATCTATAGATAGATCCAAGATCCAGTGCGCGTTTGATCAATCCACAGATATATCCCAGATCCAGTGCGCGTTTGATCAATCCACATATAGATCCCATATCCAGTGCGCGTTTGATCAATCCATAGATAGATCCCAGATCCAGTGCGCGATTGATCAATCCATAGATAGATCCAAGATCCAGTGCGCGTTTGATCAATCCATAGATAGATCCGTGATCCAGTGCGCATTTGATCAATCCACGGATAATCCTAGATCCAGTGCGCGTTAGATCAGTTCATAGATAGATTTGAGATCCAGTGCGCGTTTGATGAATCCACGGATAGATTCCAGATCGAGTGCCCGTTTGATCAATCTATATATAGATCCCAGATCCAGTGCGCGTTTGATCAATCCACAGATATATCCCAGAACCAGTGCGCGTTTGATCAATCCACATATAGATCCCAGATCCAGTGCGCGTTTGATCAATCCATAGATAGATCCAAGATCCAGTGCGCGTTTGATCAATCCATAGATAGATCCGTGATCCAGTGCGCATTTGATCAATCCACGGATAATCCTAGATCCAGTGCGCGTTAGATCAGTTCATAGATAGATTTGAGATCCAGTGCGCGTTTGATGAATCCACGGATAGATTCCAGATCGAGTGCCCGTTTGATCAATCTATATATAGATCCCAGATCCAGTGCGCGTTTGATCAATCCACAGATATATCCCAGAACCAGTGCGCGTTTGATCAATCCACATATAGATCCCAGATCCAGTGCGCGTTTGATCAATCCAGAGAAAGATCCCAGATCCAGTGCGCGTACGATCAATCCATTGATAGAACCCAGATCCAGTGCGCGTTTAATCAATCCATGGATAGTTCCTAGATCCAGTGCGCGTTTGATGAATCCACGGATAGATTCCAGATCGAGTGCCCGTTTGATCAATCTATATATAGATCCCAGATCCAGTGCGCGTACGATCAATCCACGGATAGATCCCAGATCCAGTGCGCGATTGATCAATCAATAGATAGATCCGAGATCTAGTGCGCGTTTGATCAATCCACGGATAGATCCCAGATCCAGTGCGCTATGGATCAATCAATAGATAGATCCGAGATCCAGTGCGCATTTGATCAATCCACGGATTGATCCTTGATCCAGTGCGCGTTTTATCAGTCCATAGATAGATCCGAGATCCAGTGCGCGTTTGATCAATCCATGGATAGTTCTTAGATCCAGTGCGCGTTTGATCAATCCACGGATAGATCCCAGATCCAGTGCGCGTTTGATAAATCCATTGATTGATCCCAAATCCAGTACGCGTTCGATCAATCCACGGATAGATCCCAGATCCAGTGCCGTTTGATTAATCCACAGATAGATCCCAGATCCAGTGCGCTTTTAATCAATCCTAGATAGATCCCAGATCAAGTGCGCGTTCGATAATTCTAAAGATAGATCCCAGATCAAGTGCGCGTTTGATCAATCCTTAGATAGATCCCAGATCAAGTGCCCGTTTGATCAATCCACAGATAGATTCCAGATCAAGTGCCCGTTCGATCAATCCACAGATAGATCCCAGATCCAATGCCCATTTGATCAAGCCATAGACAGATCCCAGATCAAGTGCCCATTTGATCAATCCATAGATAGATCCCAGATCCAGTGCGCGTTTGATCAATCCACATATAGATCCCAGATCCAGTGCGCGTTTGATCAATCCAGAGAAAGATCCCAGATCCAGTGCGCGTACGATCAATCCATTGATAGAACCCAGATCCAGTGCGCGTTTAATCAAGCCATGGATAGTTCCTAGATCCAGTGCGCGTTTGATGAATCCACGGATAGATTCCAGATCGAGTGCCCGTTTGATCAATCTATATATAGATCCCAGATCCAGTGCGCGTTTGATCAATCCACAGATATATCCCAGATCCAGTGCGCGTTTGATCAATCCACATATAGATCCCAGATCCAGTGCGCGTTTGATCAATCCAGAGAAAGATCCCAGATCCAGTGCGCGTACGATCAATCCACGGATAGATCCCAGATCCAGTGCGCGATTGATCAATCAATAGATAGATCCGAGATCTAGTGCGCGTTTGATCAATCCACGGATAGATCCCAGATCCAGTGCGCTATGGATCAATCAATAGATAGATCCGAGATCCAGTGCGCATTTGATCAATCCACAGATAGATCCCAGATCCAGTGCGCTTTTAATCAATCCTAGATAGATCCCAGATCAAGTGCGCGTTCGATAATTCTAAAGATAGATCCCAGATCAAGTGCGCGTTTGATCAATCCTTAGATAGATCCCAGATCAAGTGCCCGTTTGATCAATCCACAGATAGATTCCAGATCAAGTGCCCGTTCGATCAATCCACAGATAGATCCCAGATCCAATGCCCATTTGATCAAGCCATAGACAGATCCCAGATCAAGTGCCCATTTGATCAATCCATAGATAGATCCCAGATCCAGTGCGCGTTTGATCAATCCACATATAGATCCCAGATCCAGTGCGCGTTTGATCAATCCAGAGAAAGATCCCAGATCCAGTGCGCGTACGATCAATCCATTGATAGAACCCAGATCCAGTGCGCGTTTAATCAATCCATGGATAGTTCCTAGATCCAGTGCGCGTTTGATGAATCCACGGATAGATTCCAGATCGAGTGCCCGTTTGATCAATCTATATATAGATCCCAGATCCAGTGCGCGTTTGATCAATCCACAGATATATCCCAGATCCAGTGCGCGTTTGATCAATCCACATATAGATCCCAGATCCAGTGCGCGTTTGATCAATCCAGAGAAAGATCCCAGATCCAGTGCGCGTACGATCAATCCACGGATAGATCCCAGATCCAGTGCGCGATTGATCAATCAATAGATAGATCCGAGATCTAGTGCGCGTTTGATCAATCCACGGATAGATCCCAGATCCAGTGCGCTATGGATCAATCAATAGATAGATCCGAGATCCAGTGCGCATTTGATCAATCCACGGATTGATCCTTGATCCAGTGCGCGTTTTATCAGTCCATAGATAGATCCGAGATCCAGTGCGCGTTTGATCAATCCATGGATAGTTCTTAGATCCAGTGCGCGTTTGATCAATCCACGGATAGATCCCAGATCCAGTGCGCGTTTGATAAATCTATTGATTGATCCCAAATCCAGTACGCGTTCGATCAATCCACGGATAGATCCCAGATCCAGTGCCGTTTGATTAATCCACAGATAGATCCCAGATCCAGTGCGCTTTTAATCAATCCTAGATAGATCCCAGATCAAGTGCGCGTTCGATAATTCTAAAGATAGATCCCAGATCAAGTGCGCGTTTGATCAATCCTTAGATAGATCCCAGATCAAGTGCCCGTTTGATCAATCCACAGATAGATTCCAGATCAAGTGCCCGTTCGATCAATCCACAGATAGATCCCAGATCCAATGCCCATTTGATCAAGCCATAGACAGATCCCAGATCAAGTGCCCATTTGATCAATCCATAGATAGATCCCAGATCCAGTGCGCGTTTGATCAATCCGCAAATAGATCCTAGATCAAGTGCCCGTTTAATCAATACATAGATAGATCCCTGATCAAATGCCCGTTTGATAAATCCACAGATAGATCAGATCCAGGTTGCGTTTGATCAATCCATAGATAGATCTCAGATCCAGTGCGCGTTTGATCATTTCAAACTCACTTCCACATTTAGCGGAATTTTTATCAATTTTAAATTGTTATTTTTAGATATCAAATCCAGTGCACCTTTGGCCAGTTCACAAATTATTTGATATTCTGAGCGCGCTCGATTAGCTGATTCGAGCAGTTGCCGTTTGTTAGCTACATAGAACGATATCATATCTAGTACGTGTTGGATTCGTTCATAAATTTGTTCATATCAAGTGCGCCTTTGGTAATAAGTTGCTTCCATATCCAGTATGCAATTGATCAATTCATACTTTTATTAAATATTATGTTTGTCGTTGCTTCCTATATTCTAGTTCAAGCTAAGACCAATATGCAATGTTATTCTATTCAAATCATTCCACAAAATGCTGGCACTCTTCCACTAGTTAAGATGAGCGATAAAATAATTGCCATTGTTAGGATGGAAGCGTGGTAACCTTAGAAAAACTTGGAAAATTTATTTAAAATATTTTTAAAATTATAGAAATTCTTAGAATCATTTATTATTAGTTTTGAGGTTTAATTTGACGTGAGTTAATTTCTACTAGTTTTGATCTTAATTTGACGTGGGAGGAGCCCTATGCTTTTTCAGATCAATTTCCTCCCGGCGAAATTTCCCACTTTCTCTCTCTTCGTCCGAGACACTGACCGTCCTGGGCTGCACCATCACCACAAGAAACACCGTCGCCTCCCAGGCCTCACACCTGATGGGGCTGCTGGAGCGAGCCATCGCGAGGTGGTCACCCTTCACCCGATGTCGCTGTTGGGTCATGCTCGCGCAGCCAACAGCCTGGTCTTGGGTTCCATCCTACACCATCTCCACGGCTACCTTCCACCGGAAACCTCCGTCGGCAGACTGCAGGCGCGGTTGGCGCGCTTTGTGTGGGGTATGAGCCGAGTCTCGTGGCTCCCCGGGCGCATCCTGGCTCGTCCAGTCTCCGATGGTGGCGTCGGCCTGCTTGACATTACGTGCCAGCTTCGGCTCGCCTGCCTAAAGGGGGTCCAGGCCTCTCTTCGCGGCGCCGCCAACGGCTACTCTTGGCTCGTCCGCAGACGGGTGTGGCTGACACCGCCGGCTCCTGACGTCTGGCTCTCGCCTAGGGGGAGGAGACTGTTGAGCCTGTGAGGGCCGCCTCAAGTATCTTTGAGCTAGACCACCGGGTTATGCATCCCGCCATCCGGAGGTCCCTGCGACTTCCGTCCGCCAGACCTGCTGGCTCCCGAGCGCTGGCTACAGGCGACTGTCAGGGACTTCTCCGATGGCGTCCCTGCCCTAACGTGCTCAACGCGGGCCGCGCTCCTGGATGCTCAGCACCTGGGGGCCTTATGCAGGAAAACGCCAGCTCCAGCAATCATACGGAGTATGAGGCGGAGACCCATCGTCCTTAGGGATCGGCGACTCCCATTACCCGCCTCACCAGTCAGAGGGCGCGCCGGGCACTTGATTCGGCACGGCTCCAGGAGCATCCTGTTGCCGAGCTAGCTGCGCGGTGGATCTCTACTGTGGATGAGCCTCGCTCCATCCCCTGGGCCGACCTGCGTCGGATCTGCTTCTCGGGGCACGACGCAGATGTCGCCCTACGGCTGGCCTTCCACGCCCTATCCCATCCTGACCATCCTGTCTCGAGGCGTTCCAACTGTGCCGCCTGTGGGTCCACCGACGGGTCGCTGACCCACAGATATTGGAGTTTTCGAGCCGTGCGACCCTGCTCCGAAAGGTTTTCGCCTCCTGCGAAGTTCCCCTGGATTGTTGGCTTAAATTACCATATATATATACTACTCTGATCAAAAGGTTTCGACACTTTGCTCCTAAAATCCTGAAAACTCAATATATTTTCTCTCGGTTTGTGGCAAACGCAAGCGTCGCCCTTGGCTTGGAAACCTGCCAATTTTCAAAATTCACGCGCCAAAACAGCGCGAGCAGCGGCTGTTCGAAGTGAAGCCATTTTGCCCGTGTTTCGATTTCGTTAGTCATCGAAATGGAGGATCAACGAATATGCATCAAGTTCTGTGTGGAAAACTGATTGAAGGGTGCCGATATTTTTTTGATGTTGCAATCAGCCAACGGGAAAGCCGTCAAGAGCTGAAGACGAGTTTTCGAGTGGTGCAAGCGCTTCAAGGAGGATCGGGAAGAGACCGCCGACAACGAGCGTTCCGGGAGACCGTCCACCTCAACCACGCCTGAAAAAGTGGACAAGGTATTGGAACTGGTGCGTGAAGACCGACGATTAACTGTCAGGGATGTCGCCGAATAAGCAGGGATATAATTCGGGTCGACTCAATCGATTATTAAGGACATTTTGGGAGTGGGAAAACTCACCGCCGTTCTCGTTCCCAAATATTTGACTTTTGATCAAAAGAACGCCCGGAAAGAAACGGCCAGTCTCAATCTCGAAGCGACAACCGACGACCCCGAATTACTGAAGAGGGTCATGTTGACGGTGTTCTTCGACTACCATGGCATCGTTCATCATTAATATCAACAACAAGGCTCTACAATGACTGCTGACTCCTTCCTGAAAGTTTTGAGGCGATTGAGAAAAGCGATCAGGCAGAAACGGACGTATCTGTGGAGGAGCAAGTCGTGAATCCTTCACCACGATAACGCCCCAGCACACAGCCCTCAAAATCTCGAAGTTCCTACAAGACCACTCAACCTCTGTGTTCCCCGAACCCAACTACAGTCCCGATTTAGCCCCCTCCGAATTCTTCCTTTTTGAAAAGCTCAAAAAATTTAAAGGATCGGCAATTCCAGAGCATAGAAGAGATCAAAGTGGAATCGAAGAAGGCCATGAAGGCATCCAGAAAACAGACTACCAGAGGTGTTTTGCCTACTGGAAAAAAGTGCATCGCGGCCAACGGGGACTACTTTGAAGAAACAATTTGAATTTAAAGAATAATATATATATTTTTTAATTTATGAGCAAGGTGTCGAAACCTTTTGATCAGAGTAGTATATTGTAATTTAAACCAACAACCCTATATTGTATAATACTTATAACAAAATTTTCATGTTGTATATTGAAAAACATCTATAAATAATTATACGCTTGATTGACATGTGTCATTGCAACGCCATTTATAATGTACTTTGTACAAACTGAGGATGAATAAATAAAACTACATAATAGATTAAAAGTCAAGCTAAACAAGAGATCGAGATAGAAATCTAACAACCCTAAAGAGGAATTTGCCAGGTCGTTCAATCAAGGTCATTGGGTGTAGAATATCGCAGACGCCCCGCGCCCTTTGCACCCACTCAAAGTCCATTCTCCCGCATACCTCGCCTATCGGCAAAGATATATCAGACCTCTGCCCTAACCGAAAATATAGTCACTTCATCATCGGCGTGAGCCCTCCTCGGTTGTACCCAGGTCCACATCATCGCCATATAGAACAGTAAGAACTATTTTATCTCCATCTTACTCTTAGCTCGACTCCTATCTGTTCACAGAACTTTCCTACTACAACTGTGTCTCTTCGTTTTTGTGTATGGACATTTCCAAGCTTTCCACTTTGCCTCGACCACGACTGCCTGTACTCTGTGAGAACTGTTGAAGGTCCACCAAGGTGCAGAGAGGTACTGGAATACTCTCCACGCCCTGACTGTCCCACTCGGTTACTACAGATTTGACCCTCGGTTTTCACAGCTATAGCGAGAGTCGATAGGATACCTCGTCACAGATAAGCCGACAGGATGACCACAACGAATTATGACCACAAAGAAGAGGTAAGAAGCCTGTCCAGATAGAAGCGAGAAAGAGCAAAGATGGAGGAACAAGCCCGTTATTCCAACAAAACGACCGAGCAATCTCTCCCCCAACAAGAGACTATATTTCAGGAGCACGCTGTCAACCTCCCAACGACACAACCGAAGATCCCGCAAAATAAGCCGGTGAGAAGTTCCACACCTTCAACCTTACAACGCAACCACCTTCCAGGCCGCATGCCGCCGTCGCCAAACAGAAGCTACAAGCTTCTACAAGCCCTACATGGAGCGTCTTCCACGTCAGCAGGACGACAACCAAAAACCAAGTGTCCTGACTGAACAATCATAAAAACTGTGAAATTTAAAAAACCTACCTAACTTTCTCCTTATGCTCACAACTTGATTCTCCATAAATTTAATGTTTATTTTCACTGTATTCATTTTAAATCAATTTTTACCATTTTTATATCATATCAATTCGAATTTTAATTTTTTTACGCCCTCATTTATCAATTTTTACTTTAAGCAACATATAAATTTTATATCATTACTTTCAATTTTACATATATTTATTTACATATATTTTACATTATTTTTTTAAATTACTCGAATAATAATTCTAAACTTATTTGTGTGTTTTTCCAAATATCTTTTTTATACCAAAACACCAATTTCTTAATCAAATCCTCAAAACTTTGCAAAATCATTGTTATGTTAACTATTTTATGTAAACACCCCATTCAAATTATAAGTCACTATCACGCCATTGCCCTTTTACAAGGATAATTTTCGCACTACCATAATTAACGATTCAAAAAAAAATATTCAAATTTTAATAAACATAGGTGAAACGCATTTTTTTCAAATTGCAAAAATCGAAAGATACAATATCTTCAAAATCGCTACTAGAAAAGTACCGTCCTTCCCCAAAACAAGTTAAAAATTCAACATAGTTTCACTCCCTCGTCCTTTCCTTTTACATGCATAATTATTAATCATCCACACATCTCTCTCAAAAATTTTCAACACACTCCCCCATCACTTTCTCCAATTGGCCACTATCTATTAGCGCGCGACTTAGCAACAAATCAATCTCGAGCCACACAAGCTCCATAAACGTGCCACATTCACTAACAGCCAAAATATCTCGATGTTTTTTGTACAACCACCACCCATGACTAGTAAACTTGTTATTCATGGTTAAACAAGTTAGATGCTGTACCAAATACAAAGACTTCACGTGTCACCTTTCAATTTAATTCACTTCACTCGTGTCACACAGCGCAACACAACAATTTTTCTCACTTTTCAGGCCAAAGACGCCTTCATGCCTGTGACACATCTCACCTCAAAGCGTGTCTACATCAAATGTCGCACTTTCACCACACTTTTAAATCACCGAATAACATTATTACTAATTCCGCAACAACGTCGAAACACAACACTTACGAACACCGAGAAAACTGCATCTTTCAAATAGACCATAAAACTGCCAACAAGCTTTTACCACCCTCCCCTCGAACCAGTCTTGTTTACATGTGGCGTATCCTGCCCCAAATGTTCCCCCCCCTTCCTGTTGTATCACCTCCTATATCTCCTACCCATGATATTAAGTTATCTATACCTTGTAATTCGGCATATCAGTTAGAACATTGTCCACACGAACTTCATCGGATTCTATACGAATTCGAGCATGTGTTCTCTACTAATAAATACAACGTGTCCAAATTGAACATACCACCGATAAAAATCAATACAACCACAGAAAAATAATAGCATTACGCCCATATAGAGTGCCACTACACGATCAACAAGAAATACAAACCCAAATAGACCAAAAGCTCCAACATGGAATCATTGCCCTGTCAGTTTCACCTTAGGCCAGTCCAATAACTCTTGTTACGAAACGTAACAAAACGAAACGTTTCTGTGTTGATTACAGAAAACTCAATGAAATCATCGCTTTAGGCATACATCATTCACCTTTAATAGAAACAATTCTTGATAAATTATCGAAATCCAAATACTACTCTTCTGTAGATATAGCATCCGCATATTGGCAAGAGAAAATAGAACCTAACTGACGTTAGATAGTCAGTGTTACGTAGCGTTTGTGGTTTTCTATTAATTATATTTTATTAATTTATTACCACCCTTTAATTGTAATATATTTTATTTACTACAACAAGCATGGCTGCCCTTGTTCTAAGCTATATTTATATATATCACAACATTAATATACATGGTCAAAAGTCAATAAAAATAACATAATATTTTTTATGTTACATGTCTTTTTTTCTTCTTTTTCTTTTTCTCCCCTTCTTCCCCCTTTCTCTAAAGATTCAACCTCACTGGGGGTTTAACTAGTCTTCCGCATCTGGTTCTAGTTGTGGCTGAAGTCTTCTCGCTCTGGGAAGATGTAGATGGTTGAGGGTCAAGTTGTTCTTGCTTTTCTGGAGAACTTTATTTTTCAGTAGGTCCTGATAAGGTACCAGCTGGACGTAGATCTCGTCGATTTCTTCTAAGAACTGATCCTTTGGTGTCCTCTAGAAGATAAGATCGGGGGTGAACTCCAGGGGCTATAACTTTAGCTGGGGACCATTGCTTCTCTTGTCTAACCAACACAGACTGGCCGTTCTTCAATGAAGGGAGATCCCTTGCGTGTCGATTAAAATAAAACTTCATTCTGCTTTGGTTAGCTTCATGCTGTTTCCTGATGGAATCTTCGCAAATTCTGCTCTCGTTCATCAGTGTTGTCTAATAGGCAAAAAGAGTCTCTGCTTTCTCCCATACAACATGATAGCTGGAGATGGCAATGAGTTATGCTCAGTGTTTCTTAGAAGTAGTAGTGCCTGATATATATCCTGTTTACTTTGTTGACATTTGATGATTGTACTCTTTAAAGTCTGGATAGTTCGTTCGATCATGCCATTGGACTGTGGGAATCTTGGGCTCGATGTTGTGTGAGTCACATTCCATTCTTTGGCGAACTCCATCATCTCTGTGGATTGGAAGGGCGGTCCATTGTCAGTCATCATGATCTCGGGGACTCCACATCTGGCGAAAACTTCTTTGAGCTTCTCTATAACCATTTCTGCTTTTGTTGACCTGAGTTCAAACACTTCCGGGTACTTGGTGTAATAATCTACAATTCCTAAGTATTTCCTTCCCTCTATTTCAAATAAATCAACTCCGATTTTTTTTTAAATGGATAATTGCCGGTTTCATGAGGTATAAGAGGTTCTTTAGTGTTATTCCGGGAATATTTTTGACATTTACGACATTTTTTTTACAAATTCTTCCACTTCTTGACAAATTCCTGGCCAATAGAATGTACTTCTTGCCAAGGATAATGTCGAGTTAATTCCTCTATGAGCCTTGTGAAGTGGCTCAATATGTGATTTCTCCTCTTTTTGGGGATTAATAATTTGACACCTCTGCACAATAGACCTTCCCACTAGAATAGTTCTTCTGTTAAGGTACGATGGGTCAGATTGAAGAAACCTCCTCTTAACAAGTAAAACTTTTACCCAAAGTCTTGATATTATTTGGACTGCTTCGGGTGATCAAGCGAGAAAGAAAACAACGAAGACAAAAACCAGCGGCTACACACGTAAAGCTCTCGCTCTACTAAGAAACTCTTTATTCAAACAACACGGCTCAGTTATATACATTCAAAAAGGGTAATTTACATAATGATAATTTATACATTCAATAGAAAATCTACATTTCCAGTCATACATTCAAAAATATATTTACATACTATGTCACGACTTTTAACATACCCCCACCTTTCTTTTTTGTAAAACAAGAAAGAAAAAATCCGTTCCACCGTGATGGGGGGATCCTGGTAGGTGGGACACCGTCGTAGGGAGCCCAGGCTCTTAACCAGGAAAACCCTCTTCTCCTCGGCATACTGCGGCACCCTCTCCATACACACCACCGGAGATTGTCCCATAAGCGTCCATCTTCCTCTTCCAAAGAAATCGGAGGTAGTCCCAATCATTTTCCTTGATGGCCATTACCTGGAAATATCTCCCCATGTCGGCCAAAATTCCGAACCTATTCTCCCGATATTTTATCCTTATTTCCGGGATTCTCCTCAGTAGAATGGGTCTCCTCTTCAAATATCGCCTCAAGGATAGTCCGTTGCGTCCTCGCCAGGAAGCGTCGTCAAACACTGGCCGTATAGGCGTCGTTTTGGACTCACTCTTTAACAAAAGGTGACCGGACAAATAGTGTCCTTTTACTTCAGGTGGATTTTCATCAACTCCTTCGATGAACCCTTCCTTCAACCAATCCTTTGCATCAATAATCCCTTCTTCCATCTTTGACTCAGTACCCTGTTCTGCATCTAGCTTTTCTTCCACCTTTGAATCAGTACCCTGTTCTACATCTAACTTTTCCCCCACCGTTGAATCAGTACCTGGTTCAGCATCTATATTTTTCGCTTCATTTCCATCATGATCGTTTCCCTTGTTGTATTTATCGTCCTTATTCTTTGCATAATCAGATTTATTTATGGTTTTCAAATCTTGGGATTCTGTTTCTTTATAATTATCCTTCATTTTAAATTCCGCATCTCTCGTTGGTCCTGCTTCCACCAATTTCCTCGATGCTGGAACTCTGACAACTCCTTCCTCATTTTCCTCATTATCATCAATCGATTCAGTTTCATCTGAAATCATTACTTGGTCAGCGCCTTCAGCTACCGCTCTAGAATTGTTTACCGGTTCATAACCTTTAATTGCAGTCTCAGAATCCTTCACTCCATCGCCCTTAGGCTTCGCTTCAGAATCCTTTACGCCTTCGCCCTTTGGCTTCTCTTCAGAATCCTTTACTCCGTCGCCCTTAGGCTCATCTTCAGAATCCTTTACTCCGTCGCCCTTAGGCTCATCTTCAGAATCCTTTACTCCGTCGCCCTTAGGCTCATCTTCAGAATCCTTTTCTCCGTCGCCCTTAGGCTCATCTTCAGAATCCTTTTCTCCGTCGCCCTTAGGCTCATCTTCAGAATCCTTTACTCCGTCGCCCTTAGGCTCATCTTCAGAATCCTTTACTCCGTCGCCCTTAGGCTCATCTTCATAGTCTTTTACTCCGTCGCCCTTAGGCTCATCTTCAGAATCCTTTACTCCGTCGCCCATAGGCTCATCTTCAGAATCCTTTACTCCGTCGCCCTTAGACTCATCTTCATAGTCTTTTACTCCGTCGCCCTTAGGCTCATCTTCAGAATCCTTTACTCCGTCGCCCTTAGGCTCATCTTCATAGTCTTTTACTCCGTCGCCCTTAGGCTCATCTTCAGAATCCTTTACTCCGTCGCCCTTAGGCTCATCTTCAAAATCCTTTACTCCGTCTTTAGAATTCACTTTATCAGGTTTTGCTTCCGCTTCATTTGCTTTGTCTTTAGCCTCAGCTTCCTTCACACCTACATAGCTATCAACTGCAGTTTCAGAATCCTTCACTTCATTGCATTTAACTGCCGCTTCTGTTTCCTTCCCTTCACCGCCTTCAACTGCCGCATTCAATTCCTTTTCTTTAATAGCATTCACAGCACCTTTTTTTTGCCCTCACATTCAATATCTATTATAGAGGGAGCTGAACAAGCTTCCTTTAGCATTCTAGCTTTAGCTAGAGCAGGCTTTACATCCGTAGCTCTAGCAGTTTTTACAGAATCCTCTTTTTCCACGCCTTCAATTTCATTTTTCATGGACACTTCCGGGCTTTTCGATAGAGACGAAGTAGTCTGAAGTTTGATAACTTTCTGATTATCGGTTTCTGAATTCGGAGAGGCACTAGACGCCCCTGGTGGAATTTGAGAAGTCTTGGCCTGAGCATCCCTATCCTGCTCACGCATTACGCGAATTCTGGCCTCTAAATAAAATCTCTCCATTATATAGGTTTCACACTCCCCAAACTCCCTATCTATCTCCCCGTCAGTAGCCTCAGCTTTGGCTAACAAAATTGCCTGGCATCGTTCATTCAATGCCACCAGCTCCAAATGGAGAGCTTCCAATCTATCAAATTTTTCATATATGCCACTTTTATCAATAAGAGGATCCCTTAACTCTGTATTTATATCATTTACCACTTCGGTAAAAACGCCTCTTATCGCCTTTCTACGCCTTCTGCCAACATCCTCCATCTCACCTTGTAGTTATCCTTTCACCTTGTAGGTATCCTTTTTACCTTATAGGTAGCCTTTCACCTTGTAGGTAGCCTTTCACCCTGTAGCTTCTTCAACTTCCCTGCCCTTGAGCTCCTTTATACTTGAGCCCCTTCAACCCCTTTGCCTTACTTGAGCTTCTCCAACCTCTTTGCCTACCTGAGTTTCCTCAACTTCTTTATCCCTATTTGAGCTTCACGTTTCCCCTGAGCTCCTATTAACCTTTAACAAAGGGCTTCTTGAGCTCCTTTAAACCTTTAACAAAATGCCTCTTGAGCTCCTTTAAACCTTCAACAAAGGGCTTCTTGAGCTCCTCTAAACCTTTAACAAAGGGCTTCCTGAGCTCCTTTAAACCTTTAACAAAGGGCCTCTTGAGCTCCTTTAAACCTTTGACAAAGGGCTTCTTGAGCTCCTTTAAACCTTTAACAAAGGGCTTCTTGAGCTCCTTTAAACCTTTAACAAAGGGCCTCTTGAGCTCCTTTAAACCTTCAACAAAGGGCCTCTTGAGCTCCTTTAAACCTTTAACAAAGGGCTTCTTGAGCTCCTTTAAACTTTTAACAAAGGGCTTATTGAGCTCCTTTAAACCTTTAACAAAGGGCTTCTTGAGCTCCTTTAAACCTTTAACAAAGGGCTTCTTGAGCTCCTTTAAACCTTTAACAAAGGGCCTCTTGAGCTCCTTTAAACCTTTAACAAAGGGCCTCTTGAGCTCCTTTAAACCTTCAACAAAGGGCCTCTTGAGCTCCTTTAAACCTTTAAAAAAGGGCTTCTTGAGCTCCTTTAAACTTTTAACAAAGGGCTTATTGAGCTCCTTTAAACCTTTAACAAAGGGCTTCTTGAGCTCCTTTAAACCTTTAACAAAGGGCCTCTTGAGTTTCTTTAAACCTTCAACAAAGGGCCTCTTGAGCTCCTTTAAACCTTTAACAAAGGGCTTCTTGAGCTCCTTTAAACTTTTAACAAAGGGCTTATTGAGCTCCTTTAAACCTTTAACAAAGGGCTTCTTGAGCTCCTTTAAACTTTTAACAAAGGGCTTATTGAGCTCCTTTAAACCTCTAACAAAGGGCTTCTTGAGCTCCTTTAAACTTTTAACAAAGGGCTTCTTGAGCTCGTTTAAACCTTCAACAAAGGGCCTCTTGAGCTTCTTTAAACCTTTAACAAAGGGCTTCTTGAGCTCCTTTAAACTTTTAACAAAGGGCTTATTGAGCTCCTTTAAACCTTTAACAAAGGGCTTCTTGAGCTCCTTTAAACTTTTAACAAAGGGCTTCTTGAGCTCCTTTAAACCTTTAACAAAGGGCCTCTTGAGCTCCTTTAAACCTTTAACAAAGGGCCTCTTGAGCTCCTTTAAACCTTTAACAAAGGGCTTCTTGAGCTCCTTTGAACCTTTAACAAAGGGCTTCTTGAGCTCCTTTAAACCTTTAACAAAGGGCCTCTTGAGCTCCTTTAAACCTTTAACAAAGGGCCTCTTGAGCTCCTTTAAACCTTTAACAAAGGGCTTCTTGAGCTCCTTTTCCCTTGAGCTTCTTTAGCTTCTTTTACCTTGAGCTTCTTTAGCTTCTTTTACCTTGAGCTTCTTTAGCTTCTTTTACCTTGAGCTTCTTTAGCTTCTTTTACCCTGAGCTTCTTTAGCTTCTTTTACCTTGAGCTTCTTTAGCTTCTTTTACCTTGAGCTTCTTTAGCTCGGGAGACAGCGCTACCAGGTCTTCCCGTCACCTGTTACTCGGGAGACAGCGCTACCAGGTCTTCCCGCCTTCTGTTACTCGGGAGACAGCGCCACCAGGTCTTCCCGTCTTCTCTACTTGACCAGCCCACGCAGCTCACCCGGGGACGCCACTAAATGTTAAGGTACGATAGGTCAGATTGAAGAAACCTCCTCTTAACAAGTAAAACTTTTACCCAAAGTCTTGATATTATTTGGACTGCTTCGGGTGATCAAGCGAGAAAGAAAACAACGAAGACAAAACCAACGGCTACACACGTAAAGCTCTCGCTCTACCAAGAAACTCTTTATTCAAACAACACGGCTCAGTTAAATACATTCAAAAAGGGTAATTTACATAATGATAATTTATACATTCAATAGAAAATCTACATTTCCAGTCATACATTCAAAAATATATTTACATACTATGTCACGACTTTTAACATCTTCTTTTATATCCCAAAATGGCTTGACGAGGGGATTCATAGTTTTCTTATGGATTGGCCATCCATTTTCAATATAATTTTTAACCTCTTGCAGTACAGGGTCGTTATTAGTTGCTTCAACAATATCTTGGTGTCGGTTATTTGAATAAGTAACCATAAGAACTTGGTTATTTTGAGATATTTCTATCTGTGGGTTTGTGAATAAATCATTAGCTATGTAGTCCCTTGATAGCGCATCAGCTGTATATAATTTTTTCCCAGGTATATATTTAAGATCAAAGTCATAATGCTGTAGTTGCAATACTAAGCGTTGTAGTCTTGGTGACTAATCTACCATTGTTTTTTTCATTATAGTAAGCAGTGGTTTGTGATCGGTAAAAGCCGTAAATTTTCTACCATAAAGGTACAAATGGTTTCTTTTACATCCAAGGTAGACTGCTAAGAGTTATTTCTCTATTTGAGAGTATTTATTTTGTGTGGCAGACAAGGCAGTAGATGAATAAGTTATAGGGACACCCTGTTGCGGTAAAACTGCACCTAACCCGTTTGAACTCGCATCTGTTGAAATTTCTATGTCTATTTTGGGATCAAAGTGTCTTAAGCATGGTGCACTCGTTAATTGTAGTTTGAGATTTCTGTAATCCCTATCTATTAGGTAATTTCATTTCCAAGGTTCATTTTTACGCAACAACAGTCTCATATTTGCTGTCTTACCCGAAAGGTTTGGCAAAAATTTAGCCAAATACGTGACCATGCCAAGGAATCTTTGAAGGGCTTTCTTGTCTTGTGGTCTAGGCTTATCCAGTATAGCTTTTACCTTAGACTCCAAGGGTCGTATTTCTTCCGTTGAATTAGCTGCGTTTTGGTCTTATCAAATTTCAGTCCATTTTCTCTGGCAAACTCCAATACCTGTCCTAGCATTTTTAGATGCTCAGTCTCACTGTCACTATATATGAGTACATCGTCCATATAGGTAACAACATTTGGCACACCCAAATATAATTGATGTATTATTCTTTGAAAAATTTCAGGAGCGGAAATCAATCCATACGGCATCCTTGAGTAACAATATCTCCCATATGGTGTAGACATTGTGGTTAATAGTGATGCTTCATCAGTTAAGGGTATCTGCCAAAATGCATATTTTGCATCAAGGACGGTATATATGTTTGCCTTTTGAATCAAAGCTGGAACTTCCTCTGGGGAAGGCATCATGTATCTCTCTCTTTTGATCCAATAATTGAGTTTTCTTGGATCAATGCATATCCGTACATCTTCATTAGGTTTTTTAACTACTACCATAGGATGACTCCATTTAGTAGGTTAATTTAATTTCTTTATGACACCTAATTTACTCATTTTTTCAAGTTCCTCTCTAACTGGCTCTCTCAAGGCCAAGGAGAGTCTTCTTGCTGTATATACCTGGGGAATGGCATCCTCCTTAATAAGGATAGATTGTTTATTTTTAAGAAGTCCAACTCCTTCAAAAACATATTTGTATTTATTTAAAATAATCTCAGACGAGATATTATTTATGCATTGATGGAGTGATTTAACTTTTTCGATTAATCCAAATCTCGAATAATCTTTTAATCCCAAAATTGGTACAGTCTGACATTTAACAACAAAAAAATTCGAGTTACTCTTTTTACTTTGGAATTGGCATTCAAGTTCTACCTCACCCACTATTGGTATTCTTTCTTTAGTGTAGGTAAATATATATTTTATTGGTTGGTGTGATCACATATTTTCCTTGCATAAATTTTAGTGATGCTAATGGTAATATATTAACATCCGCACCGGTATCAATTTTAAAGTATATAGGGTGCCCTTGTATATAGATGGTTTCAAACCAGCCATCTTTTAATATATTATCAACCGAGAGTACATCCATATATATATCATTTTCAGCAATGTCATATACTATTTTATTTTTACAGCATTTTGCATAATGATTAGGTTTTTTGAATTTATTGCATTGTTTACCGTATGCTCTCTGGGCAATTACCATACTCATGTTTTGAGGCACATTTTCCACAAGCCTTGAAAAATTTATGATTTTTCTTTACAAATTTATGCTCTGTATTTTTATTACTAGATGTTTCTTTATAACTAGATAGCTTATCCACAGTTACCTCTTCCTTTATTTCCTTTAATTGTGTCCTCGATAATTCTGCAGCTCGTCCTAGGGCTATTGCTTTTGATAAAGTTAAATCAGGATCTTGAAGATACCTTTCCGTTAAATTTTTGTCCAGTACTCCCATAAGTATTATATCTCTAATTAATGATTCTGTAAGATCGCCAAAATCACAATCTACAGCTTTTTTCTTTACTTTTGTGACAAAGTCATCAAAAGATTGATTTTTTTCTTGAACTTCCGAAAAAAAGTTATATCTTCTATAAATCACATATTTAAATGGTTTAAAATGGTTATCAAATTTCTCCAGGATTTCAGTAATTGTAAGGTTAGTTAATATTTCTTGCCAGCCAAAAGTTTATATATATTTAAAGTGTCATCACCAATGTTATGTAAAAGTATGGCGCGTTGCTGTTTAACTGGCTTAGTTTCTAGTTGTATGGCGTCCGATAATAATAAAAATTTATACTTCCATGTTTCCCATGCTTCTGCATTATTTGTAGTTAATTCAAATTGAGATGGAGGTTTAAAATGATCCATTCTTCCAAAATTTGTATAATCTATTTTTTCAAAATTGAAAAAAATAAAAAAATACTTACTTTAGAGGTATAAACTTTTATTTTACCTCGTCTGATTCGAAATTTTAAAGCTTTTTCTTCGTTTTCCGCTGCCACCATGTTACGTAGCGTTTGTGGTTTTTCAATTAATTATATTTTATTAATTAATTACCACCCTTTAATTGTAATATATTTTATTTACTTTTGCAAGCATGGCTGCCCTTGTTCTACGCTATATTTTTATATATCACAACATTAATAAACATGGTCAAAAGTCAATAAAAATAACATAATAATATTTTTATGTTACAGTCAGTACGAATTTTGTAGACTTCCGTACAGATTTGAAAAAAATTGCCACAGATATACCATCGTGCCATTAACCAGGTCATGCAAAAATATAAATTAAATTTTGTTACCCAATATTTCGACGATTTCATTATTTTTGTCTGAGACCTTAGAGGATCATCTACTAACCTACAAAAATTTCTAACGGTGTGTCAAGACGAAAACATCAAACTCAATTATAACAAATGTTCATTTTTTTAAACATCTATAGATTTCTTAGGATACACTATTACCGCAGGTACTTATGCGCCACAGAAGCGCAACCTTGATACCATAAATGCCATCCAACCACCTACCAATCAAAAGACACTACAATCATTTTAAGGAGCAGTGAACCTTTATAGTAAGTTTATACCAGATTATACCCGCTTACGAGCACCTTTAAATAAATACTTAAAAAAGAAGTGAAATGAATTGGGACCCAGACTGTCAACTAGAGAGTTTAACCAGTAAACCAGTACTACACTTGTATCAAGTAGGTTTGCCATGCCGCCTTTATTGCGACGCATCCACCCAAGGGATCGCAGGCATACTCAAACAGGTACATCCAGACGGACAAATACATCCTATACAATATTTCAGCCGCGCCCTTAGAGCACATGAGAGAAACTACACTGTTTCTGAACTCGAGTGCCTCGCCATTTTCGAAAGTGTAGACAAATTCCGAAAATACCTCACCGGTATGAAATTTACCATATACACAGATCACCAAGCTTTACAATAGCTTAAAACTATTAAAAAATCCGTCAGTACGACTCTTTAGATGGAGCCTGAAACTATCTACCTATAATTACGAAATCCACTACCTCAAAGGCAGCCAACAGTACGAAGCAGATTTACTATCACGAAACCCCTTTGTAGGATTTATCAATGCTAATATTATCAAACAGCTTCAGCCAAACAGCAACCCCCTTTAACATTGAAACAAATGGCTTACATATCATTACCGGAAAAGGTGTATCTAAAATAATAATTCCCGGAACCCTGAAACATAATCTCATTTACAAAGTTCACCAAGAATATAACCACCCAGGCATCTCTCAGATGACCCGCATAATTACTACCCATTATTACTGCAATGGTATATCTAAATCTATAGAAATATTTGTCAGGTCCTGTCACACCTACCAAATCATTAAAAGACGCAATGTTAAACCCTATGGTGACCTCGGACAAATTCCACCACCTCAACAACCAGTCGAATTAATCTCTATAGATACCATAGCTGTACTTTCGAAATATGGACAATCCAAGACATATCTACACGTAATAGTGGATCATTTAACGCGATATGCATGGACCTTTCCATCGTGGTCCACCAGTACCCAAACGTACATTCAAACCCTCAAAACTGTACTACAACAAGGATTTACCCAACGTCTGTTATCTGACAGAGCGCTTGCTTTTACCTCAGAAGAATTCCGTTAATTTCTAATAAAACATGTTATACAACCCCTACTCACCACAGGCAAAAGCCAACAAGCAAACGGTTTAATAGAACACTTAAATGCCACCATTACAGTCAAGCTCAGACTAGCTTATCTAGAAAGTCCGAAAGCCTTCTGGACTCAACTTGTTAAGCGCGTCACTCAGACGTATAATAACACACCCCATTCTGGCACAAGTTTTCCACCCACCTACTTAATGTTCAATGGTATCCCCCCAGATCTAAGAACTCATCTCAACCCAAACCCCGAAATACCTATAGTTCGAGAGATAGCACACTCTCGTACCCATAATAAGCATAAAAAAATATAAATAAACATTTGATAAGCAGCACAGAACTCCACATTTCGAAGTGGAATGATCTAGTTTTGGTCAAAAATTATAGACATCCCGAAACAGGTAAATTAGCACCATATTTTACGGGACCATATACAATATTTGAAATAATCTCACCCAATGTCGTTCGAATAGATCGCTCCAATCAAACTCTCAATAAAGACAAGGACACCATATTGGAGATAGTATCGCCTAATTTGGTACGTATTGATAGGCCGAATCAACCACTTAACCGGGAAATAGATACAATACATTTTAATAAATTACGATTGTTAGGTTTTTTTTAATTATTATTAATATTATTGTATTTTATTAATTATGATTCATATTCATATAATTTTATTGTTTATTATCATCATTTTTGTTGTTGTTTTTTTCTTCTTCTGTTTTCTTTTGTGTTATAAATACAACTAAATCGCATTAAATCGTAATGTAATTCTCTTTTGTTTTTTGAATTGAATCGAATTGAATCGAATTGAGTCATCTCGTTCTTTCTAGAAGAAACTTAGAAGCCATATAAATAAAGAAAGGTAAAGTTTTGAATACTAATCTTCAAAATGTTATATTTAAAAGCTAGCTTTGATAATCAATATGTGAAATTAGTAAAATATAAAGGCATTAATGCTGAAGAAAAATTTAAGGTATCCTTTGAGGCAAAGTCTAAAATCAATTATTTTTTGATAAAAATAAATAGATCGCTGGGATATTTAAATAAAAATACATTTTCTGGTGAAACGCATTTAGAACTTCCCAAATTTCAATTGCTCTTCTTTAATGGTGATAGTTCAGATTGGCTGAGTTTTAAGGAAATTTTTATTAGATCTATTGATCAAAATCCAACATTGGGAAATTTTCAAAAACTTCATTAATAAAATTCTGCACTAAAAGGAAATGCCGCTAGACTTATTAGGGCGTTCATTATTTCTGATGACAATTATCCTATTGCCTGGCAAACCTTGGTCAATAGATTCGACAAAAAATTGAAAAGATAAACAAATTCAAAATTTGTATGATCTAAAAATGTAAAACAAGAATAGACTAAAGATTTAATTGATCTCCTGGACACTTGTAACGAAAGCATTCAGAATCTCTCTATCCTCGGATTGGAACGTAATAATTTATCGGATATAATCTCAATTCATATAATTCAATCAAAACTTGATCGTTCAATAAGAAAGGAATGGGAGATGAGTTTTCTTGAGAAAGAATATCCATCGTATGAAAAGATGATTTCTTTCCTGGAAAGATTTGCTGGAAGTCTCGGGAGTTTTCAGAATAAAGACAATTTAAAACAATTCTACAAAATGAATAAATCCACTCATTCTCATTCAGCAACATTTGCCTCTGGCTCTAGTATAGATAGCAGAGTCAAGTCATGCGTCTTATGTAAAGGTGAACATTTTTTGTTAAAATGTCCTAAGTTTAATGGTATGATATTACCTGAAAGATGGACATTTGTAAAAGATAATCGTCTATTTCACAACTGTCTAAGATCTAACCATAGAGTATCGTCATGCGTCTTCACGCAAAATTGCAAATCAAGTAATAAGATATATCATACTCTTTTGCATCAGTTCTAACCGGAAATGTTAAGTCCTGTTGCGGACATATCTCCAATGATCCATGTCAGTGTCTCATGTTTTGCAGACAACAAAAGTCATGATCGGATATTACTCTCTACGGCTTTAATAAAGGTCAAATCAGAAAATGGGGTTCTTCAAACATGTAGAGCCCTCATAGATACAGGCTCTCAAAGGTGTCTTATAACAAATAGTTGTCGAAAGAAATTAAATCTTCCTCTTGCTGAATGTAGAACTACAGTTTTTGGTTTGAGAAACAAACTTGTAGAACAATCAATGGGTGAGGTCTCTCTCCAATTTAGCCCACATTTCTCAATCCTAATATTTAACGCCAATCCTATAGTCATTGATAAGATCACATCAGAATTGCCCAATTTCTTTATAGAAAAGGATAATTGGCCTTATTTGACAAATCTAGCCAGATTGATTTAGTGATAGGAGCAGAGCTTGCTCCATGCTTATTATTAACGGGAAGGTTAGATTCCAAAATGTATCTGTACCCACTGCGTGCGAATCCAAATTGCGATGGTTACTTACAGGTAAAATATTACTGTCAGGTGAAAATTCCAATCAAGAAATAACTATGTTTGCGTCGGAGGAACAAGATGATTTTCTCAAAATATTCTGGGAGCTGGAGTCAGTACTCTCTGCCAAATCTTTAACCAGAGAAGAAATTTCGTGTGAAGAAATATATATTATTAACCTCAAAATTCTGGAAGATGGAAGGTACTCTGTTGGGCTACCATTTAGAACATTGCCAACTCTTGGCGAATCTAGGATCAATGCTCTGAAACGATTTTTATCACTAGAAAGGAAATACAAAAATCTCCAAGTATCCTAAAACAATATTGTGATTTCATGGACGAATATATATTAATCAATCACATGGAGCTTATTCCCAGTGATGAGCTGGATACACCTTCAGGACAATGTTATTATATACCTCATCATTGTGGTTTTAAGGAGCAAAGCACTACTACTAAATTGAGAGTTGTTTTTGATGCACTTGCAAAACTAGCAATGGCAAATCTCTAAATGACTTTCTTCATGTATAGGACCAAAACTACAACAGGATATCTTCAACATTCTGATAATATTTCGAACACGCCCAATAGCTTTTTCAGGAGATATAGAGAAATTGTATCGCCAAGTAAGAATCGATTCTAGGGATTGTGATTTCAAGAGAAATTTATGGAGAAAAACCCATCAGAACCTTTTATTGGATTATAGACTACTGACTGTGACATATAGATTGTCTTGTGCGCCATATCTCGCCATGCGCACTCTACATCAACTTGCAAGGGACAAGGTGTCAACTTTCTTAGTGGCCTCAAAAATAGTACAAACCGAATTTTATGTTGATGACTTGCTTTCTGGTGCAGACACAATTGAAGAAGCTTCATGTCATATTCGTGAAGTCAATAATCCTCTTTCTTCAGCGGGATTTTCTCTTAGGAAATGGAGATCAAACGTCCCAGAGGGCATTTCTGGATTTTCAGAACAGGTTGAAGATAGGCATAATCATTGGGATTTTGAGTGATTCATGTGTCAAAATACTTGGTATTTGTTGTAATCCTTCCTTGGACATTTTTCAGATTCTTGTTAATGACATTCCAGAACAAACAAATTCTAAAACATCTCCAGAATTTTTGATCCTATAGGCTGGCTGTCACCAGTTATTATTCGTCTTAAAATTTTCCCTCAATCACTTTGGAAACAGAAGCTCAATTTGGATGATCCCTTGCCTGATACTTTGGGCTCTCATTGGAAGAAAATCGAAAAGGAATTATCCGTATTAAATAAAATTCAAATTCCTAGATATTTCTCGTGCAGGGGAGCTTTACTTTCTGTTGAACTTCATGGTTTTTGTGACCCTTCAGAAGTTGCATATGCGGCAGTATTTTATATAAGATCTCATATCAAATCGGGCCAAGTGAATGTTTCTCTGATTGCTTCCAAGACGAGGGTAGCTCCTCTGAAAATGAGTTCCCTACCACGGCTGGAGATGTTCGTTGCTCTTCTTCTCGCAACTTTATATTATACTATTCCCAATTCTTTATGCTTACAAATTGATAGAGTATTTTTATGGAGTGATTCCAAAATTGTTCTCAGCTGGATTAAATCTGAATCTAGACATTGGAAACCATTTGTAGCAATTAGAATTGCTGATGTTCAAAGATTGATTTTACATTCTTCCTGGCATTATGTCATTTGGAAAGATAATCCTGCAGACTGCGCTTTCAGAGGTATAACTCCTTCAGAGCTGGTGGCACTCTCTTTGGTGGCGAGGACCAACTTGGCTCTCGGATGTGAACTTTGAAGATCCAATTCAAACTCAATATGATTTTGCGAAAGCAATTTCAGGTGAAAGACGAAAAACTTTCTCTGTTTTTCATTCCACTAATCTTCTTTTCCCAAACTTCATTTTTAAATACTCAAATATCAAAGAACTTGTTAGAAATTCAGCATGGATTTATAGATTTGTATTCAATGTCCAATATTCTTTCAATGAAAGAAAGAAAGGAAATCTATCTTCACAAGCGAATTAACAAGTTCAATTCACAATATCATTCGTTTCATTCAAAGTTCTGAATTTCAATCAGAAATTACCTGTTTCAAACAAAAGAAATCTTTAACAACTAACTCAAGGCTTTCATCATTGAATCCTTCCATTGATGAATCTGGAATATTACGGGTTGGAGGAAGATTACGTGATTCAAATCTGCAATTTGATAAAAAGCATCCATTAATATTGCCAAGAGATCATTTTATCACGGAATTAATAGTGCGACAGTGTCATCTGGATAATTTACATCCTGGTCTTCAACTGACCATGTCAGCACTACGATTACAATATTGGATTCCTGCAGGCAGAAGTTTGGTCAAGAAAATAATTCACCAATGCATGGTGTGTTTCAGGGCAAAACGCCAAGTTACCAAGCAAATCATGAGAGATCTGCCTATATGCACCGAATTGTGAAATCAAATATGTTCACTAAAACTGGAATCGACTTTGCAGGACCGTTTTTGATGAAACTAAACATATAAAGATCCAAAGTAAAATTAATATCATATGTTGCTTTATTTGTATGTTTCTTCACAAAAATAATTCATATCAAAATTGTATCAGACCTATCTTCAGCGGCTTTCCTCGCAGCTCTCAAGCGGTTTATTTCTCGTCGAGGAAAACCTGATATATTTAGTGATAACGAGACCAACTTTAGGGGAGCTAACAACATTTTCCGAGAGCAGTTTGATATATTGAAAGCTTCAACAATTCAAAAAATCATATCTAATGAACGAATCAACTGGCATTTTATACCTCCTTCCGCCTCAAATTTCGGAGGTATCTGGGAGGCTGGAAAAAATTCTTTCAAATTTCATCTTTTCAGATGCTTAAAATCTCAGATTATCACATTTGAAGAGCTGAGTACTCTGACAACTCAAATAGAAGCTTGTTTAAATTCGCGACCTATGTATCCTCTAAGTTCAGATCCAGACGATTTTAATCCTCTTACACCAGGACATTTCTAAATCGGGAGACCATTAACTGCCCCTCCAGAATCTAATGATGATGATGATGTTCCGATAAACTACCTCGATCGCTGGAGCCTAAATAAAAAAAATTAAAAATGTATTTTGGAAACGTTGGAATCGAGAATACCTCAACGATTTGCAACAACGCCTAAAATGGCAAAAATCCTCACCCAACATTATGGAATGTGACCTCATCTTGCTCAAGGATGCCTTATCACCACAAGCAATGTATTGGAGCCTTGGTCGCATCACCAAAGTCTTTCCGGGAGCGGACGGAAAAGTTCAGGTCGTCGAAGTGAAGACCAAGCACCAAGAATGCCTTACTATAACTGTCTCTAAAATAGTACTATTACCTTTTGCTGAGGACTAAGTTAGTCCACCGGGGTGGAGTATGTTAGTTTTTTATTATTATTATTGTATTTTATTAAACAATTATAATTCATATTCATAGGATTTTATTGTTACTTATCATCATTTTTGTTGTTTTTTCTTCTTCTGTTTTCTTTTGTGTTATAAATACAACAAATCGCATTGAATCGTAATGTAATTATATTTTGTTGTTTGAAATAAATCGAATTGAATCGAATTGAGTCAGCTCATTCTCTCTAGAAGAAACTTCAAAGAAAATGTGCTAACAACGATACTATACAGAAAATGTCTTATAAATAGCACCTCCACAAGTAAAAAATCCCCAAAGGTATTCTTGTGCTAAGTCCAAACTAGAACTATCCCTGTATAACCATATGCAGCCAGACATATTCAATGCTGATGCAACACACATAATTCCTCCTCAAACTTCCCGGCCATTCCTACATTTAAATCCAGTTATAGTTAACATCGATCGTTTTTAAATAAACCTCAGGTAGCTCCAGAAATTACTTACTTACTTATTCTCTCACAGAATATAAAGATATCTTCGAACCCACCAGATCCATACTAGAGGAGAAAGAATTTAACGCACGTGCGCCGCAGACAAGCCCCATATCTCCCTCTTCAAAAACAATACACATCACTGTCCCATCGCACCTCGGTCGTAAAAATGGACATTGACACCGCTAGTTGACATACCAAAGGCCCCAGTGATGATAGACTAAACATCTCGAGACAACATTCCCGCGTCACTAAATCCATCGCCACCCTTCCCCCTAACTTGCCTCCAGTAAATTAGGGCCGTGTCCTGCATTTCTTTTATTCCACACCTTTTTCTATATTAGCAGTCGATATCTCAACCTAACTTTTAAAACATTTAGATATTTGAATTTGAACAAGACCTACCCAAAATTGAACATATTGATTTTTTTTTACCCTGTGTAAATCTCCATTTTTTTTCTACATATCAAATATTTTACATGTTAAATTGAGATCACAATACACAACATTTTAGTAACCAATCCAACCAATAAATTTGGCTTCCCAATCCGATGTATACAACCTACACACCACATTGATAACTTCTCTCTAGAAGAAATAGTTTTTGTCCCATTCCACTATCAAACCTTCATCTAATCATTATTACAATATTTAATTATATTCAAATTTTTGTATAATATATTTTATTTTCATTTTTACCTTTCAAAAATATAATCAAAATTTTAATCCAAAATTATTTAAAAAATAAATGCTCCAACATGGTACCATTTCCCCGTCAGTCTCACCTTACTTGTGTTGACTACAGAACACTCAATGTAATCATCGCTCCAGACGTACATCCTTTACCATTAATAGAAACCATTCTTGACAAATTGTCGAAAGCCAAATACTTACTCTTCAAGTGCAAATAAAAACTAGCTCACGTAATCTACTAGCTTTCGTGACCTTAGATAGCCAGTTCAAATTCTGTAGACTTCTATAGGGATTTAAAAATTCACCACAGATGTGCCATGAACCAGCTCAGGCAAAAATATAAATAAAATTTGTTACCCATTGCTTCAACGATTTCATTTTTTCTGACACCTTAGAAGAACATCTACAACACCTACAACAATTTCTAACGGTGTGTTAAGACGAAAGTATCAAACTCAAATATAACAAATGTTAGTTTTTAAAATAACCATATATTTCTTAGGATACATTGTCATCGCAGGTACTTATGCACCATAGACGCGCAACCTTGATACCATAAATGCCATCAAACCGCCTACTAATCAAAAGACGCTACAATTATTTTTAGGAGGAGTAAACGTTAATAATAAGTTTATACAAAAGTATGCCCGCTCACAAGCAACTTCAAATAAACTAATTCACAAATATATGTGAGATGGAATTGGGACCCAGACTGTCAACAAACTCTACAACACCCTGATAGATCTTTAACTTTCTTCAAATGTAGATAAATTTAAGAGTGCGCGACTTACAATCAAATCCAATCTCGAACCACACAAAATCAATTTCGTCGCTGCTATGCACAATAAACGTTTCGCATTAAACTTGCCACCCATGACTAGGACGCTTGTTATTCATGGTGAAACAGGGTAGTTTCTGCACAGAAACAACGACTTCACGTGATACCATTCATATCACCTTTCTCACTCGTGTCATCATAACATATTTTTCACTTGACAGGTCACGAAAACGACTTAATGCCTGTGACACATCTCACCCTGAAGCGTGTCCACGTTGAAAGTCACATCTTTCACCACACTTCTAAACTAACATCGCTGTGAATAATATTTTTACTAAGACTAAACTAACGTAGAAACACAACGACCTACGAACACCGAGAAAACTACATATTTCTAATAGACAAGAAATATTTCAACTTAAACAAAAGAAGAAAAAGAAAGTCAGTTCCAATTGAGGTTAATTTGCACCCTAATTGGCTAAAAGCCATAAAAACAGCCTAATTTCAAGTAAATAACAAATGTAACAAACATCCCGCGAGTAGAGATTGAGCAGTAATAGAATCTTCTGCCGATTTCAGGTAAAGACAGGAAGTGTACGCCCTCTATGACGTCACTTCCAGAGCGCTATTTCAGTCCGGTCCCCCGTTTCCTGTTTGGACAACGTCCGGCCTCCTACAAAGCTGTCACCTCAATGACCGCTATCTTAATGATCGCCATTTTTAACACGTGCTTCCCACTAATCATTCAAATTTTTTTGCGAATCTCATCAGCTTCTTAACCACATCCCACACTATACATATTAAACATTTTACATGTTAATTGATATCACAATATAACATATCAGTAACCAATTCAGCCAATATATTGTGCTTCTGAAATTTCGATTCATGCAACCTACACAGCGCACAACAATTCTTATACATACACCATACAAGTTTTTTACAATCATATTTCACTGTGCTCCTTAAAACCCAGCGTCTGAACAATTTTTAGTATTCAAAAACTAGAAATAATGCACAGCTGCCAAACAGTTGTATATCACAGTTATGTTTTTCCCAAAATGACCTCATTAATTATAAAAAGCTTTACTGACAATCGCCAATAAAAAAATTGTTAAGTCTAATCTAGACTTTATAATGCAAAAGTAATATCATTCTCTACATATAACTAATTAGGACAAACGAAATTATCATTTCACATATTCCTAACTTCAAATAGACTTCAAAACACGGATATTTACCAAAGGGATATGATCTAGTTACGCACCACAGTTGTAAATTTTCTCTTGAAGAAATATTATTGTCTAATTCCACTACCCAGCATTTATCATAGCATATAATCATTAAAATAACCTCTAATTATATTGTAATTTGTATGAAATCCTTGAATATATTTATTTATTTCATAGCCTTTTAATTATATAAATTATTTAATCCAAAATTATTTACAAAAACTTCAATCAATATTACTTTTATTTTTATAATAATATTTTAGTATTTTAAAAATTTTAAATGTTTTCTCAAAAAACATTTCAATTCTTCATTATTATTATTTTATTATTATGCATGTCTTTTTTGTCCCTTTACAATTTTTTTACTCACAATCGTATGACTATATTTTGTTGTATATATATTAAATAATTGTTACCACAGAGTGTGTGAATGCTCACAGGTAAATAGGGGCTAACCGAAACAAAAAAGTATCTTTGTTCAATATTAGTTTCCCTTTTATATTTTTGGTCTCTCTCTTGTAAATCAATATGTATAATGTTTAATTAAGAATTATTGTAATCAGTTTCATTAAAAATTCTAAGAAAAGTCAACAATTGGTAGCAGAGCGTGGTTGTTTGATATAAAGCTCAAAAGCGAAAATATTTAAACTGAAGATTAAGCAAGAAGTTCATTCTGAAAGGTAAACTGAAGCACTTCTAAGGAGATTAAAGGTATTTATACAGATTAAGTTAAATTATATCTATATACGTATTGCATGTTTAAAAACTACCCAATATTTAAATAAATTAAAAATATATATGTGATAATCTGTATATAGCAATATGTAACCCCACCACAATCTATGCAAAGTATCGTCAAAAGATTTAATAAAAGTTAGGCTTCGCGAAAAAGGGAACAACAATTAACAGGATTGCATCATCCAGGAAGTAAAGGTCACTGCCCAGGACCCCCATAAAACTAGAGTTCAAAGACCTTCTTCTTCCTGGAAGATTGCAATCATGGCGACACTGGAGGTACTAAGCCAATCACAGTTAAGCATGACAAATCAACAACCAATCACCTTTAAGCATCACCAACTAATAGCCAATCAGCAGCAAGCACGTGGAAATATTTCCACCAATGAGAAGCTGAGGGAGTTAAGGACGATGATCTCGGACAAGAAGTGAGGGAAAGTAGGTGACCGGGCTAGAAGCAAAGTGTGCTCAACTTAGTTTCCAACCAAGGTAGTGTCCTCTCGATCATGTGAAAGGCAAAGTATCTCCTCCAGTCTCATCACTCTCCCTTTCGCAAAGTCTATTTTGAATCCCATCCAGGTGTGCTCAATTTTCCCCTGTGGAAACCCACCATTTGACCAAGACTGCGCCATCAATCACTAATCCAATCAAATCCACCCAACCACACAACTCAACACAAGGATTCAAATCCAAATATTACAGTTAGTCGACAGGATCCGACAGAGAGTCGACAGGACCAACCCGAATATTACATAGAGAGTCGACAGGATTCAATCCAATTATTATAGTTAGTCGACAGGATCCGACAAAGAGTCGACAGGACCAACCCGAATATTACATAGAGTCGACAGGATTCAATCCAATTATTATAGAGAGTCGACAGGATATGATGGAAAACGAGCCACCCAAAGACGCGACAAGGGAGAGTAGAGCGAGCATCTCCGTGTCCGAAATATAACCGACACGCGCCCTGGCGGAGATCCTCCTGCAGTTGACCGCCGTCCTGACGCAAGTGGGGTCGACCCAACACGCGGAAGCGGACTTTTCCCCCTTCGATGGAACCTACGCCGCCCACCAATTCTTCCAGGCTTATGACCGGAAGATGGACGAAGCCCTCGTGACCACCCCCGAAAAGGTGCTCAGGTTGCCTAGCTACAAGTACTTCGCCATGAAGCTTGCTAGGCAGGCAAGCCTGGAGGAGTATTACCGAGGGAAGACAGCGCTGGGAATGCAAATGGGTCTCCCACAGGAGGTAATCCTCGAGACGCTGACGGAGGGATTGCCGCCCTCTGACCAGCGCCTGGTCCGCGTGGTATCTCCTGAGAGCCTGGGAGAGTGGTCCAACTGTTGCAACGGATCCACGGACCCAGCGCACCAACTTCGCGTCACCACGAGGAACAACCGCACAACATGTCGGGCCCATACACCAGCACACCAAGAAGAACAGGTGCGTGGACTGCACCTGCAACCGCCGTCGAACTGCAAATTCTGCGGCGCCCACCACTGGTATTCTGAGTGCCTCAACAAACCCACTCCACACGCGAGCGCGCTGTCAGTGCGCTCAGCCCAACATCCACCACAAGACCAAGCCCAAGCCACCCGAGACGCCCTAGCCTTTCGCCAACCAGGTAGGAAGGCCCCGACTTTTCGTCAGCCAGCTGACGATTAAACTGTCCGTCACCCATAAACTCTCACCCACTTTCCTAATTGACACAGGCGCAAGTCTGACCATAGTGCCCATAACCTCTATAAAAAGTTTAAAAGTAACCTCCCTCAACTAAAACTTAAAAAACAACCCATAGACCTTCAGGCCATAAACGGTCCTGTACCGACCTTAGGTCAAATAAACCTTCCCCTGACAATAGATAAAATGACCAAAAACGAGAATTTCATTATGGTGTAAGCACCTCTACCATTCGGGATTCTCGGTATAAATACCCTCCGCAACTTTAAAATTACAATAGATTTCAACCAAGGCCATATGTTCCAACTCGCCACCCCATTGCACCCTACCACCTACCATTTTGCTCATATACCAAATGAATGCGCCTATTGGGAATGCCAAGCGGAGTTACAAAGGGCTCACATGGCACACAAGCCGTCCGCACACGGCACCCAATGCGCGAATCCAGTGGTCAAAAACCATTTGCTACAATGCCAATCTAGATCACGTCACGCGCACGCACACCACTTTTTCACCAGGGCCATTTGCCCTTATTATTTGCCCTCTATGCACAAGGCCACAATGGCCCAAACTCACCACAAAAATGCCCGAACAGTATCTATCCAACAGGACAACTCTCACATTAGGTACACATGTGACCACACATTATTACACCACCGTTACACGCGTAAACATCACAACAAGCGCAACACTGGCACAAAAAGGCAACAGAAACACCACTCAGGTACATGCGCAATCACCGCTGGTACCACCACACCACTCACACATAACATAGAAATGATTCACCCCATCCAAACACCACACATTCGCAAAACAGTGCGATCCTTCTTAAGCGCGGTGAACGCTTATAACATGTCCATCCTTCTCAAAAAGGATTTCACGTGGGTTTGGAATGACAAATGCCAGAAAGCGTTCAGTAGCCTGAAGGAAACCTCACCACACACCCCATTTTACATCTTTACCAGGAAGGTCTGCCCTGCCAAGTGTACTGTGACGCATCAACACTCGGCATAGCAGGCGTTCTCAAACAGGTCCACCCTGATGGGAAGACCTACCCAGTCCAATACTTCAGCCGCCCTCTACGTTGACAGGCTATCGAGCTACGAATATGAGGTTCGTTACATGAAAGGAGCACAACAAAATGAATCGGATCTCCTATCTCGTAACCCGTTCTGTGGCTTCTTAGACGCCCCCCTTATTAAGAGACATCAGCCTTCCCCATCTAGAGATTCTAAACTGACCATTGATCACAACAGACTTCATACCATTTCCCGCAAAGGTATAACCAAAATAATAATCCCAAAAACACTCATCAACGAACTACTTCAATAAGTACACGCCCAATAAAACCATCCAGGCATCTCACAGATGACGAGACTCATCTTCACTCAGTATTATTGGCAGGGCCTGAAAAAGACATTGCACAAAAGTTTAAAACCTGTCTAACCTGCCAATTGACAGAGTGTCCGATGGGACTCACTTAAGGGGAATTAGGTCAACCACCAGAAGCCAAAAGGCCCTTTGACCTACTAACTCTCGACACCATAGCTGGTTTTGCCAAATATGGCAACGACAAAGTATACCTCCACGTCGTAGTCGACCATTTCTCGCGCTACACATGGACGTTTCCGTCCAAATCCACAAGCATTTTTATCTGACAACAGGTGTTCAAGCGAGTATTGCAGGATGGCTTTCCAAAACGCCTTCTTACGGATAGAGCGTCTGCATTCACTTCGCCGAGATTTAGGAGCTTCCTGCTTGACAGGAGTATCCACCCGTTACTCACCACCAGCAATAACCACAAGCCAACGGTCTATGCGAACGCCTAAACGCCACCCTTACAGGAAAACTTAGGCTACTCCATTTGGAGAATCCTAAGGTCACATGGACCAAGTTGGTCAAAGAAGTTACCATTATATACAATATTACCCCTCACTCTATCACCGGTTTTTCGCTCATCTACCTGATGTTTGGCGTTCTACCCCCGGAAATTTCCGACCCCACCACACCTTACCCAGACATCGACAGAGCCAGGAAGATCGCACACACGAGTACTCAAAACAAACACCTACGAGACAAAGACGTTTATGACCAACGACATAAACAACCACGCTTCGAGATAGGCGACCTGGTGTTGGTTAAAATATATCACCACCCTAACACAGGGAAACATGCCCAATATTTCACAGGACCATACACCATATTAGAGATCATCTCCCTAAATGTGGTCCGTATCGATAGACCCAACCAACCTCTCCAAAGAGACACCGTTACAGTCCATGTAAACAAACTTAAACTATACGCAGAAAACATCCAATACATAACACCACCCATAACAAAAATACACCATCTACGACATAGGAACGATAACACGTTTCCATTCAAACATCTTACCCCCGAGATTTTACCAACAGAGCCACTTATAATCAAACCGACGAAAAGCAATCCTTTCATAATTTAGATCACCATTTTCACCAAAACCCGATTTATACCCTTCACCCCTAACAAAACACACGACATCGCCCATCCACAAATAGATCTAATCATAACTAATCCTCCACCCAGTCCGACACAACAAATGGAATTGCAACACGATCCACAAATAAATCCACTCATGGAGAAGATATTGGAAAACATGTGCAGATTCCCCATATTTCACTTAATACTTTTTATCTGTCTTCTGACTATGTCATACTCCCTCGCCCCATTTATCATAGTAATCTACCTTGGACTATATGCCCAACAGCCCCAAAGGATGTACCAATTACAGGAAGCCATCTTTCAGATAGGTAGTACTTTCCATATGTTTGTAACTCTCGTCCTGGACACCCTAGGAAAAACTTCCAGAGGACATTTAGATCGCCCCAGATCAATCACGGGAGGGGGAGTCAGAACTAATTTAGGAAGTCCCCGCATGGGCCCCTCGCTTCCGGTCAGAGATGACGCCCGTCGATTTAGGTCACCTCTTGGCCTCCCGACTTACAAAACGTTCGCCATCTTGGCCGTCACCGAATGTCGTCCATACCATCCCCACAGCTTGGAAATCCCAAGTGTGTGTGTGTGTGTTTCACAATGAACTACATCTCGATTTTTTCAAAAGTATTCACAAATTCAAAATTCAAATCTCAAAACACCGCCATCCAAATGAATTAAAAACATCGATTATTTTCCCAACAATACCCAACTTATTACATACATCCAAATAAGACACGTATCCAACACACATCCAACACAACAGACCGTAGGATCTTTGACAACACATAAAAATCATTTAACACATTTCTCACAAAATACTTATAACATTTATCCACGAATTCGCACAAAAGACAAAAAAATCTACAAGGGCATCAAAATTCGGAATTCTCCGCGTGAACTAGATACACCCTGTCATGCAACTTTCATCACTAAGATATATTTTTGTGTATCTCTCTGCATTTTTTTCTTTTTTTTCTCACCCTATTTATTTACCTATTTTTATTTTCGAAATCCAAATGCATAATCAAATATTTACCCATTTTTATAATAACTAGCATACCATCTTTTCTTCTCTTTCACCCAACTTATTTACAGTTTTTTTCTGAATTTATCAATGCTCAATCAAAATATTTACCATTTATATAACAACCTTTTTTTATATAAACCAATTTTATGTTTTAAACCACTCAACAAGTTTTTTCAACGAAAATTCACTTTGATTTCTTCTAATTATAACAATAATTGTTTTTTAATTTCCCAAAAGCCCTAACATAAAATTCCCTTGATGTAATTCTCCATACATTAAGGCATAATTTATTTTCAACAATTTCATCAACGAGCATTCAATTTGATTTCTTTTAATTTTTTAATTATTTTCATTTTGATTTCCCTAAGCCATAACAGAAAATTCCCTTGATGTAGTTCTCAATGCACCAAGTTGAATTGTATAGGCATCATTTTTTCTCTTGCTCAACAATGCCACCAACGCGCATTCACTTTGATTTCTTTTATTATTTTTTTTTTATTTCTCAAAGCCCTAACAGAATATTCCCTTGATGTAGCTTTCAATACCTCGAGTTGAATAAATGTATAGGCATCATCATTTTTTTCTTCTTCTCAACAATTATTTCACCAGCACAATTCGCTTTTACCCTTTTTATCACCTATGATAATTGTATATAGCCTCACAGTGCTCCCTAATTAATTTTTACCCACATAATTACTTTTCTCTCACAAAATTCAATTCAAGCTACCCCTTTTTGAATTCTTCACATGTAAGGGACGCTACTGTGATAATATGTATATCAAGCATGTCAAACTCAAATCCTAACACGGGCCGAATAAAAAAGTAATAAGATTCTTGATCTGATTGGAGACTTATTTCCTTTCATAAGTGAAAATAACTGCTCGCACCGATAAGTACTTCCAAACATGGACATAATTTCATATGCTAATTTTCGAGTGTTTTCAAATCTGGCTGGCAAATATTTGTAAAATTCAGAAACGCCAACTTCAATGAATTTTGCCTTTAAATCTGAATCGCACTGGATATCTATTACTTCCATTTGCATATCAACAGGTAATGATTCTATATTTATCGAGAAAATCGAAGAAAACAAAGTAAACTTGCCTTCCAAAGATTTGAAATCAGAAAACCTTGTTTCAAATTCATTTCTAAGACTTAAAATTATTCCCGCATATTTTTGATACGATGCAGTTTCACCAAAACTTGATTTGTACATGTTGCATGTCGAAAGTGCATTAAATCTTCGTTTTTTCAACTGCTTTTCCCAAAGAACTAGCTTATATTTGAATGCGTTGACTTGGTCACACATGTTGGTAATGATCTGACCCTTTCCTTGCAGTTTCAAATTTAAATCTGACACAAGTATTTTGTTTTGTTAACCATGAAGGAAAAATCTTGCAACCATACTTGATCAGAAAACAAAGTGATGTTTTGATCCTTGGTTATTAAATATTGACATATTTCTTCTTTAAAGTCCTAAAATTGTTTGAGAACCTTGGAGCATGATAGCCAACGTACCTCGTTATAGTATGATAAACCTGAATATTGGCTTTCTAATTCAGTTAAGAACAGAGAAAACTCTGTCGCTGATTTAAACCTCGAGATCTTATGAAATTTATGAATTTTGGGATAGGTGTCAACACATTTTCCATTTTTATTACCTTCATACATAATACTTCCTGATGTATAATGCAATGTGTATGATGAATATTGCAACCATCAGAAATTTCACTTAGTTTTTTTTCGCAGTAATGCTACGAAACCGTTGGTTTTCCCAGTCATTGAAGGAGCTCCATCTGTTGGTACAGAAGTCAATTTTGATTGAGGTAAATTGTATTTTTGCAGAAGATCATAAACGCAATTAAATATATCTTCTCCTGTAGTAGTGCCATGCATCGGTACTAGTTCCAATAATTCCTCAAAAATGTTGAAATCCGTGTGGCAAGCTCGAAAAAAAAAACAGCTAGCTGAGCTACGCCCCCAATGTCCGTACTCTCATCACAGGCAATGGAAAATGCTTCGAAACAAGATGATTTTTTCTTTTATCTGATCATTTAAATTTCTGGCCATATCAGTAACTCTTTCCACATCGGTATTTCGAGACAAAGATTTTGCTTGAAACGTCTTCACACTTCCAGGACAAACAATTTCTGCAGCTTTAATTAAACATTACTTGAAGAAATCACCTTCAGTAAAAGGTTTTGAGTGTTTAGCTATCATCTCCGATAAAACGTAGCTTGCATGCACCGCCGCTTCACTCTCTTGTGATACTTTGGTAAACATAAACTGTTGTTTTTTCATTCCCAACTTGAACTCTTTTAACTTTTCTTGTCTCATTACACCTTCGTAGGTATCATATTTTAATTTTGGTACACTAATAGCATTATTATATATCAAGCAGATGATTTTATCTTTTACTTCAGAGCAAAAATACTCTAATTCCCACTTTTCAAGTTTCCAAATAACTTTATTAGGTGCCGTTCAAAAAGAACAACCTAGATCATCATATTTACAATATATTGAGGGGAGTGGTTATGTACAGGGGTTCATTTACAATTATAATTTATAATGATGTCGTTGGGTCCGGATTTTCAGGTCCTTGGGGATATTTTTCTTGAGAAGGTTTTTTCGGGCTTGTTTGATATTCAAGGTGGGTTTGTTTTTCCTTTTTTTCCACTTTTCGTCATTCTGGCTTAATTGATGGAGAATTTGTCTAGGTTTCAAATTTCTTATTTTCCTTTTTCCGCATTTGTAGTTTGTGGCTTCCTTGAAGGTGGGATTTTCTAATTTTTCGGATTTTTCGTAAAATTTAAATGATTGTCTAATAATGTAGTCATTAATGTTTTCGATATTTAGATCGTTCCTGAGGATAGTGTTCCGAACGAACCAGGGTGGAGACATGATTTTTCTGATCATTTTATTTTCAAATACTTCTAGCTTTTTAAGGATGGTCTTATGTGCTGTCATAAAAATTGGGTGGCCGTATATGAGTATTGGTCTTATTATTGAAGTGTAAATGGTTCTTTTACAATGAAGGGATAATTTGCTTTTTGGTCCTAGAAGTAGGGATAGTCGGTGTTGGGCAGCTTTCGCCAAATTAAATCTGTTTTCGATGTGTTTTTTGAAGGTTAGGTGCTCGTCTAGGGTCATCCCTAGGTATCGGATGTTCTCTTTCCATTTAATATTGTCTTCGAAGACAAAAAGTTCGTCTGAAGGTTTCTTAATTTTGTCTTTTTTTCTGGAAAAAATGATTGCTTCACTTTTTTGGGGGTTCATTGTGACTCGCCATTCCTTACACCAGAGCGTGGAAAAGATGCAGGCCTCTTGGAGTTTCATGTGGAGATTGTCGAAGTTATATGTTGAGGCTAAAATGGCGGTATCATCGGCAAATAGGTGTAAAGAGGTGTCTTCAATACAGGGGAAGTCGTCTATAAATATGTCAAATAAGGTTGGTCCTGTGACTGATCCTTGGGGGACCCCGGCAAGGATGTTCCTAGCTGTTGAAAGTTCATTTTTGACTCGTACCTTGAATGTTCTATTTGTTAAGAAGTTTTGCGTTATTTTTATGATGTCTCCGGGAAGGTGCTTTTTGCACATTTTGTAGAGAAGGGCTTCGTGCCAGACTTTATCGAATGCTTTGGCGATATCGAAGAATACGGCTCCTGTTATTTGGCCTAGGTCCATGGCTTTTCTTATTTTTTCAGTGACAACTACTAGCTGGTGCAATGTTGAGTGTTTGGCTTGGTAGCCAAATTGTTCAGGTCTGAGTGGATTCTTTTCTTCTAGGGATTTTCTGAGTCTTCTTAAAACAATTCTTTCGAATAGTTTTGAGATGGCAGGTAGCAGTGAGATGGGCCTGTAGCTTGTTGGTTCATGGATGGATTTTCCTTTTTTAAGTATGGGACAGATAATGGACGTTTTCCATCTGTCAGGGAAGTGGGCAAGCTGCAGTGAGGCGTTAAATATTTCGGTTATTGATGCTAGTATATGATTAGGGAGCAGTTTGAGAGCTTCATTAGGTAATTCGTCGATTCCGGGAGCTTTTTTATTTGGTAGATATTCAATAATCGCTTTTATTTCACCAATGTTTGTTGGTTCTAGTCCTGTTTCTTTATTTTTTTTCATGTATGAATTCACACGTTTGATGTATGTACGAGTAGGTTTGGAGTGGGATGTATAGGGATTGGGGGTGAACTGTTTTTCATAGTTGTTGGCAAATGATTCAGCTGCTTCTTCTGTGGTTAGTGTCTGCCCATTGTTTGTCTTCAGGGTTATTTCTTGTTTTTCAGAGTTGGATAATCGTTTGATGGCTTTCCATATGGTTTGGTCCGTGACTTTCAAGTTTTCGATAAAGTGGTCCCAGCTGGTGTTATCGTGCTCTCTTGTAAGTTTCTGTGATTCTCTCCGGGCCGTCATGTAGGCTGATTTATCTCGGGGGTCGCAAGTATTTTTCATTTTTTTCCTTAGTCTGTTGGTGGATCGTATTTTTTCTTTGATGTGAGGTGGATATCTTCGTTCTAGTTCCGGGTCCTTATATTTTGTTGAATCTTTCAAATTTTGCACCATTTGTTCTTCAATGTGTGTAATGGCCTCGTCTATTTTTGAAGATGTGTCTAGGATCAGTTCAGGAGGTTCAGCGATTTCCATTTTGTACTTGAATAGGGCCCAATCTGTAATTTTTATTTTTGTATTTGAGTAGGAGATTTTGAAATCCTGTAGCACAAGTAGTACTGGGAGATGATCAGAGGTTAGTTCGTGCAGGACTTTAGAGTATGCGCTTTGGGAGATGTTTTTGTGCACGGCGATATCTATGATGTCTGGAGGTGAGTCATGAGTAGGTTCGTCGGGGTAGCTCACATCTAGGTCCATAACGTTGATTGCGTTTTGGAGCCTTCTCCCGCTTGGGTTAGTTCCCACTTTTCATGAAAATTCCTATGTTCGTCAGCAATTTTTCGTTTAGTTTTACTGCTACTTGGTTTTGATGAAGACATATTGAATACAAAGGTCTGAAAAAAATAGTAATCGCTAACACAAAATAATAAAACGTTTTTAATTAATATTTTACAATTTTTTTTTTGAAAATTAATATTTTTAACTTACCAGACACAGATTAACTGGACAAATTATTGAAAGTAACTTACTTTTTTTCTTGTACTGCGAAATAATATTTTCTTTAAACTTTAATTATTATCATTTACAAAGCACGCGATATCCGTCTTGGATATTTGCATGCATACAGAAGTTTGGGAGCTTTTACAGTAATTATTAATATGATTTTAGTTATTATAATAGAAATTATCAACGTATTTGTCAGTTAGTTAACGATTTAATTACCCTATAATGAATATTAGTGAACATCACAGTTAAGAACAGAAATTTACAGCATATAACTATTTACCATTTATTACAGCCCAGGCTATCTATTACTAAAAAACATTCTACAAAATCTATCAAAATTTATATACATATATCTATTATTAACTATTTGATTCAGACAATTTATATTTATTTGAGGGGGTCGGTGGAAGGCTGGGTAAACCGTTTGGTTTTCGACCACTAGGACCCGGGTTCGATTCCCGCATTGGGCACTTTTTTCTGTTTAAAAAAAAATGCTCCAATGGCCCCGATTCTTGCAATTATTGCACGTGTACTAGGGATAAGCAAAAAATAAATAAATATTTATTTGATTTTTGACTCTCAAGTCCTCTACAAGTCGAAAGTCCGTTAGAATATGTACAGGATTTTATTCTTCTGCACCACATGAGCATTTAGGCGAATCTGTCTTTCTGACCTTGTACAAATATGATCTAAAGTTACCGTGTTCAGTAAAAAATTGAACGTTGTAAAAATTTGGCTTAACATATTTGGGTATTTGGGAATCCGTATAGAAGGACTTGAAAATGGTGTTAGTCTTCTCATAGTATTTCTGCAATTTTTCCCTTATATAATTAGAAATTATATTCCTACTTGAAGAGCAAAATCGATTGTAATTTATTTCGGTTTTCAGCATGTTAGATTCAATATATTCAGTAAGTTTGGGGACTTGTGCAAGTATGTGTGTACAATCCGATGATGTTGTACTGTAGGCCTGTATACAATGTTTTAAAATATTATATTGAAGAGAATTTAGTTTGTCCTTAAACTTTTTGTTTATGAATGGATACCATATTGGATAACAGTATGTAATTGTACTTCGATATAATGTCTTATACAGTATCAGTCTTCGTCTAAAGTCTAGACCCCATGCTTTCTTTGTCAGGCCAAATAGGTATCCACTATCTCTAGTTACTTTTATGATCGTTTCATTAACGTGAGTCGTGAAGTCCAGTTTGCTTCTGACTCGGTTATTTTTAATAGTCACTCCTAGGATCTTAAGTTCTTCAACCGGTTTAATTAACTTGCAACCTGAGACTATTATATCGCTATTGCATTTATATAAATATAATATTTTTGTTTTTTTTATCTGACAATTTTAATTTACGACTTTCACACCACTCATTGGCTTTTCTTAATACGTTATCTATTGTCTTTCTTAGTTATTCAGGAGTTTTATTCCAACATATTAACGTAATATCATCTGTATATCCAATTGTTTCACAGTTATCATCCAGATTAATATTCAGTATCTCATTAATAAGAATATTCCATAATGTGGGAGACAATGGTCCTCCCTGTGGACATCCTTTACTTAGTTTCTTATTAATTTCAGTTGAGGAATATATAAATCTTATTCTTCTATTATCAAAGTATGATTGTAGAAGTTTTATCATTGAAGCCTGCAAACCATCATCATCTAGTCTTTTCATCAAGGCCGGCCACCATGCATTATCAAAAGCTGCACTAATATCCACTGCAATTATTGCTGCATATTTTCTTGTTTTATGTTCTAACGCAATTTTTATTATTTCAGTTAGTGCAGTAATAGTAGATTTCGATCTTCTAAAGCCATGTTGTCGACAACTTAGTAAATTAAAATCTTCATAATATTTTATTATTCTATTATTAATTATTTTTTCAAATAATTTAGAAATGTTGGAATTAAGACATAAAGGTCTATCATTTTTGTAGTTATTAAAATCTGTTTTTCCAGGTTTCGGAATAATTATTGCCTCTGCTCTTTTCCATTCAGCAGAATAGTTTTGTAGGTCTAAACGTTTTTGAAATAGTTTCACCAATTAAGGAGCTATAAATTGTTTAGTGTGCCTTATCATGTTGTTAGAGAGGTTGTCTATTACGGGAGATTTCTTTGGATTTAATTTGTCAATTAAGTCGTTAACTTCAGTAATCATAACCATCGGTTTTTCTTTATTGAGTAGTTTTAAATTATAATTTCTTATACTTTTATGAGTGTTTGTATCTTCTTCACATTTATCATCTGGAAATAAGTTATTTAAAAATTCCTCACCCTTCTGCAAACATTCCATGTCAGTATTACCCTCCAAAATTTGCATTTTTCTCTTTCGATTAGATCCACTTTTATTGTTTTTATACATTTTATATATGTTTCCATAAGGGTTGTTCGATTTGTTTTCCTCCAGAAAACTTTAAGGCACACAATACTTATGGCGATGTACATACGTTATGTATGTAGGTATAATATTATGAAAACTTACGACTTATGTATGGCGACCAGTGGTTCGTTATTAATAAATAAATCATGTATAATTCCAATTTTTAAAAATTAGCCTACAAATATTTATTAATATTTTTTTATAAATAATTTTTTTATTAAAATATATTGTCTGGTGGGCCGCAAATTTATTCGTTGTGGGCCGCATGAGGCCCGCGGGCCGCGAGTTTGACATGCTTGCTGTATATAGCAATATGTAACCCCACCACAATCTATGCAATGTATCATCAAAAGATTCAATAAAAGTTGGGCTTCGCGAAAAAGGGAACAACAATTAACAGGATTGCATCATCCAGGAAGTAAAGGTCACTATTTTGGATCCCCATAAAACTAGAGTTCAAAGACCTTCTTCTTCCTGGTAGATTGCAATCATGGCGACAATGGAGGTACTAAGCCAATCTCAGTTAAGCATGACAAATCAACAACCAATCACCTTTAAGCATGACCAACTAATAGCCAATCAGCAGCAAGCACGTGGAAAGATTTCCACTAATGAGAAGCCGAGGTTGTCAAGGATGATGATTTCGGACAAGAAGTGAGAGAAGATAGGTGACCGGTCTAGAAGCAAGATGTGCTCAACTTAGTTTCCAACCAAGGTAGTGTCCTCTCGATCATGTGAAAGGCAAAGTATCATCTCCAGTCTCATCACTCTCCTTTTCGCAAAGTCTAATTTCTATCCCATCCAGGTGTGCTCGATTTCCCCTGTGTAAACCCACCATTCGTCCAAGACTGCACCATCAATCACCAATCTAATCAAATCCACACAACTCAACACAAGGATTCGAATCCAAATATTACAGTAAGTCGACAGGATCCGACAAAGAGTCGACAGGACCAACCCGGATATTACATAGAGTCGACAGGATTAAATCCAATAATTATGAATATTTGTTTTGATTCATATTGGTTCATTTATATTGGCTCAAAGGCGAAAATAGCTGAATATAATTTTTTATCCCAAACGAAATTGAACCATCAACAGGAACTAATTATCAAATATGGGCGTTGAAAATCGGCGCAGTTCTGAGAGGAATTAATTATTTAAATGTGTAATTTCATATCCAGAACCTGATATGGAGACAAAAGTGATTGAGAGATTTGGAGTTAGAGAAAAATAATGACGCTTTTGGGATAATCATCACTACGTTGACAAATGAAAAAGCTGGAATGTTTAAAGGAGAAACAAATGCCACAACAACACCTTTGGCAAACTGATAAGAGTCCACATAGAGGCCATGGTTTCGGGCTAATGGCCCTCGTCAGTCTAGGGCGGACTTTATTCCATGAGATCCACACGGGATCTAATGGAATCCTCACAATCTACCAAAGAGGTGTTTTGCTGGCAATGTGGCTGGGCCAAATCTATTGGCAAAACATAGATGGAAAATTTGCCGAGAGGAAATTAGTCCATGGAAACAATGGTCGCCTCTCCCGTCAAAATAAACGTCAGAATCTGACGCCATCTATTGACCGTCGCCGCAACTAGCGGCATCGGGTCGGTGACAAAGCCACAACACCAACTTTGGCAAACTGATAAGCGTCCACCAAGAGACCATTGTTTCGGGGTAATGGCCCTCGTCAGTCTGGGGCGGCATTATTCCATGAGATCCACACGGGATCTAATGGAATCCTCACAATCTACCAAAGAGGTGTTTTGCTGGCAATGTGGCTGGGCTAAATCTATTGGCAAAACATAGATGGAAAATTTGCCGGTGGGGAATTAATCCATGGAAGCAATGGTCGCCTCTCCCGTCAAAATAAACGTGAGAATCTGACGCCATCTATTGACCGTCGCCGCAACTAGCGGCATTGGGTCGGTAACAAAGCCACAACACCAACTTTGGCAAAATAATAAACGTCCACCTAGAGACCATGGTTTCGGGCTACTAGCCCTCGTCAGTCTAAGGCGGACTTTATTCCATGAGATCAACACGGGATCTAATGGAATCCTCACAATCTACCAAAGAGGTGTTTTGCTGGCAATGTTGCTGGGCCAAATGTATTGGCAAAACATAGATGGAAAATTTGCCGGGAGGAAATTATTCATGGAAGCAATGGTCGTCTCTCCCGTCAAAATAAACGTCAGAATCTGACGCCATCTATTGACCTTCGCCGCAACTAGCGGCATCGGCTCGGTGACAAAGCCACAACACCAACTTTGTCAAACTGATAAGCGTCCACCTAGAGACCATGGTTTCGGGTTAATGGCCCTCGTCAGTCTAGGGCGGACTTTATTTCATGAGATCCACACGTACTAATGGAATCCTCACAATCTAACAAAGAGGTGTTTGCTGGCAATGTGAATGGGCCAAATCTATTGGCAAAACGAAAATGGGAAATTTGTCGGGAGGAAATTAATCCATGGAAGCAATGGTCGCCTCTCCCATCAAAATAAACGTCAGAATCTGACGCCATCTATTGACAGTCGCCGCAACTAGCGGCTTCGGGTCGGTGACAAAACCACAACACCAACTTTGGCAAACTGAAAAGCGTCCACCTAGAGACCATGGTTTCGGGCTAATGGCCCTCGTCAGTCTAGGGCGGACATTATTCCATGAGATCCACACGGGATCTAATGGAATCCTCACAATCTACCAAAGAGGTGTTTTGCTGGCAATGTGGCTGGGCCAAATCTATTGGCAAAATATAGATGGAAAATTTGCCGGGAGGAAATTAATCCATGGAAGCATTGGCCGCCTCTCCCGTCAAAATAAACGTCTGAATCTGACGCCATCTATTGACCGTCGCCGCAACTAGCGGCATCGGGTCGGTGACAAAGCCATAACACCAACTTTGGCAAAATTATAAGCGTCCACCTAGAGACCATGGTTTCGGGCTAATGGCCCTCGTCAGTCTAGGGCGGACATTATTCCATGAGATCCACACGGGATCTAATGGAATCCTCACAATCTACCAAAGAGGTGTTTTGCTGGCAATGTGGCTGGGCCAAATCTATTGGCAAAACATAGATGGAGAATTTGCTAGGAGGAAATTAATCCATTGAAGCAATGGTCGCCTCTCCCGTCAAAATAAACGTCAGAATCTGACGCCATCTATTGACCGTCGCCGCAACTAGCGGCCTCGGGTCGGTGACAAAACCACAACACCAACTTTGACAAACTGAAAAGCGTCCACCTAGAGACCATGGTTTCGGGCTAATGGCCCTCTTCAGTCTAGGGCGGACATTATTCCATGCGAACCACACGGGATCTAATGGAATCCTCACAATCTACCAAAGAGGTGTTTTGCTGGCAATGTGGCTGGGCCAAATCTATTGGCAAAACATAAATGGAGAATTTGCTGGGAGGAAATTAATCCATTGAAGCAATGGTCGCCACTCCCGTCAAAATAAACGTGAGAATCTGACGCCATCTATTGACCGTCGCCGCAATCGGGTCGGTGATAAAGCCACAACACCAACTTTGGCGAACTGATAAGCGTCCACCTAGAAACCATGGTTTCGGGCTAATGGCCCTCCACAGTCTAGGGCGGACTTTATTCCATGATATCCACACGGGATCTAATAAAATCCTCACAATCTAACAAAGAGGTGTTTGATGGCAATGTGGATGGGCAAAACGAAGATGGAAAATTTGCCGGGAGGAAATTAATCCATGGAAGAAATGGTCGCCTCTCCCGTCAAAATAAACGTCAGAATCTGACGACATCTATTGACCGTCGCCGCAACTAGCGGCTTCGGGTCGGTGACAAAACCACAACACCAACATTGGCAAACTGAAAAGCGTCCACCTAGAGACCATGGTTTCGGGCTAATGGCCCTCATCAGTCTAGGGCGGACATTATTCCATGAGATCCACACGGGATCTAATGGAATCCTCACAATCTACCAAAGAGGTGTTTTGCTGGCAATGTGGCTGGGCCAAATCTATTGGCAAAATATAGATGGAAAATTTGCCGGGAGGAAATTAAACCATGGAAGCATTGGCCGCCTCTCCCGTCAAAATAAACGTCTGAATCTGACGCCATCTATTGACCGTCGCCGCAACTAGCGGCATCGGGTCGGTGACAAAGCCATAACACCAACTTTGGCAAAATTATAAGCGTCCACCTAGAGACCATAGTTTCGGGCTAATGGCCCTCGTCAGTCTAGGGCGGACATTATTCCATGAGATCCACACGGGATCTAATGGAATCCTCACAATCTACCAAAGAGGTGTTTTGCTGCCAATGTGGCTGGGTCAAATCTATTGACAAAACATAGATGGAAAATTTGCCGGGAGGAAATTAATCCATGGAAGCAATGGTCGCCTCTCCCATCAAAATAAACGTCAGAATCTGACGTCATATATTGACCGTCGCCGCAACTAGCGGCATCGGGTCGGTGACAAAGCCACAACACCAACTTTGGCAAACTGATTAGCGTCCACCTAGAGACCATTGTTTCGGGCTAATGGCCCTCGTCAGTCTAGGGCGGACATTATTCCATGAGATCCACACGGGATCTAATAGAATCCTCACAATCTACCAAAGAGGTGTTTTGCTGGCAATGTGGCTGGGCCAAATCTATTGGCAAAACATAGATGGAGAAATTTGCCAGGAGGAAATTAATCCATTGAAGCAATGGTCGCCTCTCCCGTCAAAATAAACGTCAGAATCTGACGCCATCTATTGACCGTCGCCGCAACTAGCGGCATCGGGTCGGTGACAAAGCCACAACACCAACTTTGGCAAACTGATAAGCGTCCACCTAGAGACCATGGTTTCGGGCTAATGGCCCTCGTCAGTCTAGGGCGGACTTTATTCCATGAGATCCACACGGGATCTAATGGAATCCTCACAATCTACCAAAGAGGTGTTTTGCTGGCAATGTGGCTGGGCCAAATCTATTGGCAAAACATAGATGGAAAATTTTCCGGGAGGAAATTAATCCATGGAAGCAATGGTCGCCTCTCCCGTCAAAATAAACGTCAGAATCTGACGCCATCTATTGACCGTCGCCGCAACTAGCGGCATCGGGTCGGTGACAAAGCCACAACACCAACTTTGGCAAACTGATAAGCGTCCACCTAGAGACCATGGTTTCGGGCTAATGGCCCTCGTCAGTCTAGGGCGGACTTTATTCATGAGATCCACACGGGATCTAATGGAATCCTCACAATCTAACAAAGAGGTGTTTGCTGGCAATGTGATGGGCCAAATCTATTGGCAAAACGAAAATGGGAAATTTGTCGGGAGGAAATTAATCCATGGAAGCAATGGTCGCCTCTCCCGTCAAAATAAACGTCAGAATCTGACGCCATCTATTGACCGTCGCCACATCTAGCGGCTTCGGGTCGGTGACAAAACCACAACACCAACTTTGGCAAACTGAAAAGCGTCCACCCAGAGACCATGGTTTCGGGCTAATGGCCCTCGTCAGTCTAGGGCGGACATTATTCCATGAGATCCACACGGGATCTAATGGAATCCTCACAATCTACCAAAGAGGTGTTTTGCTGGCAATGTGGCTGGGCCAAATCTATTGGCAAAACATAGATGGAGAATTTGCTAGGAGGAAATTAATCCATTGAAGCAATAGTCGCCTCTCCCATCAAAATAAACGTCAGAATCTGACGCCATCTATTGACCTTCGCCGCAACTAGCGGCATCGGCTCGGTGACAAAGCCACAACACCAACTTTGTCAAACTGATAAGCGTCCACCTAGAGACCATGGTTTCGGGTTAATGGCCCTCGTCAGTTTAGGGCGGACTTTATTCCATGAGATCCACACGGGATCTAATGGAATCCTCACAATCTAACAAAGAAGTGTTTTGCTGGCAATGTTAAAGGGCCAAATCTATTGGCAAAACGAAAAGGGGAAATTTGTCGGGAGGAAATTAATCCATGGAAGCAATGGTCGCCTCTCCCGTCAAAATAAACGTCAGAATCTGACGCCATCTATTGACCGTCGCCGCAACTAGCGGCTTCGGGTCGGTGACAAAACCACAACACCAACTTTGGCAAACTGATAAGCGTCCACCTAGAGGCCAATGGTTTCGGGGTAATGGCCCTCGTCAGTCTAGGGCGGACTTTATTCATGAGATCCACACGGGATCTAATGGAATCCTCACAATCTAACAAAGAGGTGTTTGCTGGCAATGTGAATGGGCCAAATCTATTGGCAAAACGAAAATGGGAAATTTGTCGGGAGGAAATTAATCCATGGAAGCAATGGTCGCCTCTCCCGTCAAAATAAACGTCAGAATCTGACGCCATCTATTGACCGTCGCCGCAACTAGCGGCTTCGGGTCGGTGACAAAACCACAACACCAACTTTGGCAAACTGAAAAGCGTCCACCTAGAGACCATGGTTTCGGGCTAATGGCCCTCGTCAGTCTAGGGCGGACATTATTCCATGAGATCCACACGGGATCTAATGGAATCCTCACAATCTACCAAAGAGGTGTTTTGCTGGCAATGTGGCTGGGCCAAATCTATTGGCAAAACATAGATGGAGAATTTGCTAGGAGGAAATTAATCCATTGAAGCAATGGTCGCCTCTCCCGTCAAAATAAACGTCAGAATCTGACGCCATCTATTGACCGTCGCCGCAACTAGCGGCATCGGGTCGGTGACAAAACCACAACACCAACTTTGACAAACTGATAAGCGTCCACCTAGAGACCATGGTTTCGGGCTAATGGCCCTCTTCAGTCTAGGGCGGACATTATTCCATGCGAACCACACGGGATCTAATGGAATCCTCACAATCTACCAAAGAGGTGTTTTGCTGGCAATGTGGCTGGGCCAAATCTATTGGCAAAACATAAATGGAGAATTTGCTGGGAGGAAATTAATCCATTGAAGCAATGGTCGCCACTCCCGTCAAAATAAACGTGAGAATCTGACGCCATCTATTGACCGTCGCCGCAATCGGGTCGGTGATAAAGCCACAACACCAACTTCGGCGAACTGATAAGCGTCCACCTAGAAACCATGGTTTCGGGCTAATGGCCCTCCACAGTCTAGGGCGGACTTTATTCCATGATATCCACACGGGATCTAATGAAATCCTCACAATCTAACAAAGAGGTGTTTGATGGCAATGTGGCTGGGCCAAATCTATTGGCAAAACGAAGATGGAAAATTTGCCGGGAGGAAATTAATCCATGGAAGAAATGGTCGCCTCTCCCGTCAAAATAAACGTCAGAATCTGACGACATCTATTGACCGTCGCCGCAACTAGCGGCTTCGGGTCGGTGACAAAACCACAACACCAACATTGGCAAACTGAAAAGCGTCCACCTAGAGACCATGGTTTCGGGCTAATGGCCCTCATCAGTCTAGGGCGGACATTATTCCATGAGATCCACACGGGATCTAATGGAATCCTCACAATCTACCAAAGAGGTGTTTTGCTGGCAATGTGGCTGGGCCAAATCTATTGGCAAAATATAGATGGAAAATTTGCCGGGAGGAAATTAAACCATGGAAGCATTGGCCGCCTCTCCCGTCAAAATAAACGTCTGAATCTGACGCCATCTATTGACCGTCGCCGCAACTAGCGGCATCGGGTCGGTGACAAAGCCATAACACCAACTTTGGCAAAATTATAAGCGTCCACCTAGAGACCATGGTTTCGGGCTAATGGCCCTCGTCAGTCTAGGGCGGACATTATTCCATGAGATCCACACGGGATCTAATGGAATCCTCACAATCTACCAAAGAGGTGTTTTGCTGGCAATGTGGCTGGGTCAAATCTATTGACAAAACATAGATGGAAAATTTGCCGGGAGGAAATTAATCCATGGAAGCAATGGTCGCCTCTCCCGTCAAAAAAAACGTCAGAATCTGACGCCATATATTGACCGTCGCCGCAACTAGCGGCATCGGGTCGGTGACAAAGCCACAACACCAACTTTGGCAAACTGATTAGCGTCCACCTAGAGACCATTGTTTCGGGCTAATGGCCCTCGTCAGTCTAGGGCGGACATTATTCCATGAGATCCACACGGGATCTAATAGAATCCTCACAATCTACCAAAGAGGTGTTTTGCTGGCAATGTGGCTGGGCCAAATCTATTGGCAAAACATAGATGGAGAATTTGCCAGGAGGAAATTAATCCATGGAAGCAATGGTCGCCTCTCCCGTCAAAATAAACGTCAGAATCTGACGCCATCTATTAACCGTCGCCGCAATCGGGTTTGTGACAAAGCCACAACACCAACTTTGGCAAACTGATTAGCGTCCACCTAGAGACCATTGTTTCGGGCTAATGGCCTTCGTCAGTCTAGGGCGGACATTATTCCATGAGATCCACCCGGGATCAAATGGAATCCTCACAATCTACCAAAGAGGTGTTTTGCTGGCAATGTGGCTGGGCCAAATTTATTGGCAAAACATAGATGGAGAATTTTCCGGGAGGAAATTAATCCATGGAAGCAATGGTCGCCTCTCCCATCAAAATAAACGTCAGAATCTGACGCCATCTATTGACCGTCGCCACATCTAGCGGCTTTGGGTCGGTGACAAAACCACAACACCAACTTTGGCAAACTGAAAAGCGTCCACCTAGAGACCATGGTTTCGGGTTAATGGCCCTCGTCAGTCTAGGGCGGACTTTATTTCATGAGATCCACACGGGATCTAATGGAATCCTCACAATCTAACAAAGAGGTGTTTGCTGGCAATGTGGCTGGGCCAAATCTATTGGCAAAACATAGATGGAAATTTGCCGGGAGGAAATTAATCCATGGAAGCAATGGTCGCCTCTCCCGTCAAAATAAACGTCAGAATCTGACGCCATCTATTGACCGTCGCCGCAACTAGCGGCTTCGGGTCGGTGACAAAACCACAACACCAACTTTGGCAAACTGATAAGCGTCCACCTAGAGACCATGGTTTCGGGCTAATGGCCCTCGTCAGTCTAGGGCGGACATTATTCCATGAGATCCACACGGGATCTAATGGAATCCTCACAATCTACCAAAGAGGTGTTTTGCTGGCAATGTGGCTGGGCCAAATCTATTGGCAAAACATAGATGGAGAATTTGCCGGGAGGAAATTAATCCATGGAAGCAATGGTCGCCTCTCCCGTCAAAATAAACGTCAGAATCTGACGCCATCTATTGACCGTCGCCGCAACTAGCGGCATCGGCTCGGTGACAAAGCCACAACACCAACTTTGGCAAACTGATAAGCGTCCACCTAGAGACCATGGTTTCGGGTTAATGGCCCTCGTCAGTTTAGGGCGGACTTTATTCCATGAGATCCACACGGGATCTAATGGAATCCTCACAATCTAACAAAGAGTGTTTGCTGGCAATGTTAAAGGGCCAAATCTATTGGCAAAACGAAAAGGGGAAATTTGTCGGGAGGAAATTAATCCATGGAAGCAATGGTCGCCTCTCCCGTCAAAATAAACGTCAGAATCTGACGCCATCTATTGACCGTCGCCGCAACTAGCGGCTTCGGGTCGGTGACAAAACCACAACACCAACTTTGGCAAACTGATAAGCGTCCACCTAGAGGCCAATGGTTTCGGGGTAATGGCCCTCGTCAGTCTAGGGCGGACTTTATTTCATGAGATCCACACGGGATCTAATGGAATCCTCACAATCTAACAAAGAGGTGTTTGCTGGCAATGTGAATGGGCCAAATCTATTGGCAAAACGAAAATGGGAAATTTGTCGGGAGGAAATTAATCCATGGAAGCAATGGTCGCCTCTCCCGTCAAAATAAACGTCAGAATCTGACGCCATCTATTGACCGTCGCCGCAACTAGCGGCTTCGGGTCGGTGACAAAACCACAACACCAACTTTGGCAAACTGATAAGCGTCCACCTAGAGACCATGGTTTCGGGCTAATGGCCCTCGTCAGTCTAGGGCGGACATTATTCCATGAGATCCACAAGGGATCTAATGGAATCCTCACAATCTACCAAAGAGGTGTTTTGCTGGCAATGTGGCTGGGCCAAATCTATTGGCAAAACATAGATGGAGAATTTGCTAGGAGGAAATTAATCCATTGAAGCAATGGTCGCCACTCCCGTCAAAATAAACGTCAGAATCTGACGCCATCTATTGACCGTCGCCGCAACTAGCGGCCTCGGGTCGGTGACAAAAGCCACAACACCAACTTTGACAAACTGATAAGCGTCCACCTAGAGACCATGGTTTCGGGCTAATGGCCCTCGTCAGTCTAGGGCGGACATTATTCCATGCGAACCACACGGGATCTAATGGAATCCTCACAATCTACCAAAGAGGTGTTTTGCTGGCAATGTGGCTGGGCCAAATCTATTGGCAAAACATAAATGGAGAATTTGCTGGGAGGAAATTAATCCATTGAAGCAATGGTCGCCACTCCCGTCAAAATAAACGTGAGAATCTGACGCCATCTATTGACCGTCGCCGCAATCGGGTCGGTGATAAAGCCACAACACCAACTTCGGCGAACTGATAAGCGTCCACCTAGAAACCATGGTTTCGGGCTAATGGCCCTCCACAGTCTAGGGCGGACTTTATTCCATGATATCCACACGGGATCTAATAAAATCCTCACAATCTAACAAAGAGGTGTTTGATGGCAATGTGGATGGGCAAATCTATTGGCAAAACATAGATGGAAAATTTGCCGGGAGGAAATTAATCCATGGAAGAAATGGTCGCCTCTCCCGTCAAAATAAACGTCAGAATCTGACGACATCTATTGACCGTCGCCGCAACTAGCGGCTTCGGGTCGGTGACAAAACCACAACACCAACTTTGGCAAACTGAAAAGCGTCCACCTAGAGACCATGGTTTCGGGCTAATGGCCCTCATCAGTCTAGGGCGGACATTATTCCATGAGATCCACACGGGATCTAATGGAATCCTCACAATCTACCAAAGAGGTGTTTTGCTGGCAATGTGGCTGGGCCAAATCTATTGGCAAAACATAGATGGAAAATTTGCCGGGAGGAAATTAATCCATGGAAGCATTGGCCGCCTCTCCCGTCAAAATAAACGTCTGAATCTGACGCCATCTATTGACCGTCGCCGCAACTAGCGGCATCGGGTCGGTGACAAAGCCACAACACCAACTTTGGCAAACTGATAAGCGTCCACCTAGAGACCATGGTTTCGGGCTAATGGCCCTCGTCAGTCTAGGGCGGACATTATTCCATGAGATCCACACGGGATCTAATGGAATCCTCACAATCTACCAAAGAGTTGTTTTGCTGCCAATGTGGCTGGGTCAAATCTATTGACAAAACATAGATGGAAAATTTGCCGGGAGGAAATTAATCCATGGAAGCAATGGTCGCCTCTCCCATCAAAATAAACGTCAGAATCTGACGTCATATATTGACCGTCACCGCAACTAGCGGCATCGGGTCGGTGACAAAGCCACAACACCAACTTTGGCAAACTGATTAGCGTCCACCTAGAGACCATTGTTTCGGGCAAATGGCCCTCGTCAGTCTAGGGCGGACATTATTCCATGAGATCCACACGGGATCTAATAGAATCCTCACAATCTACCAAAGAGGTGTTTTGCTGGCAATGTGGCTGGGCCAAATCTATTGGCAAAACATAGATGGAGAATTTTCCAGGAGGAAATTAATCCATTGAAGCAATGGTCGCTACTCCCGACAAAATAAACGTGAGAATCTGACGCCATCTATTAACCGTCGCCGCAATCGGGTTTGTGACAAAGCCACAACACCAACTTTGGCAAACTGATTAGCGTCCACCTAGAGACCATTGTTTCGGGCTAATGGCCCTCGTCAGTCTAGGGCGGACATTATTCCATGAGATCCACACGGGATCTAATGGAATCCTCACAATCTACCAAAGAGGTGTTTTGCTGGCAATGTGGCTGGGCCAAATCTATTGGCAAAACATAGATGGAAAATTTGCCGGGAGGAAATTAATCCATGGAAGCAATGGTCGCCTCTCCCGTCAAAATAAACGTCAGAATCTGACGCCATCTATTGACCGTCGCCGCAACTAGCGGCTTCGGGTCGGTGACAAAACCACAACACCAACTTTGGCAAACTGATAAGCGTCCACCTAGAGACCATGGTTTCGGGCTAATGGCCCTCGTCAGTCTAGGGCGGACATTATTCCATGAGATCCACACGGGATCTAATGGAATCCTCACAATCTACCAAAGAGGTGTTTTGCTGGCAATGTGGCTGGGCCAAATCTATTGGCAAAACATAGATGGAGAATTTGCTAGGAGGAAATTAATCCATTGAAGCAATGGTCGCCTCTCCCATCAAAATAAACGTCAGAATCTGACGCCATCTATTGACCGTCGCCGCAACTAGCGGCATCGGCTCGGTGACAAAGCCACAACACCAACTTTGTCAAACTGATAAGCGTCCACCTAGAGACCATGGTTTCGGGTTAATGGCCCTCGTCAGTCTAGGGCGGACTTTATTCCATGAGATCCACACGGGATCTAATGGAATCCTCACAATCTACCAAAGAGGTGTTTTGCTGGCAATGTGAATGGGCCAAATCTATTGGCAAAACGATAGATGGGAAATTTGTCGGGAGGAAATTAATCCATGGAAGCAATGGTCGCCTCTCCCGTCAAAATAAACGTCAGAATCTGACGCCATCTATTGACCGTCGCCGCAACTAGCGGCTTCGGGTCGGTGACAAAAGCCACAACACCAACTTTGGCAAACTGATAAGCGTCCACCTAGAGGCCAATGGTTTCGGGCTAATGGCCCTCGTCAGTCTAGGGCGGACTTTATTCCATGAGATCCACACGGGATCTAATGGAATCCTCACAATCTACCAAAGAGGTGTTTTGCTGGCAATGTGGCTGGGCCAAATCTATTGGCAAAACATAGATGGAAAATTTGCCGGGAGGAAATTAATCCATGGAAGCAATGGTCGCCTCTCCCGTCAAAATAAACGTCAGAATCTGACGCCATCTATTGACCGTCGCCGCAACTAGCGGATCGGGTCGGTGACAAAGCCACAACACCAACTTTGGCAAACTGATAAGCGTCCACCTAGAGGCCATGGTTTTGGGCTAATGGCCCTCGTCAGTCTAGGGCGGACTTTATTCCATGAGATCCACACGGGATCTAATGGAATCCTCACAATCTACCAAAGAGGTGTTTTGCTGGCAATGTGGCTGGGCCAAATCTATTGGCAAAACATAGATGGAAAATTTGCCGGGAGGAAATTAATCCATGGAAGCAATGGTCGCCTCTCCCGTCAAAATAAACGTCAGAATCTGACGCCATCTATTGACCGTCGCCGCAACTAGCGGCATCGGGTCGGTGACAAAGCCACAACACCAACTTTGGCGAACTGATAGGCGTCCACCTAGAGACCATGGTTTCGCTCTAATGGCCCTCGTCAGTCTAGGGCGGACATTATTCCATGAGATCCACACGGGATCTAATGGAATCCTCACAATCTACCAAAGAGGTGTTTTGCTGGCAATGTGGGTGAGCCAAATCTATTGGCAAAACATAGATGGAAAATTAGCCGGGAGAAATTAAACCATTGAAGCAATAGTCGCCTCTCCCGTTAAAATAAACGTCAGAATCTGACGCCATCTATTGACCATCGCCGCAATCGGGTCGGTGACAAAGCCACAACATCAACTTTGGCAAACTGATAAGCGTCCACCTAGAGACCATGGTTTCAGGCTAATGGCCCTCGTCAGTCTAGGGTTGACTTTATTCCATCAGATCCACACGGGATCTAATGGAATCCTCACAATCTACCAAAAAGGTGTTTTGCTGGCAATGTGGCTGGGCCAAATCTATTGGCAAAACCTAGATGGAAAATTAGCCGGGAGGAAATTAATCCATGGAAGCAATGGTCGCCTCTCCTGTCAAAATAAACGTCAGAATCTGACGCCATATATTGACCGTCGCCGCAACTAGCGGCTTCGGTTCGGTGACAAAACCACAACACCAACTTTTGCAAACTGATAAGCGTCCACCTAGAGACCATGGCTTCGGGCTAATGGCCCTCGTCAGTCTAGGGCGGACTTTATTCCATTAGATCCACATGAAATCTAATGGAATCCTCACAATCTACCAAAGAGGTGTTTTGCTGACAATGTGGCTGGGCCATATCTATTGGCAAAACATAGATGGAAAATTTGCCGGAAGGAAATTAATTCATGGAAGCAATGGTCGCCTCTCCCGTCAAAATAAACGTCAAAATCTGACGTCATTTATTGACCGTCGCCGCAATCGGGTCGGTGACAAAGCCACAACATCAACTTTTGCAAACTGATAAGCGTCCACCTAGAGACCATGGTTTCGAGCTAATGGCCCTCGTTAGTCTGGGCGGACTTTATTCCATGAGATTCACACGGGATCTAATGGAATCCTCACAATCTACCAAAGAGGTGTTTTGCTGGCAATGTGGCTGGGCCAAATCTATTGGGAAAACATAGATGGAAAATTTTCCGGGAGGAAATTAATCAATGGAAACAATGATCGCCTCTCCCGTCAAAATAAACGTCAGAATCTGACGCCATCTATTGACCGTCGCCGCAAATAGCGGCATCGGGTCGGTGACAAAGCCACAACACCAACTTTGGCAAACTGATAAGCGTCCACCTAGAGGCCATGGTTTCGGGCTAATGGCCCTCATCAGTCTGGGCGGACTTTATTCCATGAGATTCACACGGGATCTAATGGAATCCTCACAATCTACCAAAGAGGTGTTTTGCTGGCAATGTGCTGGTCCAAATCTATTGGCAAAACCTAGATGGAAAATTTGCCGGAGGAAATTAATCCATGGAAGCAATGGTCGCCTCTCCCGTCAAAATAAACGTCAGAATCTGACGCCATCTATTGACCGTCGCCGCAACTAGCGGCATCGGGTCGGTGACAAAGCCACAACACCAACTTTGGCAAACTGATAAGCGTCCACCTAGAGGCCATGGTTTCGGGCTAATGGCCCTCGTCAGTCTAGGGCGGACTTTATTCCATGAGATTCACACGGGATCTAATGGAATCCTCACAATCTACCAAAGAGGTGTTTTGCTGGCAATGTGGCTGGGCCAAATCTATTGGCAAAACATAGATGGAAAATTTGCCGGGAGGAAATTAATCCATGGAAGCAATGGTCGCCTCTCCCGTCAAAATAAACGTCAGAATCTGACGCCATCTATTGACCGTCGCCGCAACTAGCGGCATCGGGTCGGTGACAAAGCCACAACATCAACTTTTGCAAACTGATAAGCGTCCACCTAGAGACCATGGTTTCGAGCTAATGGCCCTCGTCAGTCTAGGTCGGACTTTATTCATGAGATTCACACGGGATCTAATGGAATCCTCACAATCTACCAAAGAGGTGTTTTACTGGCAATGTGGCTGGGCCAAATCTATTGGCAAAACATAGATGGAAAATTTGCCGGGAGGAAATTAATCCATGGAAGCAATGGTCGCCTCTCCCGTCAAAATAAACGTCAGAATCTGACGCCATCTATTGACCGTCGCCGCAACTAGCGGCATCGGTTCGGTGACAAAACCACAACACCAACTTTTGCAAACTGATAAGCGTCCACCTAGAGACCATGGTTTCGAGCTAATGGCCCTCGTCAGTCTAGGGCGGACTTTATTCCATGAGATTCACACGGGATCTAATGGAATCCTCACAATCTACCAAAGAGGTGTTTTGCTGGCAATGTGGCTGGGCCAAATCTATTGGCAAAACATAGATGGAAAATTTGCCGGGAGGAAATTAATCCATGGAAGCAATGGTCGCCTCTCCCGTCAAAATAAACGTCAGAATCTGACGCCATCTATTGACCGTCGCCGCAACTAGCGGCATCGGGTCGGTGACAAAGCCACAACACCAACTTTGGCAAACTGATAAGCGTCCACCTAGAGGCCATGGTTTCGGGCTAATGGCCCTCGTCAGTCTAGGGCGGACTTTATTCCATGAGATTCACACGGGATCTAATGGAATCCTCACAATCTACCAAAGAGGTGTTTTGCTGGCAATGTGGCTGGGCCAAATCTATTGGCAAAACATAGATGGAAAATTTGCCGGAGGAAATTAATCCATGGAAGCAATGGTCGCCTCTCCCGTCAAAATAAACGTCAGAATCTGACGCATTTATTGACCGTCGCCGCAACTAGCGGCATCGGGTCGGTGACAAAGCCACAACACCAACTTTGGCAAACTGATAAGCGTCCACCTAGAGACCATGGTTTCGGGCTAATGGCCCTCGTCAGTCTAGGGCGGACTTTATTCCATGAGATTCACACGGGATCTAATGGAATCCTCACAATCTACCAAAGAGGTGTTTTGCTGGCAATGTGGCTGGGCCAAATCTATTGGCAAAACATAGATGGAAAATTTGCCGGGAGGAAATTAATCCATGGAAGCAATGGTCGCCTCTCCCGTCAAAATAAACGTCAGAATCTGACGCCATCTATTGACCGTCGCCGCAACTAGCGGCATCGGGTCGGTGACAAAGCCACAACACCAACTTTGGCAAACTGATAAGCGTCCACCTAGAGACCATGGTTTCAGGCTAATGGCCCTCGTCAGTCTAGGGCTGACTTTATTCCATGAGATCCACACGGGATCTAATGGAATCCTCACAATCTACCAAAGAGGTGTTTTGCTGGCAATGTGGCTGGGCCAAATCTATTGGCAAAACATAGATGGAAAATTTGCCGGGAGGAAATTAATCCATGGAAGCAATGGTCGCCTCTCCCGTCAAAATAAACGTCAGAATCTGACGCCATCTATTGACCGTCGCCGCAACTAGCGGGATCGGGTCGGTGACAAAGCCACAACACCAACTTTGGCAAACTGATAAGCGTCAATCTAGAGGCCATGGTTTTGGGCTAATGGCCCTCGTCAGTCTAGGGCGGACTTTATTCCATGAGATCCACACGGGATCTAATGGAATCCTCACAATCTACCAAAGAGGTGTTTTGCTGACAATGTGGCTGGGCCATATCTATTGGCAAAACATAGATGGAAAATTTGCTGGGAGGAAATCAATCCATGGAAACAATGATCGCCTCTCCCGTCAAAATAAACGTCAGAATCTGACGCCATCTATTGACCGTCGCCGCAACTAGCGGCATCGGGTCGGTGACAAAGCCACAACACCAACTTTGGCAAACTGATAATCGTCCACCTAGAGACCATTATTTTGGGCTAAAGGCCCTCGTCAGTCTAGGGCGGACATTTTTCCATGAGATCCACACGGGATCTAATGGAATCCTCACAATCTACCAAAGAGGTGTTTTGCTGGCAATTTGGCTGGGCTAAATCTATTGGCAAAACATAGATGGAAAATTTGCCAGGAGGAAATTAATCCATGGAAGCAATGGTCGCCTCTTCTGTCAAAATAAACGTCAGAATCTGACGCCATCTATTGACCGTCGCCGCAACTAGCGGCATCGGCTCGGTGACAAAGCCACAACACCAAATTTGGCAAACTGATAAGCGTCCACCTAGACCCATGGTTTCGGGCTAATGGCCCTCGTCAGACTAGGGCGGACTTTATTCCATGAGATCCACACGGGATCTAATGGAATCCTCACAATCTACCAAAGAGGTGTTTTGCTGGCAATGTGGCTGGGCCAAATCTATTGGCAAAACATAGATGGAGAATTTGCCGTAGGAAATTAATCCATTGAAGCAATGGTCGCCACTCCCGTTAAAATAAACGTCAGAATCTGACGCCATCTATTGACCGTCGCCGCAATCGGGTAGGTGAAAAAGCCACAACACCAATTTTGGCAAACTGATAAGCGTCCACCTAGAGACCATGGTTTCGGGCTAATGGCCCTCGTCAGTCTAGGGCGGACATTATTCCAGGAGATCCACACGGGATCTAATGGAATCCTCACAATCTACCAAAGAGGTGTTTTGCTGGCAATGTGGCTGGGCCAAATCTATTGACAAAACATAGATGGAAAATTTGCCGGGAGGAAATTAATCCATGGAAGCAATGGTCGCCTCTACCGTCAAAATAAACGTCAGAATCTGACGCCATCTATTGACCGTCGCCGCAATCGGGTCGGTGATAAAGCCACAACACCAATTTGGCAAACTGATAAGCGTCCACCTAGAGACCATGGTGTCAGGCTAATGGCCCTCGTCAGTCTAGGGTGGACTTTATTCCATGAGATACACACGGAATCTAATGGAATCCTCACAATCTACCAAAGAGGTGTTTTGCTGGCAATGTGGCTGGGCCAAATCTATTGGCAAAACCTAGATGGAAAATTAGCCGAGAGGAAATTAATCCATGGAAGCAATGGTCGCCTCTCCCGTCAAAATAAACGTCAGAATCTGACGCCATTTATTGACCGTCGCCGCAACTAGCGGCATCGGGTCGGTGACAAAGCCACAACACCAACTTTGGCGAAACTGATAAGCGTCCACCTAGAGACCATGGTTTCGGTCTAATGGCCCTCGTCAGTCTAGGGCGGACTTTATTCCATGAGATCCACACGGGATCTAATGGAATCCTCACAATCTACCAAAGAGGTGTTTTGCTGGCAATGTGGCTGGGCCAAATCTATTGGCAAAACATAGATGGAAAATTTGCCGGGAGGAAATTAATCCATGGAAGCAATAGGTCGCCTCTCCCGTCAAAATAAACGTCAGAATCTGACGCCATCTATTGACCGTCGCCGCAACTAGCGGCATCGGGTCGGTGACAAAGCCACAACACCAACTTTGGCAAACTGATAAGCGTCCACCTAGAGACCATGGTTTCGGCTAATGGCCCTCGTCAGTCTAGGGCGGACTTTATTCCATGAGATCCACACGGGATCTAATGGAATCCTCACAATCTACCAAAGAGGTGTTTTGCTGGCAATGTGGCTGGGCCAAATCTATTGGCAAAACCTAGATGGAAAATTTGCCGGGAGGAAATTAATCCATGGAAGCAATGGTCGCCTCTCCTGTCAAAATAAACGTCAGAATCTGACGCCATCTATTGACCGTCGCCGCAACTAGCGGCTTCGGGTCGGTGACAAAAGCCACAACACCAACTTTGCAAACTGATAAGCGTCCACCTAGAGACCATGGTTTCGGGCTAATGGCCCTCGTCAGTCTAGGGCGGACTTTATTCCATGAGATCCACACGGGATCTAATGGAATCCTCACAATCTACCAAAGAGGTGTTTTGCTGGCAATGTGGCTGGGCCAAATCTATTGGCAAAACATAGATGGAAAATTTGCCGGGAGGAAATTAATCCATGGAAAGCAATGGTCGCCTCTCCCGTCAAAATAAACGTCAGAATCTGACGCCATCTATTGACCGTCGCCGCAACTAGCGGCATCGGGTCGGTGACAAAGCCACAACACCAACTTTGGCAAACTGATAAGCGTCCACCTAGAGGCCATGGTTTCGGGCTAATGGCCCTCGTCAGTCTAGGGCGGACTTTATTCCATGAGATCCACACGGGATCTAATGGAATCCTCACAATCTACCAAAGAGGTGTTTTGCTGGCAATGTGGCTGGGCCAAATCTATTGGCAAAACATAGATGGAAAATTTGCCGGGAGGAAATTAATCCATGGAAGCAATGGTCGCCTCTCCCGTCAAAATAAACGTCAGAATCTGACGCCATCTATTGACCGTCGCCGCAACTAGCGGCATCGGGTCGGTGACAAAGCCACAACACCAACTTTGGCAAACTGATAAGCGTCCACCTAGAGACCATGGTTTCGGGCTAATGGCCCTCGTCAGTCTAGGGCGGACTTTATTCCATGAGATCCACACGGGATCTAATGGAATCCTCACAATCTACCAAAGAGGTGTTTTGCTGGCAATGTGGCTGGGCCAAATCTATTGGCAAAACATAGATGGAAAATTTGCCTGGAGGAAATTAATCCATGGAAGCAATGGTCGCCTCTCCCGTCAAAATAAACGTCAGAATCTGACGCCATCTATTGACCGTCGCCGCAACTAGCGGCATCGGGTCGGTGACAAAGCCACAACACCAACTTTGGCAAACTGATAAGCGTCCACCTAGAGACCATGGTTTCGGTCTAATGGCCCTCGTCAGTCTACGGGCGGACTTTATTTCATGAGATCCACACGGGATCTAATGGAATCCTCACAATCTACCAAAGAGGTGTTTTACTGGCAATGTGGCTGGGCCAAATCTATTGGCAAAACATAGATGGAAAATTTGCCGGAGGAAATTAATCCATGGAAGCAATGGTCGCCTCTCCCGTCAAAATAAACGTCAGAATCTGACGCCATCTATTGACCGTCGCCGCAACTAGCGGCATCGGGTCGGTGACAAAGCCACAACACCAACTTTGGCAAACTGATAAGCGTCCACCTAGAGACCATGGTTTCGGTCTAATGGCCCTCGTCAGTCTAGGGCGGACTTTATTCATGAGATCACACGGGATCTAATGGAATCCTCACAATCTACCAAAGAGGTGTTTTACTGGCAATGTGGCTGGGCCAAATCTATTGGCAAAACATAGATGGAAAATTTGCCGGAGGAAATTAATCCATGGAAGCAATGGTCGCCTCTCCCGTCAAAATAAACGTCAGAATCTGACGCCATCTATTGACCGTCGCCGCAACTAGCGGCATCGGGTCGGTGACAAAGCCACAACACCAACTTTGGCAAACTGATAAGCGTCCACCTAGAGACCATGGTTTCGGGCTAATGGCCCTCGTCAGTCTAGGGCGGACTTTATTCCATGAGATTCACACGGGATCTAATGGAATCCTCACAATCTACCAAAGAGGTGTTTTGCTGGCAATGTGGCTGGGCCAAATCTATTGGCAAAACATAGATGGAAAATTTGCCGGAGGAAATTAATCCATGGAAGCAATGGTCGCCTCTCCCGTCAAAATAAACGTCAGAATCTGACGTCATCTATTGACCGTCGCCGCAACTAGCGGCATCGGGTCGGTGACAAAGCCACAACACCAACTTTGGCAAACTGATAAGCGTCCACCTAGAGGCCATGGTTTCGGGCTAATGGCCCTCGTCAGTCTAGGGCGGACTTTATTCCATGAGATTCACACGGGATCTAATGGAATCCTCACAATCTACCAAAGAGGTGTTTTACTGGCAATGTGGGCTGGCCAAATCTATTGACAAAATATAGATGGAAAATTTGCCGCTAGGAAATTAATCCATGGAAGCAATGGTCGCCTCTCCCTTCAAAATAAACGTCAGAATCTGACGCCATCTATTGACCGTCGCCGCAACTAGCGGCATCGGGTCGGTGACAAAGCCACAACACCAACTTTGGCAAACTGATAAGCGTCAACCTAGAGGCCATGGTTTTGGGCTAATGGCCCTCGTCAGTCTAGGGCGGACTTTATTCCATGAGATCCACATGGGATCTAATGGAATCCTCACAATCTACCAAAGAGGTGTTTTGCTGACAATGTGGCTGGGCCATATCTATTGGCAAAACATAGATGGAAAATTTGCCGGAAGGAAATTAATTCATGGAAGCAATGGTCGCCTCTCCCGTCAAAATAAACGTCAGAATCTGACGTCATTTATTGACCGTCGCGGAAACTAGCGGCATCGGGGAGGCGACAAAGCCACAACACCAACTTTGGCAAACTGATAAGCGTCCACCTAGAGGCCATGGTTTCGGGCTAATGACCCTCGTCAGTCTAGGGCGGACTTTATTCCATGAGATTCACACGGGATCTAATGGAATCCTCACAATCTACCAAAGAGGTGTTTTGCTGGCAATGTGGCAGGGCCAAATCTATTGGCAAAACATAGATGGAAAATTTGCCGGAAGGAAATTAATCATGGAAGCAATGGTCGCCTCTCCCGTCAAAATAAACGTCAGAATCTGACGTCATTTATTGACCGTCGCCGCAACTAGCGGCATCGGGTCGGTGACAAAGCCACAACACCAACTCTGGCAAACTGATAAGCGTCCACCTAGAGGCCATGGTTTCGGGCTAATGGCCCTCGTCAGTCTAGGGCGGACTTTATTCCATGAGATTCACACGGGATCTAATGGAATCCTCACAATCTACCAAAGAGGTGTTTTACTGGCAATGTGGGCGGCCAAATCTATTGACAAAATATAGATGGAAAATTTGCCGCTAGGAAATTAATCCATGGAAGCAATGGTCGCCTCTCCCGTCAAAATAAACGTCAGAATCTGACGCCATCTATTGACCGTCGCCGCAACTAGCGGCATCGGGTCGGTGACAAAGCCACAACACCAACTTTGGCAAAATGATAAGCGTCCACCTAGAGACCATGGTTTCGGTCTAATGGCCCTTGTCAGTCTACGGCGGACTTTATTTCATGAGATCCACACGGGATCTAATGGAATCCTCACAATCTACCAAAGAGGTGTTTTACTGGCAATGTGGCTGGGCCAAATCTATTGGCAAAACATAGATGGAAAATTTGCCGGGAGGAAATTAATCCATGGAAGCAATGGTCGCCTCTCCCTTCAAAATAAACGTCAGAATCTGACGACATCTATTGACCGTCGCCGCAACTAGCGCATCGGGTCGGTGACAAAACCACAACACCAACTTTTGCAAACTGATAAGCGTCCACCTAGAGACCATGGTTTCGGGCTAATGGCCCTCGTCAGTCTAGGGCGGACTTTATTCCATGAGATCCACACGGGATCTAATGGAATCCTCACAATCTACCAAAGAGGTGTTTTGCTGGCAATGTGGCTGGGCCAAATCTATTGGCAAAACATAGATGGAAAATTTGCCGGGAGAAAATTAATCCATCGAAGCAATGGTCGCCTCTCCCGTCAAAATAAACGTCAGAATCTGACGCCATCTATTGACCGTCGCCGCAACTAGCGGCATCGGGTCGGTGACAAAGCCACAACACCAATTTGGCAAACTGATAAGCGTCCACCTAGAGACCATGGTTTCGGGCTAATGGCCCTCGTCAGTCTAGTGCGGACTTTATTCCATGAGATACACACGAAATCTAATGGAATCCTCACAATCTACCAAAGAGGTGTTTTGCTGGCAATGTGGCTGAGCCAAATCTATTGTGCAAAACATAGATAGAAAATTTGCCGGGAGGAAATCAATCCATGGAAACAATGATCGCCTCTCCCGTCAAAATGAACGTCAGAATCTGACGCCATCTATTGACCGTCGCCGCAACTAGCGGCATCGGGTCGGTGACAAAGCCACAACACCAACTTTGGCAAACTGATAAGCGTCCACCTAGAGACCATGGTTTCGGGCTAATGACCCTCGTCAGTCTAGGGCGGACTTTATTTCATGAGATCCACACGGGATCTAATGGAATCCTCACAATCTACCAAAGAGGTGTTTTGCTGGCAATGTTGCTGGGCCAAATCTATTGGCAAAACATAGATGGAAAATTTGCCGGGAGGAAATTAATCCATGGAAGCAATGGTTGGATATATATTCAAATTTAACTCACTTCAATATCAAATATTATTATGGTGTACACACAAACTTATAAAACAACTAGCTATAGTTGTGCGCATACCCTTGCAAATATACCTTTGATTACTGATTATATGGAATCCAAAAATATAAAATATGATCTGAATAAAATATCGATTGAGGACCAACAGCGATATGATTTGGATATTCCAGACATAATTGAAAATTTTATAAAATATAAAATGACACTATTGAAGAAAAATATTAACCAAACATATTAAAGTTTCTTTCCCGCTAATATTCCGTATATTTTCGGGCATTTATTCACAACTCTCAATTTATTACAAATCACGGAAATTTTAGAAGCTTTTTTAAAATTCATCAAAGCAGCGCAAGATTCAAGATGCTTCTGTGGATGTGAGGAACAGACTTCTATTCATCTGCTGCTAAATTGCCCCGTCTTCCAAGAGTATAGAATAAACAATGGACTTAATGTATCAAAACCGTTTGATCTAATTTCAACAAAAAAACAAATATATAAAATTCAACTCATTTTGCAAATTTATTTTGAATTTTATAAAAAAACTACTAAATTCTATTGGAACGCTTCTAATTAGAAATCAATTCTCTTTAGTATTGTTTTAATTGAATAATTATCTAATATTTAGCATATTTTCATTCAAAAATATTCCTTAAAACCTTTTTTTTTCATCTGTAAATTGCTTTTTTCGAATAAACACATTACTTTACAATTTGATTTCATTTAACTAAATTTGCATACCAGCCCTTTGTACATATATCAAAATTGTGTTGATATATATATTTTTTTATCTTTTCATCTAACTAACTTGCATACTAATTCTGTACATATTTAAATATCTTCCTTCATTTTATTTCAAATTTTGTGTTTATGTTTAAAGTGCAAGTGTCCCCAGTGGGACATAGCGCTCTAAGTCGAAATAAAGAAATAAAGAAATTGTAAGTTTTTCTTAACATTCACTACCCAATGTGAGGTGAAAATTTCAAACATCTATAATATTAATTCCATAAACCTATAGTAAACTAACACAAAGCAATAACGCGCCATCTATACATATAAAATAAAAGGATTTAAAAGCGCGAATGTTTCTTTTATACATAAAACGAACTTCTACTGTCCTTACTGCGATGAAAAAATATATTGGGAGGGCTTGGCTCATCAGTGGTGAACCCTCCCAGCGGTTTCGCCAATTTAATCCACCAGACCGCTTCCTTTTATTCCTTATGGCCTTGTCTTTATAGTTTTCTGAAGAGCATTGCTCGAAGCAAATATTTGAATGTAATTCTACTGTCCTATAAGCTTATGTCCATAGTTTACTTGAAAACCATTTCTAAGATTCCATCCTTCAGTGTAGCATATAAAAGCAGAATGATCCAATACAGTATTAGAGCTCTGAGAAGCGGTCTGGTGGATTAAATTGGCGAAACCGCTGGGAGGGTTCACCACTGATGAGCCAAGCCCTCCCAATATATTTTTTCATCGCAGTAAGGACAGTACAAGTTCGTTTTATGTATAAAAGAAACATTCGCGCTTTTAAATCCTTTTATTTTATATCTATAGTAAACTATTGATTTTTTTTTATTATTTCACCTAACTCAAAACTGTCCAAATAACGCGAAAGCACATGAACACATTAACATATTTTTTAGAAAATAAGGCTTACCGTATACAAACAGTTGCTTTACTGCTTTTGGTGCATAAATATTATGCAATTATATTATTTGAATGAAATTACCCAATATATATATTGTTAGTCAGTAATTTCTCTAAAAACTATTTTCAATGGCTGTATCAAATGTTCTAATATTTTGAGAGTTTCAGCACATAAACAGAAAAAGAATTTTATATTTTACTCAATTTAATAAATTCCATTAATATTTTGTAAAATATCGTCAAATATCTTGAAAGTGATGTTATACAAGGTATGTCCCATAAGTTCCCGGACTGGGTCCATAAAAAAATAAATAAATGAAAAATGTAAATAAATTTGACAGTTTATTATAGAAAAAATATCTGGCAACACGGTGGTACCAATATTGAGGCGGTACGTGCGCGCGCGCCAAAGTTATTCTAATTTATTTAAAGGTTACACCTTGCGCTGCGGCGATTTTACGATGGAACAAAAATTGAAGCAGAGGATTTGCATAGAATTTTGTGTGAAACTTCAAATATCAGCAACCGACACTTTTGAAATGCTTAATAAAGCATTCCCCAATAACGCCCCAAAGAGAACAACTGTTTTTGAATGGCATTCTAGATTTAAAGCTGGCAGAATTTCTATTGAAGATGATCCTCGTCAAGGACGCCCAACATTTCAAAGGACTGATGAAAATGTGCAAAAATTCACCGATTTGATAAAAGAAAATCCTCGAACCACTTTGCTGGAGCTAGAGCAAGACACAGGCATCTCTAAAACAACGATTGGAAGGATCGTAACCGAAGATTTGAGGCTCAAAAAGACTCCTGCAAAATTCATCCCAAGATTCCTCACTAATGAGCAAAAACTGTGTCGGCTTGCAACCTATGAGGACATGCTGGAAATGACTAGAACGGATCCGGAATGGAAAGACAAAATAATCACAGGCGACGAGACATGGGTCTATGGCTATGACCCTGAAACCAAGCGTCAATCTGCCGAGTGGAGAGGTCAGGGTGAGCCTAGACCCAAAAAATCCAGGATATTGAAATCCAGAAACAAGGTGTTGCTGGTCGCTTTTTTGGATAACAAGGGCATTGTTCATCACGAGTATCTTCCTGCAGGCCAAACAGTTATTAAGGAAATGTATTTGAGCATTCTTCGCCGTCTAAGGGAAGCGATTCGAAAAAAAAGGCCAGAAAAATGGACTAATGGTGACTGGATCCTACACCATGACAATGCTCGCCCTCACACAGCGCACTTGGTGACGAGTTTTTTGGCGAAAAACGGGACAGAAATCCTACCTCAACCACCCTATTCCCCAGACATCGCACCAAATGACTTTTTTCTGTTCCCCAAACTCAAAGCAGTTCTAAAAGGAAGACATTTTGACACCAGGGAAGACATAATAGAAAAATCGCTGCTGGCATTGAAGAGCATTCCAAAAGAGGCCTATAAAAACTGTTTCGACAATTGGGAGAAACGATGGCGCTGGTGCGTTGAAGCAAGGGGGGATTACTTCGAAAAGTTTTAATAAAAAAATTTTAAAATAATCTTATCTTTTTTTTTTTTATGGACCCAGTCCGGGAACTTATGGGACATACCTTGTATATTGATAAAAACTGATATCAATCCAATGGTTGTTATAAGTAGTATAAAACCTTGAAAGTTATAAATTTTCCATGTCTTATGTAAATTTTATCTATAGAGGGAAGGATTGGTTTATATATGTGGTCTAATATTTCTAATTTTAAGCATTTGGAAAACATGTTAAACCCTGCCTATATCAATGTATTCTACATAATAATATATACGTATGTATTCTACATAATAATAATACGTAATGTAGCAAAGCTTAATAAAGTACCTAGTTCTCCTAGGTGAGATATAATTTGAAAATAAAATGGCCAAAAATAATTATATACACTCATGGACAAACATAAGGAAGTAGAACTTCTTTGATGCTCCGGTTGTCTTTTTTTTTTTTTTTGAGGAGAAAGGGACAATTTTTTTCACACTTGGTTATCTCGTGTGTCTTCAATAAAGATCATTCTGTATCAAATATGATTCATAGGTATTGTCTGAATCCCGATATATACGTGCCAATAAGTACAAATTCCTAAAGTTTTCTCTATGAGTGTATTTATACACATAATTAAGTTAATACCACTTTAGGACTACTTAGTGGAAAAGCCGATCTAGGCCGCACACCTTTGTTGATCTCAGGAAGCGTCACCTGGGCTCAAGGACTGCCGCTCCCAACGGCTTATCTAAGGAGTTATCTGCCAGTCGGCTTCTTGCGCTTACCTTCTACCGTGTATGTATCAACGTTCACTGGTAGGTCCTACCGTATATGTATCAACGTTCACAGTTAGGTCCTACCGTGTATGTATTCAACGTTACAGGTAAAGCCACCGTGTATGTATCAACCTTCACAGGTAGGTTCTACTGTGTATGAATCAACGTTGAAGGTAGGTCCTACCGTGTATATATCAACGTTCACAATGATGCTCTACCGTGTATGTATCAACGCTCACAGAGGAAGGTTCTACCGTGTGTATCAACGTTCACAGTGATGTTCTGACATGTATGTATCAACTTTCACAGATAGGTTCCACCGTGTATGTATGGGCATTAATAGGGAGGTTCTACCGTATATGTAATAGTGTTCATATGTAGGCTTTTGCGCGTGTTCATACATAAACATTTAGATTCGTCAGGGCAAAAGGTTCACAGGTAGGTTCTTCCGTGTATCCACGAATAAAGTTACGGTCTTCAGTGTATCTACGTATATAGTTAGGTTATTCCATGTATTGATGTAGAGATATTTTCTTCCGTATAAAACCTATAATGGTTAGTTCTTCCATGTATCCACCTACCTATGAATTTAGGTTATTCCGTATATCCACGTACACAATTAGGCTCTTCCGTGTATCCACGCATGAATTTTGGCTATTCCGTGTATCCACGTACACAGTTAGGTTATTCCGTGTAAAATATTCACTGATAGGTTATTCCGTGTATCCACGTATACAGTCAAGTTATTCAGTATAAAACCCTAACTGATAGGTTCTTCCATGTATCTACGTACCCAGTTAGGTTTTTCCGTGTATCCACGCATGAATTTTGGCTATTCTGTGTATCCACGTACACAGTTAGGTTATTCAGTATAAAACCCTCACTGATAGGTTCTTCCATGTATCTACGTACACAGTTAGGTTTCTCATGCAGTTAGGTTCACTAGTAGATTATCCGTGTATCAGCACTAATGGTATGTATTGCTTAGTTGTACCATTATCAAAGTTTGTATATATTTTTACACCGATCTACCATTGCCGCGGTGATTTTCTGAGTCGTAACTGGAGGTCTAGAAAGGGAAAAGATATTTCGGTACGAGATGAGGGTATATGCATATAATCCATAGACTCTTCGACTTCTTACTGCTTGGACAGCGAATCAATGCTTTCTGTCAAATTGGCACGGAACCCAGGATGAGGCATATGCCTGTAGAATAAATACCGTTTGTTGAAAAACAAAACTTGAGAAGGATTTTATTAAAATACTTTAGAGAGAAAAAAAATATTTCATCTCTCTAACTAAATATTTAGTGGCCGTGGATAGTCATAGAGAATTTCGCGCTAAAAATCTATTTAGAAAGCTTTTTGGCTTCGCTAAACTTGTCAACCACTTCACGCAACACATGATTACTGTCCCTCAGTTTTTTTATGTTTAGTCATATAAAATTCTAAAATGCTCATATGAGTGATCAGGATATTCCATTTTTATTTTCCCTATCACCTCCTGACCTTTTCACTTTTTTACATTATTTCAAATGCTCATCATATTTACGCAATTTTGACCTTAAATATCCATTTCTTGATTTTTCGGGAAACCTCTTGGACAAAGTTTTGGTCGTTGAATATACAACCTGTATCACGGTGACGAGGGCCAATAACTTGAAACACGTAAATACGTACAACTACAACGTATTTAAGCTTTCTTGATTTATCTCACAAAAATGGGTTAGCAAAATATTATGCAATAAACCTAAATCAACGTTTAGTTAATTTCCATTCCACTAGAGGGCGCTCTGCCTTTTAAAATGTTCATGTGGCTTTCATTTTTTCATTTCATAATAAATATAATTCTTATTTTATCTCGTTGTATAACATTGTTAGAAAATTTCTCAATGAAAAGTTCCTTCACAAACGGATGGGGCGCCGTGGACCCAATGATTGGCCTTCACACGGTCACCAGATCTTACTCAGGCAGATTTTTTGTGAGGTTATTAAAAATATATAGTTTATCATCGGACACTCAAGACTTTAGAGCAAATAAAAATTGCACTAGAAGAAGAATTTACTCTCCTTGATTGCGAATTTATGTTCTCTTGTTTGCCAAAGTGTCCCTAAAAGACTTATATTGTGTTTGGAAACAAATGAAAGACATTTGAATAACTATTAAATTAAAATAAATTTGAAAACCTCTAACCTGTATTAGAGATTTCCAACTGCCTGAAGGGCTGCATCAGACGAAATCGTGTGAATGAAGAATATAAAAGGTTTTGAAACAAAGATTTTCTTAGACCTACAAAGCAAAAACAAGGTCGCACAAATATCTATAAAGTGGAAAAAATAAAGTTTTGCAAAAATTCACAAGAGCTACAAAGGCTAAACAAAATTGTACCAAAATCTAGAAATCAATAAAATAAACTGCTAAACAAATTTGTAAAAGAACTTGAAAAAGTGACAAAGGGTTTATAAATTTATAAACTAAGTTTCCCAAAAAGGTATAAAGCGGCAAATACATTTTTTACAAAGATATACATATTTTACAAAGACTACAAAGTGTTAAGCGAAATTGTTAAAAATCTACAAATTGATAAAGATTCGTATAGAAATATATAAATTGTTGAAAAGAGTTGTACAAAGACCTACAAAGTGATAAAAAAAACTGGTAGATATTCAAAATGATAAACAAAGTCGTTGAGATATCTACAAAATAATAAAATATATACGAATATATACAAAGATCGGTGAAGACATGTTGTATACGTATGGTACAATTCCATCATTCCTATTAACATTATTACATTCATTTAGAAATAGCGGAGAGATATTTTTCCATTATAACTTCGGGGCAATTACAGATGTAATTTATAATATTCTGAATGTTATTCGTGATAAAACTTTGAAATTTAAACATAGTTCTATGAAATATAAGTGTTTACATAAACGACATTTTGAAATAATATGTAGGCAATTATTACTCCCCCAAATTCACCTTATTGGAATAGAATAGTTTTGAAATTATTTATTATTATAAATGTGTGTTTGTGTATGTTGATGATGAAGAATTGAATTCTTATGTGTACAATTTCACAAAGGAATTGACACTCTTATATATTATAATTATATTTAATATTATGAAATTATATCTAGCTATATTATTATATGAAAATATTATTATATTTAAAATTATAAATCATAGATTTAAATATTCCGTTAAATCGACCGCCAGAGGTCACGCTTTGCATATAAAAACTCGCTGTTGTTTTTTCCCGTTGGCCGGCTCAAAACCTTTGTACATTATGTGAATAATATTTTGTTTTTCCTCGTTCTACTCGTCTTAAGCCAGGCAGCACTTATTTCAAATATTGTTTTTTTTTTATATATATATTCCATAAGTACAAATAAAGCAATATCTGACAAACCTTTTTTTATTATTATAGTTTTAATATTATTCCCACGACTGCAGAACAATATCGTAAAATACTCATGTATACCAAATTCAAGCATCAAGTAATAATTCTATATAGATCTAATATTCAAAAATCAGCAGGAAAATCTCTTTTCTTTTTATAATATAAGTCGACAGGATATTTACCTGTATTTTTTTTTAACGACAAAGGCAAAATTTTTCAAATTCAAATATGCAAATCTTCCAATCAAAAATAGCTTTCTAAATCATAAATAGCTCATTTCAACCAAATATAACCTACTTTAGCAAAACATAGCCCAATTCAAACAAACATAGCTCTCCACAACCAAACAAGCTCATTTTCAATTATACAAATCAAACATAGCCTACCTCCAAGCAAAAAATAACCTACTCTGATCAAACATAACAATCTCTAATCAAACAGAACGTTCTCAATAAAAAATAGCCATTCACACCTACTATAGACAACTACAATCAAAAATAGCCTTTTACAATCAAATATACCAATCTTTAGCCAAACATAGCCTTCTCCACAAGCAAACATATCCTTCTCCACAAGCAAACATACCTTTTTCACAAGCAAACATACAACTTTAAATTTTGTTTTAAATATGTATAGTTAACCTACCGATTTTTTTAAATTCACGATTATATAATTCATTTTATAAATTCTATATTACTGTGAAAAATAATTTTATGTGTAATTTCCTTCAGGTAATTCAAAATAAAAACTACTTGATGGGTAAATAATTATCTTTATATTTTCACAACTAGTTTCACAACAAAATAGTGCGGGACTTTTGGATCACCCTGTATTTTAATTTCCCACACAGTAAATATATTATTAAGCGTTCAAAAACATTATTTTGAAAAACTGAATCTACTTATATAATTGCCTTATTCTGTCTGTGTGAAGTTCACGGATAGATTTTGGTCAGAATGGATAAAATAAAAAAAGTGTCAAGGGATGGGAATCGAACCCACGACCTTTCGCTTACCGGGCAGATGCCATGACCACTAGGCTACCCTGGACATATTTTTCCGTTCATAAAGTTAATATATTGAAGCGATGCAGAAAAGTAGAAGAGAAGAAGTGGGAAGGCCAAGGGAGGCAAGGCACGCCCGCGCGAGCACGCCGGCGCGTGCACGCCGGCGCGAGGAAAAAGAAAGAACAGTTTGGAACGGCTTCGGTGGAAAGATGGCGTCGGAACGGGGACTCGCTATCGTGGTGTGACGCATTCCATTTCAGGAAGTGGGATCCGGGACTGGGTGGATTAACAAGCGGAGGACGAGGAGAAACCTACCTGGGGTGGCATTGAAGGCAAGTGTTCATCTCCCCTGTATAGTTCTTAATATCCCTTTTAAAGTTGCTGTGATAATAAATCTATAGCACTAAGCTGTATCCTAAACGAACTCACATTGTATGCTCAGTAAACCTTGCACGCAAACATCGACGGCTGAGAAGCGTCGTAACAACTGGTGTCAGAAGTGGGGTACAGCTTAGTTAATTTTAATTGAAGATTTTATTTTGCGCCAATTTAAAAAGAAAAATGGAAAAACTAACCGACCCCGAAATCGAAAAATTCACAAAATTGATCCGTCAGATAAGCCAGAAACTAGATGTGCTCGGAGAAAACTGGGATTCTCGATTGAGCCGACTCGAGCATATTCGGAATGTCAAACGTTCTGCCACACCCATGTCTTGCGAAGTTCAGTTCAATGTACTACCGCCAGAAAATCCGGATGGCTTTTAAAAAACAATCACAGCAACCAATAGCCCACGTATTCAATGTCTGAGGGGACAAAAGACGATCCCAGGTGATGAAGATCCCGACAAGACCATCACAACAAAGATCATCACGTCAGGAGACGTTGCGAGTGAACTGTCGGAATCTACGCTGGAAGATTCTACCGTGATCCAGAGGTCCGAAGAGTGTCGACAGCAGGAAATGATCAAGACTGGTTGTGTAGCGGAGGAGGACGAGCTGATCGCCTCAGACAACGGCTGTGGCACGAGTGATTCGAACCAAATCAAGCGGACGGAAGGAGAATGCCCTCAAGGTGATATACAGAGCGAAAATTCAACCCCTGGGATTCTTGCTGAAATACTCCATGAGAACAGCAACGACCTTGGCGAGCTGCAGTGCGAAAGCGTGGCTGACTTCCGCGACAGTGTCAGACTGTCAGGGACTACAGCGGCGATCCAACTGGACGGGACGGAGCTGGATGCTCCGTGGAAGTGCGACAAGGCTAGATGGTCGAAGCACCCTGAAGTTGGAGCCGGCAACCCGACTGAACGGGATAGAGCATTGGACGCTCTATTGAAGTCCGACGACAATGTCTGTGACGCGGAAGTCGCGCGCAATGTGTCAGCGCCGTCGTCTGCAGTGCAAGCTGAAGAGATGTGCCAAGAATGTGCACCATTCATCTTCGTTCCTTCGCCCGACAAGGTGCAGATCAAGCAGCCACCGCCTAGGAAAAGTTCTACCGACCTTGAGACTGCCACGGGATCCGACACCTCCAGAAGGTTTGAGAAATCCACAGCCCTGTGCGTGGTCGGCACTAAGGAGCCCAGATTTGAAGGGTTAGGAAAAAGAGAGCCTCTAGAGCAAGAGAGTGGGAAACCTAAAGAAGAAAAGGGTGGCAACGATATGGACAGCGTAGATCAGGTGGACGAATCCACTGTAAAGATCGGCGATCTACAGCCCCGCCGTGGAAAGAAAGCGCGAGTTGAGATGTGGTTCTGCAAACACGGGTTGGTGTTAACCCTGCCGTTACGCTTCCGGGAGGTGGACGACCCTCATGTGGCCAGAGACGTCAGGGAGATCAAAGGGCCGCCGATCAGCGCCTCTGGTGAAATCAGCCTTTTCGGGACGAAAAGGATTGAGAAGGGGGCAGTGAAGCGATGCAGAAAAGTAGAAGAGAAGAAGTGGGAAGGCCAAGGGAGGCAAGGCACGCCGGCGCGAGGAAAAAGAAAGAACAGTTTGGAACGGCTTCGGTGGAAAGATGGCGTCGGAACGGGGCCTCGCTATCGTGGTGTGACGCATTCCATTTCAGGAAGTGGGATCCGGGACTGTGTGGATTAACAAGCGGAGGACGAGGAGAAACCTACCTGGGGCGGCATTGAAGGCAAGTGTTTATCTCCCCTGTATAGTTCTTAATATCCCTTTTAAAGTTGCTGTGATAATAAATCTATAGCACTAAGCTGTATCCTAAACGAACTCACATTGTCTTCTCAGTAAACCTTGCACGCAAACATCGACGGCTGAGAGGCGTCGTAACAATATGATGCCAATATATATATAATAATTGTATAAACGAATGAAAGACAATCACCGCGATGTTTATTTTTTTAAGACAATTTTTTCAAGGCAATTATCGTTTTGCACAATTACTTAATCTTTTGAATAAATAACAATACTTGAATGAAAATATGTTTCTTTAAATAAAATAAAATAAACTTTTAAATCGGTAACCTTTATGAGAACCTTTAAATATATATAAGTACCTTTAATCGATAATCTTTATAAGAATAAAATATGTAATTCATTAAATAAAAATTTAATTTTAATGTCTCATTTATATTTTATTGTATTGTATTATATATGTAATAATGTGTTGAGTCGACTTATCTGTGATTAGGGATCCTGTCGACTCTCTGTAATAATGTGTTGAGATCCTGTCGACTAACTGTAATAATGTGTTGAAGTTTGGTAAGCCTGTTGTAGAACCTCGTCGACTCTCGCTATAAGTTGTGGCAACTGAGGGTCAAACCTGTAGTAACCGCGAGGGACAGTCAGGGGTGGAGAGTTTTCCAGTACCTCTCTGCACCTTGTAGGACCTTTAACAGTTCTCACAAAGTACAGGCAGTCGTGGTCGAGGCAGAGTGGAAAAGCGGGGGATGTCCACACACACAAAACGAAGCGACACAGTTGAAAGAAGGAAAGTTCCTTGAATAGATAAAAAGTTGAGCCAAAAGCAAAGATGGAGATCGAGAAGGTTTCTTACTGTTTTACATGGTCGATGCGTTGGTGACAACCGGCGATAAGGGGTGACGCTGACCGGAACTGACTAGAACTGACTAACTCTGTTGCTAAGGCCGGTCTTATTTATAACACTTTTTGGACCAGGAAGGGGACCAGGAAGTATTGCCTTTCTGCACGTGTCCGTAAATCGACACTGGCACCAGTCTGTTGGCTTCCATCTATCTTTAGAAGTTACTTTGTGATTCTCTCTCTGGCTCTTAACTCAGCTTTTAATCTATTATATATTTTTATTTGTTCATCCTCAGTACATTACATTTGGTGATGCAAGGAGACATGTCAATTATGCATATAATTAGTTATAGTTTATAATTAGTTCTATATACAACATGACAATCTTGTTATAAATTACATAATATAGGGTTATTGGTTTAAATTATCATAGATGGGCCCCGTGAGTGAAAGGGTTTATCCGGGTTTAAGCGGGTAAAGCCTCTCTAACACAGGTAAGTAATTAAAATTTCTTTTAATTAATTAAAACTGTGAGGGTAAAGGGCTATAACAAGATGTTTATTTGGCTATATCTGAAAATTGTAAAAATAAAACTTAGGTTTAATTTAAAAGTTATGATATTCATTATAAAAGAGAACTGTAGATAAAACCTTTGTTTGCTAAAAAAAATAATGATGATAACAAATGATGTTCTAAAAGATTGTTGGCGGGCGTTGGAAAGGGTTAGGGGTTGAAGAATATGCAATTGTAAGTGTTGCACAGACAATCAAATACGGAGATCCAGGTGCAAAGCGAGGATATAGACTTGTGCGTCTTCCTAGGCAATGTTTCACCTGCGATCCTGTATAAGGTTACAGTGCTTTGTCACAATTGTAGGGTTATTGGGTTGAAAAGTTGTTGAAGAAAAAGACTTAATATGATTGAAAGGGGTGGTAGAGCCATGCGATAAGTAGAATTGTTGTAGCGACAGTAGGTGGTCTGACTTGACTTGAAATCAAAGGTTGATTGTGGTCCGCTAGAGCTGAAAAAAATTGAAAATTGAAAAAAGTGAACGCTTTGTGCATGCGTTGGTGATGTGCTCTGCGGATGATTGAAATAAACTTTTGAAACGTGTTCAGACCAAAAGTCGAGACTTGTACTTCTGGGGAACGGTGTTTTCAAAGAGTTTGTTGAATTACGAAATCAAAAGAAAAATTGTCAAGCAGTGCTGTCGTTTCTAGCAATGGCTGAAATAGGTAGTGAAAAAAGTATAGGGAAGTGATTAGTAAGTAGGATTATTGAAAAACGATTGTTGTATGCCCGGTGGTTGCTGATAAATAAACATTGTCATATAATAAAGTTACTTAAACAAAAAAAAAATATGGTGAATAAAAAGATAGAAATATGATTGCGGATAACAACAGTATAAGGGGATAAGATCAAACATGTAATATACAAAAGACATAATAATGAATTAGCAAAATATAAAAGATATAATAATTAGAATTAGTAATATATAAAAGATATAATAATGAATTAAAAATGATTATTGAAAGAATTAAATGTTTTGCCATACTAAAATAATATCATGAAGAATAAAATTGTTACAATAAAGTTGTTAAAATAATGTTGGAATAAAATTTGATTATAATTGAAAAGTAAAAAAAAATAAAAATAAAAATAATTATTCAAGATTTTATACAAAAAGAATATAATATAATTAAAGGTTATTAATGATTAGATAAATGTTAAGTAGTAACAAATGGAGCAAAAAATGTCTCTTTTGAAGAAAAGTTAAAAGAAAACAAAAAATATTCGTTCCTGAAAAAAAAGAAAGGAACATATTCACACAATGTCTAGGTGTAGGTCCAAGATTATTGGTGCCTTTAGTTTGACCTATGGGGAGGCAATGTGGCCCTATGTCGCTTTGGTCCGGTCTGAGAAGTTGGTCTTTGCCAGATCTTCCCGATTATATTATGTGAGACCAGACGGGGAGCGATCTTGATCCCTAAAAATGATGTAGTGTAGTGGAAGATGGGGACTTTGGATACATGAAGTGTGTAGTGCATGTCTTAGGCGCTAAAAAGATTGCAGAGCGTTTTATGCAGTTTGGTCTGCAAAATTTTTAGGTGAGCCTACCCAAACGCCTTATAATTGAATGATTGACAGTGAAGAGTGTTGAAGATTGGAATATTGTCGTGGCGATGGGCGCCATTTTGGGGATGGCTTATAATGGCTGAGTGTGCTGGGGTATAGAAAAACAAAGACATATAGTATACAAATATAAAATAAATGATAACTTGATTGATTCTTAAAAATGGATGGCATTGACGAAGAGGATTGTAATATATAACAATAAAGGGTTAACATTATAAAAGATGGCGTTCTAGTTTAGAAAAAATATTCCATACTGGGCGTGAAAATAATGTAAAAGTTGTAAAACACACAATGATAATTGAAGATATAAAGTTTTATGATATTTCAATATTAAAGTTCAAATTAATAAGTAAATTGGGTAATGATTGGTAAGTCAATCAGTTGATAATTGACAGGTTATTTGGTGGACACGAAAGTCTAGCATACCCTAGCGAACTGGAGGTGTCATGTTAACATGGCGGCTGCAATTGGTGTCCATATCAACATGTGTCATGTCCTTTGATGCCGACCGACATAGCTGGGTTGTTTATTTTCGTAGGCGGTCCTTTGTTGCCGACCCTTTGTTGCCGACTGGCACATGATCCCATATCTGGCCTACGTCCCGAGTTGAGTTGTCTTCTCTTGCCTATTTGAAAATATAGTTTTCTTGGTGTTCGTAAGTGTTGTGTCTCGACGATGTTGCGGACTTTAAAAAAAAATGTTATTCAATGATGTCAGGTTTAGATGTGTGTAAAAGTGCGACTTCAACGTAGACACGCTTTGGTGAGGTGTCACAGGCATGAAGGCGTCTTGGGCCTGTTAAGTGAGAAAATTGTTGTGGTGCGCTGTGTGACACTAGTGTGTGGATTGTATGGAAAAGTGTCACGTGAAGTCTTCGTTTTTGGTACAGCATCTAACTAGTTTCCGAATGAATAACAAATTTATTAGTCATGGGTGGTTGTTGTACGAAACACATCGAGAATTTTCAGCTTGTTATAGAGGTGGTATGTTTATCGTGTAATCTTTGTGTTCGCGACGATATGGAGCTCGTGTGGCTCGAAATAGGACGTGTTGTTAAAAGGCGCGTTAATAGATGTGGCCAATTGGAGAAAGTAAGGTGGGAATGTGTTGAAGTTCGTTCCGAGGGATGTGTGAATTATTAATAATTATGCATGTAAAAAGAAAAGGACGAGGGAGTGTAGCTATGCTGGAATTTTTAACTTGTTTTGGGGAAGGACAGTTACATTTCTAGTTGTGCTTTTGAAGATATTGTATCTTTCGAAAAATGCGTTTCATCTATGTTTATTAAAATTTGAATATACTTTTTAAATCGTTGATTATGGTAGTGCGAAAATTATACTTGTAAAAGGGCAATGGCATGATAGTGACTTATAATTTGAATGGGGCGTGTACCTAAAATAGTGAACGTAACAATGATTTTTTGCAAAGTTTTGTGTATTTAATTAAGACATTGGTGTTTTTTGGTATAAAAATAAGGTATTAAAAAAAAACCACACAAATAAGTTTAGAATTATGATTCGAGTAATTTAAATATAATATGATTTTTTAAAACTGTAAGATTACAAGTAATGAATTAAAATTTAAAGTTGCTTAAAATAAAGTAAAAATTGATAAATGAGGGTGTACAATATTTAAAATTTGGATTGAAATGCTATAAAAATGATAAAATTTGATTTTAAAATAATTACAGTAAAAATAAACATTATATTTATGGAAAATCACGTTGTTAGCATGAAGAGAGAGTTAAGTAGATTTTTAAAAACTCACAGTTTTTTATGATTGTTCAGTCAGGAGACTTGGTCTTTGGTTGTTGTCCTGATGACGTGGAAGGCGTGCCATGTAGAGCTTGTAGCAGCTTGTGGATTCTGTTTGGCGATGGTGGCATGTCGTCTGGATGGTTGCGTTGTAAGGCCGAAGGTGGGTAACTTCTCACCGGCTTATTTTGCGGGATGTTCGCTGTGTCGTTGGGGGGAAGATTGCTTGGTCGTTTCGTTGGAATGGCGTGCTTGTTCCTCCATCTTGCTTCTTGGCTCTTCTATCTATCTGGACAGTCTTTTTACCTTCTTCGTTGTGGTCTCCTTCGTTGTGGTAATCCTGTCGACTCTCTGTAATAATGTGTTGAGTCGACTTATCTGTGATTAGGGATCCTGTCGACTCTCTGTAATAATGTGTTGAGATCCTGTCGACTAACTGTAATAATGTGTTGAAGTTTGGTAAGCCTGTTGTAGAACCTCGTCGACTCTCGCTATAAGTTGTGGCAACCGAGGGTCAAACCTGTAGTAACCGCGAGGGACATTCAGGGGTGGAGAGTTTTCCAGTACCTCTCTGCACCTTGTAGGACCTTTAACAGTTCTCACAAAGTACAGGCAGTCGTGGTCGAGGCAGAGTGGAAAAGCGGGGGATGTCCACACACACAAAACGAAGCGACACAGTTGAAAGAAGGAAAGTTCCTTGAATAGATAAAAAGTTGAGCCAAAAGCAAAGATGGAGATCGAGAAGGTTTCTTACTGTTTTACATGGTCGATGCGTTGGTGACAACCGGCGATAAGGGGTGACGCTGACCGGAACTGACTAGAACTGACTAACTCTGTTGCTAAGGCCGGTCTTATTTATACCACTTTTTGGACCAGGAAGGGGACCAGGAAGTATTGCCTTTCTGCACGTGTCCGTAAATCGACACTGGCACCAGTCTGTTGGCTTCCATCTATCTTTAGAAGTTACTTTGTGATTCTCTCTCTGGCTCTTAACTCAGCTTTTAATCTATTATATATTTTTATTTGTTCATCCTCAGTACATTACATTTGGTGATGCAAGGAGACATGTCAATTATGCATATAATTAGTTATAGTTTATAATTAGTTCTATATACAACATGACAATCTTGTTATAAATTACATAATATAGGGTTATTGGTTTAAATTATCATATATATTATATTTTATATTATTATTTATATTATTATATATTATATTATAATATAGTAGAATTAAAAATAATTTATATGAAAAGTAGTTGTAAATTAAAGATGATTAAAGCAAATTATTGAATATTATTAATAGGGTAACAAAAAAGTTTTTATTCTTTAAATAACAATATAGGGCTATAACAAGTTCACGCTTATTAATTCGGTCGTTACACGTCATTGAAGCAGAACATAGAAAAAAAAAAGGAAGAATTGAAGATATTAGAGTAGGAAAAAGAGCAAAGACAGAACCATGTAATATTTTTATCAAACAATTTAAATTTATTAAGAAAGAAAATTATTATTATTTTTTTTAAGTTATATTTTGTGTAATTTTATTTTTATTTTATTTTTTTTGTGTGGAAAGCACTTTTAAATTATCAAAATTTTATTGAAAGATGGAGTAAAATTTTTTGTGTTGTTTTGTTGGAAACCATAATGGTTCGACCAGGATGGAAAGAGATTGGTACCGGGCCGGGACTTGTCAAAATTAAACCCGGCGAGAGTTTCGTCCCTGCTAATTGACTCACCAACCAATCTCTTCGACCAAAGAATATTTGAATTAAATTAGAAGAAAGAGTTGAAAACAAAAAAAAGGACTTAAAATTTATAAAATTTATTTTTGTTGTGTGTGGTTGGAATTATATGTGTTTTGTATGTGTATTAGTTTGTGTGTGTGTTTATGTGTATTTTCTAAAGATTAAGTGTGTGTATATATTCTTGTGTTTGTTACTTATTTAAAAGGAGTAATTAAGTGTGAATATTTTATGTTTACTTTTAAATTTTTGTAAATATGTTCAATGACAAGTTCCAAGCGTTTCGAATTATAATCAACAAAATTTACAAGGTGTATATTTTTAATAAAACCTTTCAATATGTCTTTTTTTAAATTTAAATTATGAGAACATTTGAAAATCCATGTAATTATCAAGACTATTATAATATTACTACAATGGATGATCGAACGAAACCAATAATAACAATGTTATCCAAATTTCAGTGTTTCATTGATTACCTTTAGATCTATTTATGAACAACTATAATATTGTGTTGATTGATTAAAAAATTCAATATTTTTTCAATAGTCATCTCCTATAGGTTCAAATACTTTAACCTAATGAAAATCTATAAAGCTCATCTATAAAAAAAGGGGGGGGGGCATTTTAAACTGAAGTACTGAATAAAGAAAACACAATAATTTAAACTGAAGTACTGAACAAAGAAAACACAATAATTCGACCACAAACTAGTATGAATAAATTAAATTAGAATATTTGTCCGTGACTCTTTAGTGTTAGTGTCGATAGACTAAGGCCAAAGATCGAAAGACTTTAATTGGTTGACAGAAGATGGTAATTAATTTGTTATTGAAAATGCATATCAAAATACTTATTCACAGGGTTAAGTATGAAATGAATCAAGACTATAAGTGAGATTGGGAGAACGAATAAAGAAAATTCAAAAATTGCCTATTGTCCCTGCCGTGGTAGGAGGCATTTGGGAGAAAAAGTGTGTGTATGGAGTTATGCACATGTGTTTTTATTGATCACTACAGTACTTGTGATTATAGAAAAGGTATTAATTGGATCATAGATTTGAATTACAAGGTAGAATGGATCAATCCCATTAAAAAATCCGTGTGTGACTCTTTGGCTCTAGCGCTAATAGATTAAGGTTAAAGATCAAAATATTATAGTTGGTTGACAAATTGTCAGTACATTCATATCAAAATGTTTATCTCTAGAGTTAAAAATGATGTGAATTAAAACTAAAAGTGAGATTGGGAGAAAGAACAAAGAGTATTTAAAAAAATGTTTGCTGTTGTTGTCATGGGAGGAGGCATTTGGGACAGATTGTGTGTATGTCCCTATGCACCAGTGTGTGCATTGTTCACCATAATTTTTGTGATTAAAGAAAGAGCACCAAATGGATTTACTCTCCTATCAATATGTCTCCTTTTTTTCTAAAATTAAAACATGAGTACATCCAAAAACCCATGTAATTATCAAGATCACTACAATATTACTACATTGAATGATCGAATAAAAACAATAATAAAAACGTTATCCGAATTTCAGTTTTTCATAAATTACCTTTAGATCTATCCATAAACAACTATAAAACTGGGTTGATTGATCAAAAAAATTTCAATTTCTTTCCTTTAATAGTCATGTCACCTAGGATCAATTAACTTAAGTATATAAGTTACAAGCTTCTACAAGTTCTACATGGAGCGACTTCCACGACAGCAGGACAACCACCAAAGACCAAGTCTCCTAACTGAACAATCATCACACAATTGTAATTTTTAAAAACCTACCTTAACTTTATCCTCAAGTTCACAACTCGATTCTCCATAAATTTTGTATTTATATTTTCACTTTAAGCATTTCAAAATCAATTTTTACCCTTTTATATCATTTTTTATTCAATTTTTGAAAACTTTCACACTATCATTTATCAAATTTACTTCAATTTCTAATCAGATTATAAATTTAAAGTTATTACTATCAATTTTACTTAGAAAAAAAAACGCCCATCACGCATTTTTACCAATTTACTAATTTTACATTTCATTCCGAAATTTACCTAAAATGGCATTATCCAAATCTACAACTTAAAAAAATAATAATTATTATTATTTTTAAAAAATCTCTCATTCATCATAATTCTAAACTTTTTTTTTTTCTTATTAGTTATCTTTATACCAAAACACCCCTTTCTTAATCTAATACTTACAAATTTTCAAAAATAATTGTCATTTTCACCATTTTAAGTAAACGCCACAATTCATACTATTCTCGTCACTATCACGACATTGCCCTTTTAAAAAAATCATTTTTACTACCATAATCAACGATATAAAAAATATATTCAAATTTTAAATATAAATTAACATAGGTGAAACGCATTTTTTTTTTATTTATTTCAAAAATCGAAAGATACAATATCTTCAAAATCACAACTAGGAAAAATAACTGTTCTCTTTCCCAAAACAAGTTAAAAATAAAAATCCCGTCAACTACCACGCCAGTAGCTAAATTAAGACACAGCCTTCCAAAACTATTACAATCGTTGAATTCCAAGATAAATACACTCCCTCATCCTTTCCTTTTACATGCATATTTAACCACAAAAAATCTCTCTCAACAAACGTTACAACATCCTCACACATCACTTTCTCCAATTGGCAACAATTTTTAGTGCGCGACTTAACACACAAATCCAATTTCGAGCCACACGAGCTCCATAACGTCGCCCCACTAAACACTCAAAGAATTACGCATTAATCATGCCATATCCACTAACGGTCAAAAATTATCAATGTGTTTCATACAACCACCACCCATGACTGTAGTGAATATTTTCATTCAAGATGAAACAGGTTAAATTTTGTACCAAAATTAACGAATTCACGTGACACCTTTTCATTCACAATTTTTCACTTCGTGTCACAGTGCCACACCACAAAACCTTTCCACTTTTCAGGCCAAAGACGCCTTCATGCCTGTGACACATCTCAACTCAAAGCGTGTCCACGTCGAAAGTCGCACTTTCACCACACATCTAAACCTGACATCACTGAATAACATTTTCACCAAGTCTAAATAACGTCGAAACACAGACACGAACATCGAGAAAACACATTTCAACAAAAGAGAGAAAATAAGTTTCAAGTAAACGACAAAAATATCAAAACATCCCACATGTTTGACCATCCCATAAATAAAAAACACCCCGCACGAGTGACCCCCAGTAATAGGATCCCCGAATCTATTTCAGTTTCATATCCCCGTACAACGTCCCCTAAAAAGATCTTGATGACCACTATCTTCATGATTGCCATTTTTTTTAAAACACGTTTCACACTAACCATTTAGGTTTTCTCACAAATCTCACCAACGCCTTAATCACAACACAACATACATTAGACAACTTAAATGTTAATTGATATCACCAATTAAAACAACTTGGTTGTATTATCTAGACTTCATAACTCAAAAGAGAAATCGTTCTCTACCTATCACCATTTTGGACAAACGAAAAGGTCATTTCACATATTCCCAGTTTCAGAGAGTCATAGAAACACCGATGTTTACCAATGGGATATAATCTACACACCACAGTTGTAACTTCTCTTCAAAAGAGACATTTATTGTTCAATTTTACACTACTTAACATTTATCTAAACATTATAATAACTTTTAATTACATTCAATTTTTTGTAAAAAATCTTGAATAATTGTTTTTATTTTTACCTTTCAATTATATAATCAAATTTTTAATCCAACATGATTTTCAAAAAAAAAAAACTTCAATCAAATTTACTTTTATTTTTCATTATATTATTTTAATATTGCAAAACATTTAATTGTTTCAAAAATCAATTTATTTTATTTTTCTTAATTATTATATCTTTTATATGTTACATGATTGATTTTGCACTTACACTTTTTTAACCGCAATTATATTTATATCTTTTTATTCACTATATTTTATATTTGTTTAAATAGCTTTATTATATGACAATGGTTATCATCAACTATCGGGCATCCACAACAATCGTTTTCAACAATCATATTCTTCAACCAATTCCCTATATTTTTCATCACTATCTTTTCAGTCATTGCTTCACATTTTGTAGAAAAAAGACAGCACTGCTTGACAATTTTTTTTTTTGATTTCGTATTTCAACAAACTCTTTGAACACAGTTCCCCAGATTTAAAAATCCCAACTTCTGGCCTGAACACGCTTCAAGAGTTTATTCCATTTCATCCGCAGAGCACATCACCAACGCATGCACAAAGCGTTCACTTTTTTCAACTTTCAATTTTTTTTTCACCTCTAGCGGACTACAATCAACCTTTGATTTCGAGTCAAGTCAGAACACCTACTGTCGCTACGATTCTACTTATCGCATGGCACTACCACCCCTTTCAATCATATTAATAAGCAACTTTTCTTCAACAACTTTTAACCCAATAACCCTACAATTGTGACAACGCACTAAAACCCTTATATAGGATCGCAAGTGAAACATTGCCTAGGAAGACGCTCAAGTCTATATCCTCGCTTTGAACCTGGATCTAAGTATTTGGTTTAAATGTGCACTCCAAACAATTGCATATTCTTCAACCACTAACCCTTTCCAACGCCCGCCAATATTCTCTTAGATTGTGAATTTTTATGTCATCATTTTATTTTAATCATCATTTTTTTAAATCAAACAAAAATGTCATTTTTATTTCACTTTTATATATCCAAACAAATCATCTTGTTATAGCCCTTTTTACCCTCACAGTTTAAATCAATTAAAATAAATTTTAATTACTAACCTGTGTTAGAGAGGCTTTACCCGCTTAAACCCGAATAAATCCTTTCACTCCCGGGGCCCATCTATGGTAATTTAAGCCAACAACCCCATATTGTATATAACTTATAACAAGATTTTCATGTTGTATAATAGAAACACATCTGTAAATGATTATACGCATGATTGGCATGTGTCATTACATCATCGTATGTATTGTACTTTGTACAAACTGAGGATAATTAAATAAAACTCTGTAAAAGATTAAGAGTTGAGCTATAGAGAATAGTAGTCAAAAACGTTTAAATTCGAGATAGATGGAAGTCACAAAACAAGGTCTAAAGATAGATTGGAAACTGTCAGGACGGCGCCAGTTTAGAATTTTCGCCAGACGACCCACGCTCAGAAAAGGTATACAAGTCCCCCGTCTTACCTAAAAATACAGTCAGTTCACCCTTAGCGCGAGCTCTCGTCGGTTGTACCCCAGGTCCATCTCGTCCATCATGTAGACCAGTAAGAAACTTCTATCTCCCCATCTTTCGCTCCTAGCTCAACTTTCATCTGTTCACGGAACTTTCTTAGTGCAACTGTGTATTCGTTTTTTGTGTATGGACATCCCCAAGCTTTCCACTCTGCCTCGACCACGACTGCCTGTACTCTGTGAGAACTGTTAAAAGTCTTACAAGGTGCAGAGAGGTACTGGAAAACTCCCCATCCTGACTGTTCCTCTCGGTCAACACAGTATAGCGAGAGTTACAGGGACTCACACCAGAGTTTAAGTCGACTGGATACCTCATCAAAGATTTAGTCGACAGTCTTCTACAAGAGGCTACCAGACCTCACCTTATTACATATATATCTGATTTTTTAAAAGCTCCGTCATTCTATCATGTCCCTGCATATGTCCCACCACCTTGTACCCTGTACCAAACTAAATCTGCTACTGTATAACATGATGTACCGTGTTATGAGCCAAATAAAATACGGACTGTATGTCACAGACAGACAGAGAAAAACAAGGATATAATACGATCATAGATATTAATAAACGATTTCAGTTAGGCCTAGAGTTAAGAGGAAAGATCCCCATCTCGCATCGTTAACGCTAGGTCAACGACACTTTTATTCTAGAGAACTCTAAGACAAAGGACCCCGGAGTTGAATTCGCTAAAAAAACTTTATTTGGGTTGATGCTCCATCCAAACATTTTCTGCTATAACTATTAAAGATGGCTACACAGTCGTTTGAACCATTAAGGCGGTTCTTCATCTTCGATGATGTCCACCGATCAAAATATCTGTATAAGTCACGTGACACAACCCGACTGGGGAAGCCTCAGTGTGTCTAGGAGTATCATCCGTACTAGACGTGTCTCCTGATCCAGCGTAACTCGCGGGGCGTAAGCGCACTCTCCTCCTATGTTCTCTGTCTGTCAGCATCGGTTCCCTTGACCAAACTATCCTGTGTCCTGACTCCTTTAATCACGACTGAAAATTCACCTCATTCCCAAACTTCCAGTTGACAGCACCTTAGCTGTCACAACTACCACAGGGTAAACAGAGTCGACAAAATTCGATATATATATATATAGTGTAGAAACTATATAACAAAATTATAACAGTGATTCTAATTTTAAAACTTAAGGATCAAACTGATAATAATGATAACTTATATCAGTTAGATTTGATTAGATTAGCAAGCTAAATCTAAATTAATTATAATAATAAATAGTTATTTAATTTTATAGTCCATTTTTGTATTAAGATTATCTTCACTATTATGATCATTTAAATTCAAATTATAAAATTTGTAAAATGTTATTAATTTGTAGATAGAGAGAGAAAAAAAAAATCCTTTACTTCTACTACATCCTCAAGTTAATTATATATTTATAATTAATAACAATAAAAATAACAAAGTAACGTCTATTACATCGGCTTTTACACGTCATTCAGACATACTCTAATCATATATATAGAATAATCGAAGAGAGAATATATATAATAGTTAGAAAAAAGAGAGAAAGACAGAACCATGCACTTTTAATCAAACTAATAATAAGGAAAAAAAAAACAGAGTTTTATAAAGAAGGTAGATAAGATTGTTAGTATATATATATATTTTTTTTTTTATGATTTTATATTTTATCCTTTTTTTTTAAAAAGATTTTTAAAGGTTTTTTTATTTTATAATATGATTATAAATAGTTGTATTTAGTAATATATCTATAGTATGAATTAACATTTGTTATAAGTTTGGATATTATGTTTTGAAACCCTAATGGTAGACCAGACATACACAAAAGACTTTAAATTGAAATGAATTGGAAAAAGAGATCTGCTGGAACGGGGATCATCAGATAAAAATTCCAGCGAAGGGGTGAAATGTCGCTGGAATTTTTATCTGATGATCCCCGTTCCAGCAGATCTCTTTTTCCAATTCATTTCAATTTAAAGTCTTTTGTGTATGTCTGGTCTACCATTAGGGTTTCAAAACATAATATCCAAACTTATAACAAATGTTAATTCATACTATAGATATATTACTAAATACAACTATTTATAATCATATTATAAAATAAAAAAACCTTTAAAAATCTTTTAAAAAAAAAGGATAAAATATAAAATCATAAAAAAAAAATATATATATATACTAACAATCTTATCTACCTTCTTTATAAAACTCTTTTTTTTTTTTTTTCCTTATTATTAGTTTGATTAAAAGTGCATGGTTCTGTCTTTCTCTCTTTTTTCTAACTATTATATATATTCTCTCTTCGATTATTCTATATATAGGATTAGAGTATGTCTGAATGACGTGTAAAAGCCGATGTAATAGACGTTACTTTGTTATTTTTATTGTTATTAATTATAAATATATAATTAACTTGAGGATGTAGTAGAAGTAAAGGATTTTTTTTTTTCTCTCTCTATCTACAAATTAATAACATTTTACAAATTTTATAATTTGAATTTAAATGATCATAATAGTGAAGATAATCTTAATACAAAAATGGACTATAAAATTAAATAACTATTTATTATTATATATATATATATATATATATATTGTTTTTTAAATCTAAATTGAACTCAGTTATGTAAATCGTTTTTATATATTTTTATCACTATGAGAGGTGGCGTTATAATTGACCTTCTCCTGTAGAAGGGCTCTAATGCCCGAAAGCTCGAGCTAATTGAATTATATATTTTAAGAATCCTTCTTCTGAATGAATTAATTTTTGCTCTCAAATATTCTATTTATTAATAGAAATCGTTGATATTTGCATTTCCAAAACCAAACCTAATTTATCTTCTGAAATGTGACAAATATTCTCAGCATTTATTGAAATGCGTATTTATTTGCAATTAAAATTTGATAGAAAAAATAATATATTTATCAAAAATATTTTATATAAATTTCGCCCCAATTTCAAATTTTGATATAAATATAATATAATTATATGTAAAAAAATGTATATAGTTTGCGAATTATCTCGTATTTTTTAAACATCGCTGCTGGGACCAAAGTAATGGTTAATACTAATGAGTTGTTCTTAATTAGGCAATTATTGATATTGTATTGACTAATAATTATTTCTACTTCTACTCATCAATAACTTATTTTTCGCAGAAAAAAAAAATAATAATATTCGTAAAAATGTGTAGGTGTAGAGAAAAAATTACAACAAAACAAAAGGTTATACTCCTAAATATTTTTATTATTATTTAGGCAGAATGAAGGAAGTTTATAGCATGTCCTTTATTATCTATATTTAACATCGTTAAAATTATATTTTTAATAAAAAAAAGGGTATGCTTGAAAGCTTTTTGTATTTGGCGTTGATAAAAATACTTTTGGTCATAACTTTTTTCTTATCTTAATATTGAAAAGCAAAGGTGAAATATTTTTTAAAGAATAAAATTCTGAAATATTGCTAATGGACGCTAACCGAGTATAATCGTTAAAGAAGCGTATTGATAAAAAGGTATTTTAATTGAATTTGGGGTTTAAAACCTTGTAATTAAAAGCAATTAGACCCATATATCGATATTTACCACATATTACTATCTATATTGATAATACACTAACAGAACTTTCAGTTGTAAAGTTTTAAGCAATCTCCTCCAAAGATATTGAACTATACATAGCGATCTATATACCAAATTCTCGTTATTTCTTGCTTCGTGTGCCACACTTATGCTTATTCTCAAAATGTCAGTAGTTATATTTATTTTTTAACTTATTCAACTTCCAATCCTATATTTTTTGCTTTAATATTTTATTATATTTTTAATCATCAGCAAATTGCTTTGTTTTCCAAACATGTGCGTTTCTATCATTGATTTATATTAATTTCTAATGGTAGATATTTCATCTTTCTAATTTAATTGTTAATTACCTTTATTAAGATTGTTATACAGTTTTAATTTCATTTTTTTTACAAGAAAAAGCTGCCGATGGTCAATAAATATTTTATTTATATGTTATATTTCAATGCTGTAATTCCAATATCAGCACGCATATCCATAGTTTTAAACATCTTCTCCATATATATTGAACTATGCATAGCGATCTATATACCAAATTTTCTGCTTCGTGTTTCACACCTATTTTCCATATATTGATAGTTATATTTATTTTTAAACTTAAGCAACTTTCCAATCGTAGATATTTTGCTTTCATATTTTACTTTAATAATAAAGAAAGTATATATGACCAGAAAAACAAGTGCTTTTTAGATGGCAGAGCACCATCTAGTAGAACAGAAATAAAATAAACATTGATTAAGCCTGTTCCTTTATATTTGGCCAACCCAATTTCTTGATAAATCAAAATAACCATTCACGAACGCGTTTTGCGCTGTTGGCGCTAGTCAGGGAACAGGCTTAATCAATGTTTAGTTGATTTATGTTCCACAAGTTGGCGCTCGGCCATCTAAAAAGCACATGTGCTCCTGGTCATTATATGCTTTCTTTATTTTTAATATCAACACCTGACTTTTTAATTTTTTTTCCATTAATTTTTTCCAATTTTACTTTATTTATCTATGATCACTAAATTACTTTGTTTTCCAAACATGTACATTTCTATTAATGTTTATATTAAATTCTAACGCCTGATATTACGTGTTTCTATGTCAATTGTTAATTACCTTTTTCTTTTTTTTAAAGAAAAAATCTGCCAAAAGTCAATTAATATTTCATTTCATCTGTTTTATTTTATTTATTTCAATTTAAAGCGCTATTTCCCCCTAGGGACACTTGCGCTGTCATACATGTATGCCTTTACATTTGTCTTTACATATATATTTACTATATATTTAGAAAGAGGAAAAATCGAGAACAGAGAACTGTGTACAAAAGAAATAAAAATCTGGCAATATCTACAATCAAAATAATATAAATTATTCGTTTCTTAAAATATATATTTTTGCTATATAAATAAAAATTTATTTACAAAAGGAATTGAATTTAATATACATTTAATTACTGTAAATGAAAATTATTGGATCTTTTACAATTAAAATATTGTCGATTCTAAAATATTGAAAAAAAAGGACAATCCAGTAAAATATGTATTGCGGTTTTTTCCTCATGTCTACAAAATCAACTAGAGTCTTCCAAGGCTTTAATTATTTTTTAAAAGCTTCTGAAATTTCCATGATTAGATATGAATTGAGAATTCAGATATTTTGGCCGTAAATATTTTGGTATGTTGTTAGGAAAGAAGCTTTGAAATGTTTCATTTATGTTGTTCTTCATATTAGTCATTTTAAATTCAATAAAATTTGTTATTAATGCTTGGCACATCTAAATTGTATTTTTGCTTTTCTTCGAAAGTTAATTTATTTAATTCATATTTTTCATGTCTTTGGATACAACAAAATCGTTGAGCAAAGGCATCTTGGATATGCTATGTGCACAATTATAACTCGTCGTTTTATATGATTGCGTGTACCATAATAGCATTTGGTATTGAAATGCATTTAATTTATATTTTTATTATTTACGAATTTATACCAGATCTCCTATCCATAAGAATAATTTATATTTAAATAATCTGATTCCAATATCATCACGCATATCCATATAGATAATACACTAACACAGTTTTCAGTTGTAAAGTAAAAAAATATATTCCAAAGTAACTGAACTATATAGTGATCTACATAGCTCTATCTATATAATTAAATATTCGTTATTTTTGGCTTCGTGTGTAATACTTTATTTTTCAAATATTAGTAGTTATATTTACATTTCAATGGGAAATACCCATTTCTAGGTTTCTCAAGAAGCCTCTGGGACCAAAAATATTTTAGGTGGCAGTAGTACAGCCTACTTCACGCTGACGAACGCCAACAGCGCGAAACGCGTTCGTGGATGGCTTTTCTTGATTTATCAAGAAATTGGGTTGGCCAAATATCAAAGAACAGGTTACATCAATGTTTAGCTGATTTCTGTTCCACAGATGGCGCTCTGCCTTCTGAAAAACACATGTGCTCCTGGTCAGGATATACCTTTTTTATTTTTAATATCTACACCTGGCCCACTTTTTGTTTCTATTGTTTTTCATATAAATTTATATTATGAATGAATATAAGTGAATATTTTGAATATTAACAATGACGCCTATTTTATATTTACAATTATTTGTACTATGTGTACTTTTTTTATATAAAATTAAAATAAAATAACAAATTATGTATAAAAGAAATGCTAAACTAAAATTTTTTCACGAAAACACAAAGCGCATAAAATGTTTGAAAAGTTAGTTTAATTAAAATATTAATAATATATTTTAAATTATTGTGAAATTTGAAAAAAAAAAGTTGAAAATGGATTTTTTTTTAAATGATATCACACAAATAAAACCTTTGAAGACATTGAATATATGAAAATAATAATAATATAAATGAAAAATATTTTTTCACATAGTACAAATAATTGTAAATATAAAATAGGCGTTATTGTTAATATTCAAAATATTCACAACTTTTTTAGAAATTTATTTTTGTCCATAATATGAATTTATATATAATTTTTTTCTTCCCATTAAATATAAGCACAACTATTTTTAAAACTTAATTCTATTGACGTTATGTGGCGCTGAGTTTTCTGTTGACACACTTTAAAATGTAATAATACCTTGATAAAGGTTGGCGTTTAGCCAACTGAAATATTGATAAAATAAATGATATTTGGATCCAATATATGCCTTTTTATTCAAAAATATGTGTTTGTTATATGGCACTATTATACTCGTATGGCCCCTACAGAGCGCTTGGAATTGTATATCGCTTCCAAAAGCACATTATGCATTGTGGCCTTGCTTTTGGCGGAAAGGTTGCTTCTCTTGGAGGTGAATTTCTCCAAGTTCTCTTTTTTCAACTCTTGCTGCTTGAATTAAATGCAGATATTTATGGCCATTGTTTATAATCTTGCGCCTAACTTAGAATGCGAAGAGGTTTTGATGCACATAGCCTCTCTCAATGGTTGCTCAAAGTTGATAATGGTGATCTACCTTCTCTTCCGAAAAGCTGTACCTTTCATGGAGGTGACATGATGCAGGATATTAGCAAGTTTGTAATACTAACGCTAAATACACAGCTTAATTAGATATTATTGATAAGGTATTGGATTTCTTACCAAACAGGAATCAGTCTTTTCTCAGTTTTGACAGTGTGGAGTGTGAGAATGTGGAGGAGCAAAATAGCTACCATATTGGAATTCTTAATAGCCTTACTTCACACAGGAATACCTTCAAAACGGTGCTATAAGCTGATGCTATTGTTATAGTTCTGAAAAATTTGAACCTTAAACAGGGTCTTTGCAATGGCACACGTTAGGTTATCCAGCGCATGCGCTCTCATGTCCTTGAAGCACAAATGCTGACAGGGACCAAAGTTTGATGCCATGTATCGGTACAAAAAATATCTTTGGCTCCCTCAGATACCAACCTTATCTTAATTCTGAAACGGTGCTAGTTTCCACTAAAGTTGTCTTTTGCTATTATTATTAATAAGGCTCGAGAACAAACCTTTTTGAGTTGGTCTCTTGGTACAAGTGCCTATGTTTACGCATGGACAGCTCTATATAGCTTTTCACATGTGTGAACTTTGGAAAGCCTAATGTTGAACCCACGTATATGTAAAACTGGAAATGTAGTTTTTCATTAGGTCTTTTATAAATTAATTTATCCCAATCATATGTAGTCTTAGCTTTTTTTTTTCTCGATATTTTATTTTCTATAATTTTTATTTTAACTTTAGAATATATATTTTTGAACCTTTTCAAACAATTTCGATGTATATACTAATAGAGTGCTTTTATTACTAAAGTAAAAAAATGCAATGCGACTGCAAATAGAGGTCCAAATACAGAGAGGTAGACTATATTTATAGTTTGTAGGTATTTTCAAACATATAGTATCCCACTTGGAAGGAATTATTTGTATTATTTTTTTTTTGCTAGTAAACTATTTATTATTATTTAATTCTATTTTTGGTATCCATTTTATTCATATTTCTCCACAGCTCTATACATTAATTTTTCACATTTTTCACTGTGATGTCTCATATGTTGTTAATGTAGGTATATTGTGGATGCTATATTCACATTCTCATTTTGAATTCGAAATTTGACAATACTGGATACTTTCTGAAATGGTTATAATCAGAATTACTTATCTGTTGAAATTTTCCTTGAGGATCTACTATGGGTGCCGTTATTTATTCGTGTGCGTATCTTCCCGAATGTATATATTTTACTTATAAAGTTATTTTACGTAACCTCAGTTGAAATGCTGCTTCTTGGAAATCAGAATATACCCATTTCAATTTTTAAGTTTCTATCTATACTCTCAATGTGTATTTCCAGGCCCTTCGACTAAATCCGGGGCGTTTCCCGTGTCACTCGTCTAGTTTTATAATATAACATTTTGTTAAACCTGTATTAAATCTAGCAGTTTCCAAACTTCGATCGCGCGCGCGGCGCGACAATGAGCGGTAGTCAGGCGATCTACTTGTATCAATAAGAATTATTTTGTAAGCATTCAAAAAATTACAAATCAACATATAATCTAAATTTTATAATATTGATTAATAAATAAATGTATATAGTGTAAATATGCTGGGAGTAAATTTATATAAATAAATAAAGATCGTCTCTAAATAAACATTTTTCTTCCAGAAAAACGCTATCAGAATTAATTTAGTCTACAACATCAATTTTCTACACAATCTGATCTATACATGTATTTCGATAAAGTCACCCGAAAAATCTCCCACGTGACTTAAGAGGTGGAGACATTTGGAAACCAGACAGGTCGGCGTAAAACTACGAACATAGTCCCTGTTTGCAGGATGAAGCCTCACTTGGACCCAGGAGAATAGGAGAACCAAATAGAAGAGGACACAGAAGAGGATGCATCAAGCATCCTAGAATAAGACTCAGCCGAGAAAAGACAATCACACCGGACCCAGGAGGAGCTCGCAAGATCAAGAGACGGGGATGTCCCTGGACCTATCACTCGGTCTCTATGGTGCGGACCCTGGGGACATCTGACGAGGGCTCCCGCCTTTACAGCTTTATATATCTTTTCCGAGAGGAAGTATTGGGTTTCAGCGGATGCAACAAGGGCGTGGATCGGAAGAAGTGTCATTGTATACGGGCAACGCCCTATCTTCTAGGTCTCGTTGTGGGACTTCTACATCTCGATCTATGCTTTAGCTCAACACTTAATCTGCTTCAGAGTTTTATTTATATTGTTGCATCATGATTAATGCGCGTATTTTAAAAATTATTTATAATATTATTTTTAATATATTTAAAATTTAAATTATACATTTATTTATTTTTATAAAACAGATTATTACTATAAAATATTATGTACTATAAAACATTTGTATTTTGATACACTAAATACCACACCTGCTTTAAACTTTGATGTGATAAATAAAGAGATATTCTAGGTGCTACCTAAATATATAGTTGTCTTATTATTGACTGGTTTAACCTTGTAGAATGGTTGAGACACGTTCTGGAAAGATGCAAGACACGTCTGAGGAGAGACTCAAGACTGAAAAATCTGCCAAACCGCAGCCCAGTGCAACAATTGGTAGAGATGCAAGTGCCGAACCAGTTGTCTTGAACCCCAACATAGACATCCCCAAATATGATGGAACCGAAGACCCTCGCCCATGGATTGAGTCCCTTGAAGAAATTGGCTTCCTGTACCTCTGGGCTAAATATATTATTTCTCGCTATGCAGCCATGAATATGATTGGTAGCGCCAAAACCTGGCTGGACCTACACAAGATAAGTTTTACCAGCTGGGAACATTTCAAGAGCCGCCTAATTCAGGATTTTCCCTTAGACGCCAACAAAGAAGAAATGAAGATGAGGCTAAACCGAATGCAGCAGTGGAATGAACCTGCAATCAGGTTTGCAGAGGATATCCTGGTTCTGTGCAACAAGGTCGACCCCCAAATGGAAGAAGATAATAAAATAAATTGGGTTATTGGAGGGTTAAAGAAAGAATACTCTTTTGCCCTCTACTTAAACCCTCCTAAGAATACCAACGAACTGCTAAGATTGTGTAAAAATATGGATTTGTTTGAAAATAATTATCAAGAACGTATAAAAAAGTCAAAGGCTCTATATAATGGACCACGCTCTCCTCGTTCTCATCATCAAGAGCAATGGAAGAACGCTCCGTCGTTCAGAAGACCAAACCAGAACACCTCCAAGCCCCAGGCCCCCGCTCCGAGGTACTACCAGAACACCCCCAGGCCCCCGCTCCGAGGTACTACCAGAACAAGCCGCTACCCCAGGTATCTGTCCCTAGACGATTTTACACTCCCAATTCTGAGCCAAAACCGGTCTACCCAAGGAAAACATATAATAAGAGTCCAGATTCGAACAGAAATAGGACAGAAGACGGGAGACCAATATGTTTCAAGTGTAACAAGCCAGGACACGTAGCGCGGTATTGCAGAGTCAAGTTTGTGAGGATCGTAGAAGAGGACCCCTCAGTTTCCCAAGACAAGAGTCAAGGAAATCTTCAAATGGAGGAAAGAAAAGATTATACACGGCCTCGCCTCTATGCGGATGTTTGTAATGACACACAAACGAATATTCCTACACGGAATAGATATTCCGTGTTGGAAGATTTAAACTAAGTGTCGCGCCTGATTCCTTCAATCAAAGCAAGTCGACCATAAATGGAATTAGAAAGTTGGACCCTAGGTACAAAATTAATATTAATGTAGACAAGATAGGGTTATGCGATGGTTAAGCTTTTTGCTGGCCGTGAAATAAATAGTCTCACTAAAACGTGTTCAGGACCCGATGGAACAAAATTAGATATGGTAGGTAGCATTATTTTAGATTTAAAAATTGATGACACTGAATTATCCCCCGAATTTGTAGTAATGGACGCACATCTACGAACTATTATTCTTGGACGTGATTTCCTTAAAAAAATGAATGCTAAAATTGATTATAAACGAGAAACAATAAAATATAATTTGATGAGTAATCATGACCTAAGCAATTATGATATAAAAAATAAAGAGCACTACAGATACCGTTATACCTAAACTATCTATTAAATTGATTAGGGCCTCAATAGAAGCAGAGGATGGAGAATATGTCATCGAAGAGAACAACAGAATGACTCAAACAAATGGTTTTCGATTGGCAAGAGGTTTGCTCACTGTCACTGATAAGAAAACCCATATCTGGATAACGAACCCTTATCCTCGACCTTTAAAAATCATGAAAGACCAAACATTGGCTTATGGAAGTCTTCCTGCAGAGGTAAATTTTATAGAGAATATAGAGAAGCAGAATGAAAATGACAACATACAATTTCAAATAAACAAAAATGTATCATTTAAAGAACAAGAGAGGTTAAAACAAATTTTGGCCAAGTATAATGATTTATTCTCATTGAGGTTAGGCAGGACCAATTTGGCAAAACATCAGATTCAAACAGAAGACGCAAAACCGATAAAGCACAAGCCTTACAGGGTAAGTGCTAAGGAACGAACCATCATAAAGGATCAAATAGATGAGATGCTTGAAGAAGGAATAATTAGACCATCTTCAAGTCCCTGGTCCTTTCCCGTTATATTGGTCAAAAAACGAGATGGCAAATACAGATTTTATGTGGATTACAGGAAATTAAATGAAGTAACAGTGAAGGATGTTTATCCAATCCCAAGAATTGATGATGTAATAGATACTCTCCAAGGATCCAAGTACTTATCAGCAATAGATCTCAAATTGGGATATTGGCAAGTCGAAATTGAAGAGAGAGACAAAGAGAACACGGCTTTCACTACGGCACATGAGTTATATGAATTCAACGTAATGCCTTTCGGTCTATGCAACGCCCCTGCTACTTTTGAGAGGAACATGGACAATGTCCTCGGAAATCTGAGATGGCAGATTTGCCTTTGCTACCTGGACGATGTGATTATATACAGCTCGGACTTTCCAACCCACATTAAAAGACTTGAAGCTGTCCTCAGATGCTTCAGCGAATCTAATATAAAACTGAACGCCAAGAAATGCAGATTTGCTTTCGAGGAACTTGAGATCCTTGGTCATATAACCAACCAAGAGGGTATAAAACCTGCCGAATATAATATCAAAGCCGTTAGAGATTTTCCTCAGCCCAAGAAGGCCAAAGAAGTGCAATCATTCCTAGAAATGTGCTCATATTATAGAAAATGCATTAAAGATTTCTCATTAACCGCTGATCAATTGACCAGTTTCATCAGAAAAAAATGTGCAATTCATCTGGACAGGAAAACAGGAAGAAGCGTTCCAAAACCTTAAAAAAAGCTCTTATAAATCTGCCAATTTTAGGTCACTTTGATCCAAATGCAGCCACCTGCATTCACACAGATGCCTCTAACATCGGCTTAGGCGCAACACTATTTCAAAATATCGGTGGCGAAGAGAAGGTAATATCATATTTGAGCCGAACCCTAAGTAAACCTGAGCAAAATTATTCAACCACCGAAAAGGAATGTTTAGCTGTGGTGTGGTCGATATCAAAATTACGGCCCTATTTATATGGAAGGCACTTTAAAATCGTCACTGATCATCACGCACTATGCTGGCTTAAGAATTTGAAAGAACCGACCGGTCGATTAGCACGATGGGCACTGAAGATTCAGGAATATAATTTCGAAATCATACACAAATCGGGAAAAAAAAACATCTGGACGCTGATGGTCTATCTAGAGGACCCTTACCAGAAAACAAATGGGACGAGGATTATGAATGACTATTTATGAATCAAATAATAGACGAAAAGGATGATTTTATTGAGAATATTAAGGAGAACCTTAGTGGAAACAAGCGTTCAATTACACTGAACTTTAAAGAAGAAAATGGGTGTCTCTACAAGAAAAATCCAAATCCTGAAGGTAGAGAATGGTTGCTGGTAGTGCCAAAGAAGAGAAGGAAGGATATCATGAGTGAATACCACAACCATATGCTGAATGGCCATCTGGGCGTCGCCAGAACCACATACCGATTGAAGAATAAATACTATTGGCCTTCCATGCCGAAAGATGTTTCCGAATTTGTAAAGACGTGCCATCTTTGCCAAAGTCGGAAAGGTTCAAATCAGTTGCCATCTGGAATTTTACAACCTATTCCCCCAGCTAACTACCCTTTTGAAAGAATCGGAATTGACTTTGTTGGCCCCTTGCCATCAAAGAAAAAAGAAGGAAATGGATAATTGTGTTGACGGATTATTATACCAAGTATGCTGAAACAAAGGCAGTACCAGAAACAACAGTGAAAGAAGTCTCTACATTTTTAATCGAAAATATAGTTTTACGTCACGGGGCTCCAAGATTTCTTATCAGCGACAGAGGTTCACAATTCACTAGCAATTTGATAATTTGATGAAGGAGGTTATGAAAATGTGCAAAGTTAAACATTGCTTCATGGCGAGCTACCACCCCCAGACTAACGGACTAACGGAACGGCTAAATAGAACTTTAATCAACATGATCAGCATGTATGTGAATACGGATCAGAAGAACTGGGACGAAATCCTACCTTTTATCACCCACGCGTATAATACCACGATTCAAGAAACCACAGGCTACTCTCCATTTTTTCCTATTGTTTGGAAGTGAACCCATGTCCCTCTTAGACGACGAGAATATCCCAATGGACAGTAACATGGACGATTACGACGAATATATAGAAAATTACTTAGATAAAATAGCGAGGAGGAGACAGGTAGTCATTAACAACACAGAGAAGACTCAGGAAAGAATGAAAGGAAACTATGACAAAAACACAACGAGAGAATCTATAAACCAGGACATATTTAGTGGCAGTTTGGACACCAGTCAGGAAAATCGGAAAATGTGAAAAACTATTGAGAAAATATTTTGGCCCATATCGAATATTAAAGAAGCTATCCAACGTAAATTACTTAATTGAGCCGAAAGATAATCCTGGCCAAGACCCATTGATTGTCCATGTCTCAAGACTGAAACCCTATTTTGAAAGAATTGATGAGGTCACTCACGAGGACGTGACGACCTCTGGACAGGGGGAAGTGTTGCATCATGATTAATGCGCGTATTTTAAAAATTATTTTTAATATATTTTAAATTTAAATTATACATTTATTTATTTTATAAAACAGATTATTACTATAAAATATAATCTGTACTATTAAACATTTGTATTTTGCTACACTAAATACCCCACCTGCTTTAAACTTTGATGTGATGAATAAAGAGATATTCTGGGTGCTACTTGAATATATAGTTGTCTTATTATTGACTGGTTTAACCTTGTAGAATGGTTGAGACACGTTCTGGAAAGATGCAAGACACGTCTGAGGAGAGACTCAAGACTGAGGAATCTGCCAAACCGCAGCCCAGTGCAACAATATATCCTCAGTTTGTACAATGTACATTACATATGATGATGTAAAGACACATGTCAATAATGCGTATAATTATTTACAGAAGTGTTTATTATGCAACATGAAAATCTTGTTATATATATTTTATTGTTATATATACATTAAATCTTGAAAGGTCCTCATGGTAACCTTTCAAAATAGCCCATAGTTATTTGAATTAACATTGATGAATAACCATATTCTAACCCTACATCTGATCTTTCTGATGATTGAGTATATTGAAATGAAAGAGATATATGAAAAAAAGAATAATTTTTTATGAATTCTGCAAATTTTTGCAAATTCACAGAATTTTTAAAGAAGACCCTATAACCACCCAATTGAATAATTGTGGGTGATATTCCCTGATTTATCAGAAAAGTCTATTGGTCAATATTCTGGAATATAATTTATATTTTATTTCAAACGATTGATGTCTTATTTCGAATGTCTCATATAGTAGCGCATTTATTATTGTAAAAATAATTATATATATAGAGTTTGAAACAAATTTTTCAATATTATACCCAAACTTTCGTATTTAATTGTATAGTTATTCTATATCTAATATTTAAAATTGGAAACATTTTCAATAAACACAACTCTTTCCTTATTTTATTAATTTCTATAACCATTGATATGGCATATATATACGCTTTTATGAATTCCTTTCAAAATATAAATATTCTGAAAAGAAACCCTAAACAGACGAAAAAATATTATTTCAATTACTTATTTTCTTTCTCTACAATACAGCTCTATAAAATCCAAAACGAAATTTAAATCTAAATTTCTGCAATAACAAGGCCTGAAATTTCAAACATTACAAAATAAAAAAAATATGCGCATTATAAATCCATATTTTAATATATTGTCAAATATTTTTCTTGTGTTCTTATTCTTATTTTAAAAATATTCAAAAACCTCCAGGTGAAAGAAGGACAAGCAGACACTTCGCAGAATTTGGAATTCTTGAAGGCTAGAAATTCTTTGTATCACTATGTTTTTAGGCATTTGAGGCGATATCAAACCTTAGTTAAAATGTTTGACAAGATGTTTAAACTGTGGTTGGATTGGAGCACAAGGCCCAAGCTAAAGTACGATTATAACTTTGAGTATAAATATAAAACAATAATTTTCATTATATCTAAACAAAACTGTAATATGGCATACTTTGTAAGAAAACGACGCATGTACTTCGAATATAATTAATATAAAATACCAGCCCAAAACTAATTTCAGTATTTATTATTATAAAAAAAACACCACAATGACTTATAGTGTATTAACACCTTCATTTAACGTTCTTTTCAACAATAAGTGCTAGTATCATGTGCACCTTTAATTGCATGTGTTCCTTGTATTAGAATAATAAGTCGAATATTTTCAATTTCAAAGAGCGATAGATTATATATTTGATATTATTTTCATCTCAAAAACTATGTTTAAAACAGAATGAACTTAGGCGTGTCCGGGGAATAAATTCAGCGATATCTTTTTATATATTCAGATATTCTTAACACTAACAGAGTGTATTCACAGGAGAATTTAGATTGAAAATATTTTATTACATTACCTATATAGGGTTAAATACAAGAAATATATATATCTATATATATAAACCAATAAGATTATCCACAGTAAAAAGAGAGTCATTCATGTTCTGGAATACCTCAGAGATATACAGAACATCTAAGCATATTTAGGGACGACATACAATCACGAAGCAGAATAGTGTTATTTGAAGAAAATAAAGAGCACAAATATGAATATCGAGTTAACATCACGTGCTAGTTTGTCACATACGTAGGAAATCGTACAAAGAAAGATTTGTAAAGAGCATCTCAACGTGAACCGAGGATTACTATTTTTTTATGGGTCACGTATCTTTGAGTACCTTTGAGTCGTACTATCATTCTGGGTGAATACAGAAAAGCATTAAGGGGGATCAGTCTATCCCTAAAAACAGCATTATAATATAAAAACGATATAAATAATATTATATTCCGCGAAATGAGTTCGGGTATTTTGTATATAGTTACATCGTTAAAATAAACTTCTTTATTGATTATATAATTTTGATTGGGAACCGAATGATTTATGGAAAATATCATCCAGGATATACTATTGTGAAGAAATGTCGGGTAATCGTTTCACAAAACAATGATGCGAAATTCGGTAGAAGAATTCGCAGTGATGATTCTTTGTCGACTGTTGCAGGGATTCAAATAAGATCACTAAATAGCAGAAAGGAGAGGGTAAAAGTCTCCTTCTAACTAACTTTATTTAATACATCTTAAGAGGACAGAGGAAAACACCTAACTGGTCGGTAGCAGACCAAGCCGTGTTCTAGTCCATTGTTGGCGGCTGGCGCCGCCTGGGCTTGTTTGTTTACAGTCGTCACCCGAGCCGTCTGGACGGCGTCCATTATTCCACATACTCCCACCTGTTTTTCTCTAGGCACACAGAAAAACAATAATAATCGTCCAATCGGTTGGGTATACAAACGGTTCTACCCGATCTAGTCTGTATTTTTGCAGTTTTATCTTTATCGTTCAGCAAACGCGAAGAAGCTGCTGTTGATGATATTTCCAAGGGATATATTTTCTGAATAGGTCTTAGGAAGGTTCCTACTGCGGTTTTCACCTTCACTAATCTATTCACTCCATCTCTTCCAAATAATATCTCCTCGATCACTGCTAATGACCAGAAATTACGCTTTTTATTGTCCATACCAACAAGGACAACATCCTCAGCCTGAAGTTTTGGATTGTAAATGCGTCTGTTTCTCTGGAACAGGAGGGACAAATATTCCTTCCTGAATCGTGATTTCAACTCCTCTCTCAGCTTGCTCAAATAGCGCAGTTTCTGTGTCGTTTGATTAGATCCCATATTCTGGCACTCGGGAAACTCGACATCTGTCTGTTTTTGTAGAAACGTGGAAGGTGATATTGTCACAAGATCATTCGGATCGTCGCTGACATAAGTCATGGGCCTTCCATTCATCACTGCCTCTGCATGACACAGCAGGGTCATCAATTGTTGATATGTTAATATTGATGTTCCGAGCATTATTTTTAGTATGTCTTTGAGGGAACGAATCAATCTCTCCCACCATCCACCCCACCAGGCAGCAGTGGGCGGGATGAATTTCCATTCAATACGCTTCACTTTACCGTCGTTAGAAACGCGTTCCCAGTCAATTTGTTTAAAGAAGTTATTGGCTCCTACAAAATTTGTTCCGTTGTCGCTGAAGATGGTGGATGGACGTCCTCGTCTCTTGATGAATCTCTCCAGAGCCATTAGGAAATATTCTGTGCTGAGAGATATTACCAGTTCCAAATGTACACAGCACAGGTGAAGAGAATCTTTCAGATAGAGCGGCCCGCCAGATCATTCCATACCACCTCGAATACCTTGGCGTTATGTACTCGAGTGGCAGGTAATGGAGCGTCTTCCACCACAACGGGTTTAGCAGAGAAGCGGCGACATGTGACACATCTTCTCACTATTTTCTTAATGGTCGGTCTTGCTTTTCCTATCCAATATTTTTCCCGAAGTTTGTTCATCAGAAATTGTACACCAGAGTGGCAATTCTCAACGTGTGAATCACAAATCATTTGTTCAATCAACGGATGAGTCCCATGTAATAGTACTGGCAAACGGAAGCCAAATTCGTCGCTGTAAATTAATTTTGTTTTAACAAGCATGATTACTTCTACTTCACATACCTTCAGACCAGGTATAGAGTGACTAGGGAAACACTCGGCCTGAACTAATTTCAAAAGCGCCAGCTCCGCTTCATCGATCTCGTTCACAGAAAGTTCGCCCTTTACTTTCGTTGAAGATCGGAGGTTGTTGATGAATCTTCTAATCCACGCCATCATCCGCACATTTTTTTATGAACGAGGAGAAATATTTCATGTACCAATGATCGGTACTCTTAACTGTTGTCACAACAGCAATTTTTTTCTTTACGCACAGATTTCTTCTTCATTCAGGTCTTTATACCTGGAAGGCCAAAATTCTTCGGAGAGTTTTAACCAGGAAGGGCCCTCCCACCATCTAGACTGTATCAGTCGGGAGAGGCTGCATCCTCTGGAGGGTAAATCAGCTGGATTGCACTTGCTAGGAAAATATCTGCAATTTCCAGGATCACTAAGTCTGCATATCTTCTTCACGCGATTCCCGACAAATATACCCCACTGATCATCGCGCTTTATCCAAGCGAGGGCTGTTGTGGCATCTACCAGAATACATTTTTGATATATTTTAACTCTAGAGCTTCAAATATCATATTGTTTAATCGTGCTCCTACAACACAGGCTAAATGTTCAAGTCTTGGTAGCGTAGGACTCTTGAGAGAAGCGACTCGAGACTTAGCCGCCATCATATGCACTTCAATTTTGTCAGCAACCCGTGTCCGAAGGAAGACAACAGCAGCATAAGCTTCACTACTAGCATCAACAAACGTGTGTATCTGCCAGTCCTTCTGCGGTACCATCAATGGATTGAAATTCCTAGGAATTGCCATGCCTTTGTGCTGCTGAGGGTCGTCGAACCATAGGCTTAGTTCATCCTTGTAGTGACGGTCCAATTCATCGTCCCATGCCAACTTTAGAGCCCAAACTTTTTGCAATAGAATTTTAGGCTTTATTAATATTGGGTTCAGAAATCCAATAAGGTCATATATCTGAGCTAAGCAGGACAGGATACTCCTTTTGGTTATCTTGGGGGGTATGGCTACGGAAATTTTACATGACAAACAATCTTCCCTTTTATCCCAACATACACCAAGCACTTTAGGTATCTCTGCTCTTTCAAAGGGGTAAGTATCGGAGGCCACGTCCAGGCTATGCTCCCAACGGCTTAGCTCCATCCGAGCATTATCCATGATGGACGTTGCGGTAAATTTGAGATCTTGTAATTCTTCAAATAAGTTCACGCTTGTGACTATATTGTCCACATAAAAGGATTTTTGTAACCTCTGAGCTGACGGTTTATGTTCAGGTTGAACATTAGACAGGTGGTATTCGATTACTGCCCCCAAAATGAAAGGACTACAGTTAACACTGAAAACGACACGTCTATGTCGGAATACTTCTGTCTTTTCTCCATTTTGGGAATACCACAGAAAATGCAGGTATTCTCTGTCCCTTTCATTCACCTCAATCTGAAGAAACGCTTTCTTAATATCTGCCACGACTCCAAACTTGCCATTTCTAAACCTCAGCATAAGGTTGGGAATCATCTCTATGAGGTTAGGTCCTTTTTAAAGACAATCATTTGAAGATGGGGATCTATAGACCTTGCTAGAAGCATCAAAGACAGGCCTGATAGGCGTAGTCCCACTGGAGAGTTTCACCACCGGCCGATGAGGCAGGTAGAAGGCCTCAGCGTCGTGTTGTTCAGCTGGGACATTCTCAATTATCCCATCATCCAACCAGCCTCGGAAAATATCATCATAGTCCTCATAAAGATTCAAAGAGATTAATTTCTTAGTCGTCTGTTCTATATATAATCTCTTCATAGCAACCTCCCTGTTGTCCGCGATTTTGGCTTTCTCTACAGTCCACGGGAGGGAAATAACATATCTTCCAGAAACAGAATGATGGACTGTTTTTAGAAAATGTCGACGCGCCAGTGCGTCTCTCTGATCTCTCTGTTTAACCTCAATAGGATTCATAATGCCAAGAACATCGAGATTCCACAGATTGTTTATACTGCTCTCCGAAATTGTCATCGTTGTAACATGATGAGCTAATAAAACGTCACTACCTTGCTGACATTCTGCCATTAAAGTCCATCCAAAACGCGTCTGCGACGCAATCAAGCCATTTGGCAACACACAAGATTTCATCATGAAAATAGATCTCAACACATCGCATCCTAGAAGTATTTCAATTTCCATGTCGTCCTTTCCAATATCAGGAACCCAGATTCTGCGGGTTTGAGTTCTTTAAACCATGGCCCGCGGCTCAATCTTGGTAGGTTACCACATATTTTTTGTTGGTCTAGAAGCTTCGCTACCATCTTAAAATTCCCCGATGCATGACTCAAATTGACTCTGTATTCTTGGTGGACACTTTCACTAGTATGACCTCCAAACACCACATGTTTAAGTGATTCCTGGCCAATGGGAGATAGTCCTATCCTGGGCAGTTTTAGACAAAATATAGGATCGTTGGGAACCTGTGTCAAGGAGCGCACGCACTACTTTCGCCGAAGTCGCACCTTTGACCTCAATCTTCAGAGTCTGTAGCAAAATCAGAGACGAAGCGCTACTACCGGAGAATGAAACTCCGTTTTCAACTGTAGGAGAAACGTCACAGTCTTCCACCTGTTCCTTGTCTTCATCCGCTGACTCTCGTCCAGGAGCATTAAGAGGGCATAAAATATCAAGGTGCTTCTTCTTACATCGAATACATTCAGTTATGCGCCTTCTACAATTAGAAGAGATATGACCTGGTTGGAGGCAGGAGAAACAACATTTAGCGTTTTTAATACGCTCTCTTTTTTCTTTAATGCTCATTCTGCGCGCAGCAAGACATTCTGTGTTTTTATGATCTTTATTACAAAAGATGCAATTCTGGGCACGTCCAGCAAATAGTCCAGAGGCCGTAGGTATCTTAGCAGTATGTGATTGTCTGCCCACGTTTCTATCTTGTTTCAGAGATCTAAGTCCAAACTTGGATCCAGCTAAGTCTCTGTCTTGTTCTGCTGCAGCTTCCTTTTGGAGGAACTCCAAAATTAGGTCAACTCTAGTTTGAGTCGAATCATTATCATCAATCTTGACATCCTGGAGGGGGCTTCTTTGCCAAGCCTTCATGAGTTCCTCTGAGAGACATGCCTCAATCATTGGAAATAGAAATACAGACATCTGTCTGGCCTCAATCTTTAAGGATTCCAATGATCTCAAATGAGTCACCAACTAATCATAAAATGAAGTCACCTTCAACTGTTGTTTGAAGAGGCAATCGATCATAAGGCGGATAAGGTCCCTGACATAGACTTGTTGCAACAGTTCAGGCCTTGCAAATCTTTCTGTCAAAGTTTCTATAACGTTGGGGTAATTCTCGGCATCAGGGGGTAACTATCAACCAGTTTACTAGCTCTGGTTCCCGGCGACATAGACTGCACAAGATATTGAAACTTGTCGCTGTCTCCTAAAGTAGGATCGACATGTATCTTGTTGAACTGTGCCCACCATCCCAACCAATCTTTTATTTCTCCTGTAAAATTCTTTAATTCTATCTTGGGTAGTTTTACAGTTCTATGGTGTGAGCTAGAAGCGAAGCTCACTTCACCGGTCGTGGGACTGGATGCAGTGATCCTGGGTTCAACAAGAGCGAAACATTTGTTATATATCCGCTTATATCTACGGGTATTATGCAAGGCTTCCTCATCGTCTTGCTCTAATTCCTCTTCGCTAACGTCTGAAGTTAGCATGACGTCTCTTATCTTGCCTTGGATCACAAGAAGCTCACCGTGAGTTTCTTCAATGATCTATCTATTATATTAAATGTCCTCTACAGGTATCGGCGGAGTACCTAACAGAAACTCCTCTGTCTTCTTCAAGCTGCGAGTTAGTCGCTTTCTAAGCAAATTTCTATGCTTTTTTTAAATTTCTATTTTTCAAAAAACAATATAAACAGAAGGTAAAACAAAAGGTACTTATCTTGAGTCTTGACTTGTACTCGCCGTTAATCCACTTGATCTTGCCTTGTCAGAAGCCCACCCGGGGACACCACTTTGTGAAGAAATGTCGGGTAATAGTTTCACAAAACACTGTGCGAGTTCGGTAGAAGAATTCGCAGTGATGATTCTTTTGTGGGCTGTGGCGAGGATTAAAATAAGATCACTAAATAGAGCAGAAAGGAGAGGGTAAAAGTCTCCTTCTAACTAACTTTATTTAATACGACTTAAGAGGACAGAGGAAAACACCCAACTGGTCGGTAGCAGACCAAACGTGTTCTAGTCCTTTTTTGGCGACTGGCGCCGCCTGGGCTTGTTTGTTCACAGTCGTCACCCGAGCCGTCTAGACGGCGTCCATTATTCCACAACTATAGTAAAAATATGATACACTAAAAGTATAAAACTAACAATAACTATATCAAATAGAAAAACTATTTTATGCCTGCGAATATAACATTGAAATTGAAATGTCATTAAAATACAATTCCTATGTCAGTTATAAATATTGTAACCAATATCTATCTACTTGTATGAGCGACGTGTCTCTTGTTCATTCACAACAAAATAAAAATATTAATGAACACACCGAATAAATCAAAGAATAACATAAAATTGCTATTTTTATTGAATAACAAATCGGGAGAAAACAATCAATCACAAGAAAAAACAGCTCAGACCGATTTAGAGAGGTCAAATAAATTCTTGCAAACATTTTAAAGGTTTCCAAGAAAAAAAAAAAAAACGGAGACAAGGTGACGGGGTCTGATCAATAGACCTGCGGAGCGTAAAATTGTAGATAGCCCTTGCCATAACTCAAACATGCACTACGCATTGATCACACATGCCTACTACTTCCTCTATTTTTTTGTGCCTATATAATTGTTCTAGTTACATCCGCATCGATCACACATATCTACTCGTTCTTTTATATATATATTGTTGCACCAAGTTGCAGCTTTGCAGGGTCGTCGACCTTGGTTTCTTCCTTCTTTGTGTTATACACGTTTCCCGAGCGCGTTTCCATATTCAAAGCAAAAAAAAATAAAAGTAAAAGTAAATGAATAAAAATAAATTACCTTTCAAAGATATTGTGTTTATTTATTCGTGGTCTTCCTCGTAGGTCGTGATCCGCCGTCTCTCTCTAGGTCCTCTCTCCCTCCAATAACCAATCAAGATATATGTACAATAAATATTACAAGAGGAATGAAACTATAAAAAGGAATTATGATAATCTAAATATTCTGTTTTGAATAAATATTAAATATCATAGAATATTTTGAATAAATGTAAGGCGCATTAAAATTGATGTAACAGTTCCTCGATTGTTGTTGGGGTCTAGAATAGCGTGGACCGTTATATAGGCTTCTGGATTTCTCCACACGTTCCCGATACTTTTTTCTCAAAAGAATCCATTTTTTTGCAAACGACAAGAAGTTGATCGGTCGTTTTAGGAGGGTTTAGGTAGAGCGCGAATGACTAATCTTTTTTCAGTCCTCCAATAACATGTTCGATTTTCGTTTCTTCTTCCATTGCGGGTTCAACCTTGTTGCACAACCTTAAGATGTCCTCCGCAAACCTAATTGCTGGTTCATTCCAGTGATGCATTCGTCTAAGCTTCATTCTAAGTTCTTCTTTATTCACGTCCAGAGAAAAGTCCTAAATGAGGCGGATTTTAATATTTTCCCAACTCGTGAAACTAGCTTTGTGAAAATTCAACCAGGTTTTAGCGCTTCCCGTCATGTTCATGGCGGCATAACGGGCAATTATGTAGTCTGCCCAATGGTATAGGAAACCAATCTCTTCGAGGGATTCTATCCATGAGCGAGGGTCTTCTGTCCCGTCATATTTCGGAATTTCTATATTGGGGTTCAAAACAACTGGTTCGAAACCAGCATCTCTACCAATTTTTGCACCAAGTTGCAGCTTTGCAGGGTCGTCGACCTTGGTTTATTCCTTCTTTGTGTTATACACGTTTTTCGAGCACGTTTCCATATTAAATGCAAATAAATAAAACTAAAAGTAAATAAATAAAAATTAAATGAAAATAATTACCTTTCAGTGTTATTGTGTTCATTTATTCGTGGTCTTCCTCGTAGGTCGTGAACCGCCGTCTCTCTCTAGGTCCTCTCTCCCTCCAATAACCAATCAAGATATATGTACAATAAATATTACAAAAGGAATAAAACTATAAAAAGGAATGATGATAATCTAAATAGTCTGTTTCAAATAAATATTAAATATCATAGAATATTTTGAATACATGCAAGGCGCATTAAAATTGATATGTAACAATATATATATTATATATATACCAGGTCTATTAGTATGAAACGCGAAAATTTTCAGTGAAATCAGTAGTTCACCAATTCCATACAACAAAAGATTTTTTATTCAAAGTAATGGCCCTGATTAGCTATAAACTCGGACCACCTTTCAGGCAATTTTCGAATTCCTTGTCTGAAAAATTATATTCCTTTTGAATCAAACCAGTCAACAAGCCATTTTGGGAGTATGTCTGAGTTCGAAAATTCCTGGTTTTTTAGGGCGTGTCCTAAAGATGTGAAAAGGTGGTAGTCTGACGGCCCCAAGTCTGGTGAGTACGGGGGGTGGGGTAAGAGTTCCCAGCCCAAGTCTTTTATGGTGTTTTGACCACTGTAGCGTTGTGGGCTGGAGCGTTGTCATGCTGCAGTATCAGCTTGTTGTGCTTTTCACGAAATTCCTGTCTTTTTTCATTCAATGCCTCTCTCAAACTGTGCATTTGTTGTTCGTAGCTACTAGTATTGACGTTTCGCCAGGTTTCAGGAGCTTGAAATATACTACGCCGGTCTGGTCCCACTATACGCAAAGCATTGCCTTTTTTCCTAAGCGATTGGGCCTAGGCTTCCGTTTTGGAAATTGGCCGAGCATAGGATTGCTGAAGTGGATCGATTTCTCATCAGAAGTTACGATTCGGTGCAAAAATGACTTCTTTTCATGCCTGGCGAGCAGCCCTTCGCAGGTTACCAGACGCCGTTATTGCTGCCTTTCGCTCAACTCGTGGGGGACCTATCTGGAAAGCTTTTGGGTCATTCTGAGGCTTTTTAAACGTAGGGAAACAGAACCTTGAGACACCTGGAGCTGTTTCGCGAGTTTCTCCTGCGTTTGGGTACTGTCGTCATCCAACAAAGCTTGCAGTTCAGCGTCCTCGAACTTTTGGTGCGGTTTTCCACGTGGTTCATTATCAAGTTCGAAATCGCCACTTTGGAATTTTTTAAACCACCTGTAACACTGTGATTTGCTCAGAGCGTGGTCGCGGTGAACTTCCTCGAGCATTCGGTGGGCTTCAGTGGCACTTTTCTTCCAGTTGAAGGCGAACAACAAAACTTCCCGCAAACCTTTTGGCTCTGAAATCACCATTTTCCACGGGCTCCAGAAATTTTCCACGATTTGAATTTTTCTAAAACTCCACGCATGCTGATGCCACGTGAGTCGAAAAACAAAATGCCTTCAACAGCGCCACCGTCGGCTCAAATAAAGTTGCACAGCGCCCTCTGGCAGCCATTTTCGCGTTTCATACTAATAGACCTGGTATATATAAAAAATTCTGCTTGATTTTTGATCATGTTGAGGATTATGGTAATGCAGTCGTGGTTAAAATCTTGAAAGTATGATAATAAAAATAGTTTTGATCAGTAATTTAATTGAACTAAAGGAATATAAAAATAACATAATTTGATAAAAGTAATGCCTGACTTAAGGCGAGTAGAATAAAGAAAACAAAATATTATTTACATAATGTATAAAGGTTTTGAGCCAGCCATTGGAATAAAACAACAACGAGTTTTTATAGGGGAAGAGTGACCTCTGGCGGTCTATTTAGCAGGGTATTTGAATCTATGAAATTATAATTTAAAATAAAATAATATTTTTAAATAACACGCATATATATAAAAGAACGAGTAGATATGTGTGATCAATGCGGATAAAACTAGACAGGTTCTCACTCACACCCTATATATATAAGGTGTGAGTTAGATCCTGTTGACTCTCGCTATACTGTGTTAAACGAGAGGAACAGTCAGGATGCAAGATGTGAAGAGTTTTCCAGTACCTCTCTGCACCTTGGAAGACCTTTAACAGTTCTCATAGAGTACAGGCAGTCGTGGTCGAGGCAAAGTGGAAGACTTGGGAATTTCCACACAAAAATGGAAAGGACACAGTTGTACTAGGAAAGTTCTGTGAATAGATAAAAGTCGAGCTAGGAGCGAAAGGATGGAGATTTGAGAAAAGTTCTTACTGGTTTACATGGTCGATGAGGTGGACCTTGGGCAAACCCGACGAGAGCTCCCGCTGATGGTGAAGTGAATATTGATTTCTGATTCTGTTGGAGGCTTATACATCTTTGCCGAGAGGAAGTATTGGGTTTCAGCGGATGCTATAAGGGCGTGGATCGGAAGAGATATTGTACTGTCTGGTAACGCCCTATCTTCTAGTCCTCGTTGTGGGACTTCTATATCTCGATCTCTGCTTTTTAGCTTAACTCTTAATCTATTACAGACTTTTATTTATTTATCCTCAGTTTGTACAAAGTACATTACATATGATGATGTAATGATACATGTCAATCTAGCGTATAATTATTTATAGACGTGTTACTATTATAAAACATGAAAATCTTGTTATATTATATACAATATGAGGTTGTTGGTTTAAATTACCATAGATGGGCCCCAGGAGTGAAAGGGTTTATCCGGGTTTGAACGGGTGAAGCCTCTCTAACACAGGTAAGTAATCAAAATTTATTTTAATTAATTTGAACTGTGAGGGTTAAATAGGGCTTTAACAAGATTATTTGTTTGAATATCTCTGAAAATAATAAAAATAAAACTAATGTTCAATAAAAAGTTATTATATTGTTTATAAAAAGAAACATTTGTAGATAAAATCGTTGTTTAATTAAAGACATAATGATATGATTATGTGAAAGAGAATTGAAAATTATAATATATTATTGGCGGGCGTTGGGAAGGATTAGTGGTTAAAGAATACGCAATTATAAGTATTACACATGCAACCAAATAATCAGATCCAGGTGCAAAGCGAGGATATAGACTTAAGCGTCTTCCTAGGCAATGTTGCACTTGCGATCATATATAAGGGTTACAGTGTGTTGTCACAATTTTAGATTTATCGGATTAAAAGTTGTTGAATATAAAGTTGTTTATTAATATGGTTGAAAGGGGTAAAATAGAGCCATGCGAGAAGTAGAAGTGTTGAAGCGACAATAGGTGATCTGACTTGACTTGAAATCAAAGGGTGATTGTGGTCCGTTAGAGCTGAAAAAAAATTGAAAGTTTAAAAAAGTGAACGCTTTGTACATGCGTTGGTGATTGTGCTCTGCGGATGAATGAAATCAACTCTTGACGCGTGCACAGGCCAGAAGTTGGGATTTTTAAATCTGGGTAACTGTGTTCAAAGAGTTTGTTGAAAATACGAAATCAAAAAATTTTGTCAAGCAGTGCTGTCGTTTTTCTACAATGAGGTGAATCAGTGGCTTAAATAGATAGTAAAAAGTAGACTGAAGTGGTTAGAGTGAAAGATTGTTGTGAGCGATTGCTGTATGCCCGATAGTTAATTATAAACATTGTCATATTAAAGGTATGAACAAATACAATATGAATAAAACTATAGAAATATGATTGTGGTTAAATAAACTTTAAGTGGACAAAATCAAACATGTAATATATAAAAGTAATAATAATAATGAATTAAACATTATTTTTAAACAAATAAATGGTTTACAGAGCTAAAATAATATTATAAAAAATATAAATGTAATAGTGATTAAAGTTTTTAAAACTAATTTTGGATTAAAAATTGAATATATTGTAATAAAGTATTCATTAATTTTATTATTTTTATTATCAGAGTGATAATTTTTATGTTTATATTTTGCTACTCTGTAAATTTCCTTCGTGGCTTTTATCTTTTGTTTACCATTCATAGTTTGTCCTTGCCTGAAAAAAAATTGTTGTCTCCTCCTGAAGTTTTTGTTTTCCCTAATTTTACACCTGACATTTTGGTGGAGGGGCGGGGTAAGTTAAGGAAGACAACCTGAAAACCGCCGAAAAGACCTTGAAGCCACAGGTGCTGTGATCTACATTTTCGGAGACTGACTCCATGATTCAACCGCCGTGCTAAAGCCAAGACTTCCCTCGAAGATGACGATGTCTCTATAGACGAAACGACTACAAAGCCGCTCTTCACTCCGCAAGAAAAAGGACGCAAAGGTACTAGGGACAAATTTCCAAGACTTCGATGATATCCTTGGCAGAAGCACGTCAGATCCATTTCAGTATCTACAATAATTGCTAGCTGTAGGTCACAGCTCCCATAGGGAAGAAGCTATGTAACAAATTATTTATTTGTTTTATTATTTTTTATTAACAGAGTGGTCAATTTCATGTTTATATTTTGCTACTCTGTAAATTTTCTTCGTGGCTTATCTCTTGTTTACCATTCATAGTTTGCCCTTGCCTGAAATAAATTGTTTCCTCCTGAAGTTTTTGTCTTTCTAATTTTACACGTGGCAATATAATGGATATTAAAAATTGATTATATTGTAGCGAAGTGAAATTGCTGGTTCAGCAACCCTGGAGCTGACGTCACTTCCTGTGGAGGTTACCCCTGCGAGGCCGCGTGGCTACAAAACTTTATTCTTTGCTCTCTCTCCTTTGTTTACTATTTTAAATATAGAAATTTTTCTAGATATCGCTCAATTATAATTAATTAATTCATTCATATTTCTCGTTTGTTCTTCTTTTGACCTCGGTTTGTTTGGTTAATAAAATAACGTTCTTCGTTTGTGGATCACCGACTCTACCTTTCTGCTACGCTACAACTGGTGGAAACGCTGGATCGTCAAGACCGATATCCCTTCAGACATAAAAGAAGGACTGAAACTGTTAACCAAGAAGATAGTGTAGAGCTCAAGGAGATGACCGTGAATATAGAGGAAGCTACCCAGGTGGGCAATTATTTTGTTCAGCACCTACCAAGGAATCCTTCCATGTTCTCCGGGGAGGATGGTGAGGATCCCCTTACCTGGTTAAAAGGTTACAAACGTGTGGCAAAGCATAATCATTGGGACGAAACCGTCTGACTTGCCAATGTCTACTTTTACCTGAATGGAACTGCCCTCAAATGGTTTGAGAATAATGAGGAGACCATCCGGAATTGGGAAGAGTTTACTACTCAATTGGAGAGTGTATTTGGGAAAAGTGAGAGTCTGCGGCTGCTTGCCGAGAAAAAACTTAAAATCCGGGCTCAGCTAAAGGGTGAAAGCACCGAGTTCTATATACAAGACGTCCTACGACTCTGCAAATAGGTGGATCTCCAAATGAGCGAGGGGGATAAAATCTCCCACCTCATGAAAGGAATAGTGGAAGAACTTTATCAGGCGCTTCTTCCAAGATACATAAACAATACGGATCAATTTGTGTCTGAGTGCCGCCGCATTGAAGCGCTTCATCGTCGGCGTGTGACCCCCGCCAAGTACGAACGCTTGCCCAATGTAGCATCCCTTGATGTCTGCGATGATAATACAGATTTTTCATCCATGATTAGACAAATTGTCAGCGAGGAGGTGCAACGGGCCTTGGCCGCTCCTCGTGAAGAACCAAGAATCGCCACCATTGAAGATATGGTGAGAGAAGAAATTGATAAAACCCTCGCTCCAATATCAAATCCTTCCAGAGGCTCCCCTCAATATCAAACTTATACGCCGTCACCAATCGCTAGAAGAGAGACGGCCGCACCCCAAACTCCCCGTCCCAGAGCTCGGTACCCGAAACAGGGAGAAAGACTGGACACAAATGAATGGCGGACCACTGAGGGAAGACCAATTTGCTTCCATTGCGGACGCCCTGGCCATGTCGCCCGTTACTGCCGTGAGAGAAGGAGACAGAATGACGAAAGAGAAAACGGATATTCCCAAAGGAGGCAAGAACCAATGTTCTTCTATGGACCCCGTTCCAAATTCCCGGCGCTCAATGACGACGAGCCAAGAGATAATTTTAGACGTTACCGAAGCCCTTCCCCATACCCTGGCCGAAACGGACAACATTCATCGCCTATTAGAGGGTCCAGTCGGTCACCTCGCCGTTCCCGCCAGGAAAACTAGAGGTTGCGACCTATTTTGGAGGTGGGGCCGCAAAATTTGGAAACCCTCCCTCATCGACTACAGTGGATATGAAAGGAAATTATATAAATATTAAAATAGAAGGAAATATAACCAGTGCTCTTGTTGATTCCGGGGCTTCTTATTCGAGAGGTTCAGACTCAAATTGAAGAAAATAATGTATGCCGAAACTGACGTGAGCTTAAGAGTGGCCAACGGTAAAATTATAAAACCGAAAGGACGCTGCTCTTTAAAATTGGACTTAAATGGTCTGCAGGAAAATTTCGAATTTATTGTTCTGGAGGACTGTAGTCACGATGTGATCCTCGGATGGGACTTTTTGAAGTTATCCAGGGCGGTAATTGATTCTGCAGAACATACACTTTTTTTAGAGGAATTCCTAGTCGAGGACACACCCAAGAACAACTCACCTCTCTACGCGGAACGGGAATACAGAATGGAGCCCGCATCTTTTCAGCTGATAGAGGTATTAAGCAGAGACATCTCAGATAATGCAGCTGTGGTGACAGAAAGTCAAAAAGGTCTGTCGCTGGAAAGAGAACTAATGGCTCCCTCCTCTATCATCTCACTTAGCAGTAACAGGGGAAAACTGTGGGTGGCAAATTGGAGCCTATATCCGAAGATAATTCCCCAGGGGATGCACGTGGCCGATGGTGTCGTCATCGAGGATAGCCAGCTTTGTGTACTTGCTGAGGGCAACCACGTAGGAACAGATATAGGCCATTCCGAGGATTCAAAATTTGCGGAAATTTTAAATATAGATGATTCACTTGACGATTTTCAAAAAGAAAAATTAAAAAAATATATTGAGAAACTATAGAGATATTTTTGATTTCAGAAAAAAAGAAGCGTCCAAGACCGATAATGTTAAACATCGAATTAGCACTGGAGACCACCTTCCCACCAAACAACGACCGTACCGAGTAGCACCAGCGGAACGTCAAATTATTCAAGAGGAGGTAAATAAAATGGAAGAAATTGGTATTATTCAGCCCTCTGCGAGCCCATGGGCCTCACCGGTCGTTTTGGTCAGGAAAAAAGATGGCAGCTGGAGATTCTGCGTCGATTACCGCCGCCTTAAAAAGATAACAAAAAAGGATGTTCACCCGCTCCCAAGGATCGACGACACTTCGGACTGTCTACAGGGAGCACGATTTTATTCCTCTATGGATCTCCAATCTGGATACTGGCAGATCGACGTGGAGGAAGCGGACCGTGAGAAGACTGCATTCATAACCCCAGATGGATTGTATGAGTTCAAAGTGATGCCATTTGGGTTATGCAACGCTCCAGCTACATTCGAACGAATGATGGACGGCCTCTTGAAGGGTCTTGAGTGGACAATCTGTCTCTGTTACCTTGATGACATAGTCGTTTTTTCCGATGATTTTGAGGAACATCTGAGACGCCTTCAGCTGGTATTAGGCTGTTTGAGGAAGGCTGGCTTGTGCCTCAATTCGGGGAAATGCAGGTTTGGTGCGAAATCTATAACAGTTCTTGGACATAAGGTGAGTGGAGATGGAATATGTCTCGATCCAGAAAAAAATAGAGCAGTCCGTGACTTCCCCAGACCAAAGTCAATAAAAGAAGTTAGAAGTTTCCTAGGGCTATCTTCCTACTACCGCCGTTTCATACCCAATTATGCCCATATAGCCCAACCATTAAACGCTCTTTTAAAGAAAGATTCTGTGTTTAGTTGGAACATAGAAGAGCGGCACGCATTTGAAGCTCTCAAGTCAGCCCTAATTTCTGAGCCTGTCTTGGGACATTTTGATCATTCATCCCCAACAGAAATACATACTGATGCGAGCAACTATGGAATAGGAGCAGTTTTAGCCCAAATTCAAAAGGAAAAGGAAAGAGCCATTGCCTATGCATCGAGAACGCTCAATAAGGCGGTAAGAAATTATTCGACGACTGAGAGAGAATGTCTTGCTATTATTTGGGCCATTGGCAAATTCCAGCCGTATGTTTTTGGACGTCCATTCACTATCGTAACTGACCATCACTCCTTGTGCTGGCTGACCAACCTCAAGGACCCATGTGGGAGGTTAGCAAGATGGGCTCTTCGGCTGCAGGAGTTTGATGTCACTGTTGTGCACAAGAGCGGAAGAAAACATCAGGACGCTGACTGTTTATCAAGAAGTCCCCTAAATTGAAGTGAAGATATAGAAGAAGATATTCCTTGCATAGTTGCCTTACAGAATTTTGGACGGGAACAAATGAAAGACCCGGACCTCACGAAGATAGCCGACAAAATCCAACAGGAAACATCTAACAAGTCCTTTATAAAAATAAACGATACTCTCCATAAAAAAAAAATTACGATTCAATGGGAAGGGAATGGCTTCTGGTGGTCCCCCGCCACTTGAGGCCTGAAATACTAAGAAACTTACCTGATTCTCCCACTTCAGGACATCTTGGATTTACTAAGACATATGATCGAATAAGAAAAAAATTCTACTGGCCCGGAATGTATAGAAATGTTAGGAAGTATGTGGCTCACTGTCCAGATTGTCAGCGACGCAAACGCCAGCCCCAACTCCCTCCAGGACTTTTGCAGCCGATACCTGTGCCTATAGCCGCCTTCGAAAAAGTGGGAATGGATCTCCTTGGAAGGTTTCCAACATCTATGTGCGGGAATCGCTGGATCATTGTCTGTACGGATTACCTCACCAAGTTTGCGATCACGAAAGCTCTACCGACAAGTGAATCAGTGGAAGTAGCGAAATTCTTCATTAAAGATGTAATTCTGAAGCACGGTTCGCCGAGGGAAGTTATCACAGACCGAGGACGAAATTTTACATCTTCAATGAATCGTGATCTGAACAAACACTGCAGAATAACTCATCGGACAACAACCGCCTACCACCCTCAGACCAATGGACTCACTGAAAGGTTGAATAAGACAATAGCAGACCTGCTGTCCATGTATGTGGACGTCAACCAGAAAGATTGGGATGAGATTCTCCCATTCGTGACGTTCGCATACAACACGGCGAAGCAAGAGTCCACGGGGTTTAGTCCATTCTACCTTGTGCACGGGCGTGAGGCGGAGACCCCACTAGACTTGCTATTCCCCAAATTTCCTTCAGAGGATGAAGATGACTTCATCCAGACTCTAGGATCAAGGGCCGAAGAAGCGTGACAGCTGACACGCATTCACACTATGAGGTCCCAGGGAGGAAATAAACTCCGTCACGACGCCCATCACAGAAACATAATCTATCAGCCCGGAGTTCTCGTTTGGATCTATATCCCTGTGCGCAAGGTGAGTTTGTCTGAAAAACTAATGCGACGTTATTTCGGCCCGTATAAAGTAACAAGAAAAATATCCGATGTGACATATGAAGTGGATACATTCGGAGACCAGCATGGTCGTCGTAAAACAAAGGACCTAGTTCACATCTGCAGGATGAAGCCCTATTTAGATCCAGAGAAGCGGGAGGACCACCTGGAGGAGGACATGGAAGACGACTTATCAAGTCCTCAAAAGGAAGAAGTTCCAGCGGAAGGGAGGCAACCACCCTTGGCCCAGGAGGAGGTCACCAGACCAGGAGACCTGGATATCCCTGGCCCTATTACGCGGTCGCGAGCTCGTAGACTGGAGGCGCAGGTCTCCTGCTGAGCATCGGGTCGATGTCCTTTGAGAGGGGGGCTATGTAGCGAAGTGAAATTGCTGGCTCAGCAACCCTGGAGCTGACGTCACTTCCTGTGGAGGTTACCCCTGCGAGGCCGCGTGGCTACGAGACTTTATTATTTGCTCTCTCTCCTTTGTTTACTATTTTAAATATAGATATTTATAGATATCACTCAATTATAATTAATTAATTCATTCATATTTCTCGTTTGTTCTTCTTTTGACCTCGGTTTGTTTGGTTAATAAAATAACGTTCTTCGTTTGTGGATCACCGACTCTACCTTTCTGCTACGCTACAATATAATATACAGTGGTACCTCGACATACGAGCGCCCCAACATACGAGTTTTTCGAGATACGAGCCGACGAGCAAGTGATTTTTTGCTTTTAGTTACGAGCGAAATTCGAGATACGAGTTCGGTTCGGTAGTGTTGAAGATATTAATCTGTGATTTTAAATGTTTCTTTTTGACCAGTACTTTTGTTTTGTTTTTGATTTTCCTGAAATGTTTCTTTCTTCCTCTTCATTATTATTTGTTCTATATGCAGAATATATATAATGATATAATGTTCTATATATTAGAAATTACAAACTAAAAATGATTAACAAGAATAAGGTCTGTGTTGAGGAAGGGGAAATAGTGAACCTAATATCTAACATAGACATCAAAAAAGCCCCTGGGGTTGACAGTATAAGTAACAACATGATCAAAAGTGCCCATCCAAATATTTTACCATTAATATGCGATTTATTTAATAAATGCATTCACTTCGGATATTATCCAGATAGATGGAAAGAGGCAGCTCTCAGGATAATTCCAAAACCTCACAAAACGAATTTAGAATTAGTAAAGAGTTATCGACCTATTTCATTAATTTCTAACTTATCAAAAATATTTGAAAAAAAATTGAAAAATAAAATATACGAATAATATGAAAAAAATGATTTCCTTAGCCCCAGACAACATGGTTTCTTGAAGAATAAGTCAACAACAACCTGTTTGAAAGAAATTACAAAGATCATAATGGAACATAGCGAGAAACAAGTAGTTACACTGATTGCAATTGGTATACAAGGAGCGTTTGATAATACATGGTGGCCAGCCTTGTTTAAAAATTAGACGAAGACAATATACCAGTTGAATTGATGAAAATTTTACGTTCTTTTTTGATAAATAGAAAAACGATTTTCAAGTATAATAATATGAAAGTTTCAAAGATATTAACAAAGGGCTGTCCTCAGGGTGGACCATTGTCTCCGTTGTTATGGCTGATATATTTAAATGATCTGCTAACTAATTTGCAATCACCAAACTCTGAAATAATTTGATATGCTGATGATGTAACTATTATATGTTGGAATAATGGGTTAACAAATCTGAAAAAGTCGATTGAGTTTAATTTGGAAAAGATAGATCAATGGTGTAATGATAATAAGCTGAATATAATTCTTGATAAAACTAGTATTTTACACTTGCACAATAAAGACAAAATTTCAATTAATTTTAGAGACAATATTATTATGCCCGTGAAAGAAATTAAAATTCTTGGAATTAAGATTGCGAATCATAGATGGAAAAACAAATTGAATTTTGGCCCTCACCTTAACATTATACTAAACAAAACCCAAAGATTGAAAAACCTTCTTTTTTTCAATATGTGGAAAATCTTGGGGTTTAGCACCCAAAAAGGGCTTACACTTTATAAATCTATAATAAGACCAACGTTAACTTACGGAACAGATATATGGTTTCAATTTATTAGCAAAAAATATAAGTACAAACTGAACTCAATGCAATATCAAATTCTGCTATGGTGTACCCAAACATATAAAACAACCAGTTATAACTCTGTTCACACCTTAGCCAATATTCCTTTGATCACTGATTATATGGAATCTAGAATTATAGGTTATGAGTTGAATAATTTATCAACAGAAGATAAACAATTTTATGATTTGTATATTCCAGGTATACTCAAAGATTTCATTATATCAAGGATTAATTTACTAAAAAAGAATACTAATCAAACATTTCAAAGTTTCTTTCCTTATGCAATTCCGAAATATTTTCGACCAAACTATTATAATTCACAATTTATAACGAACCATGGAAATTTTAAGGGATTTTTATCAAAAATTGGCGCGATTGAAGACTCTAGCTGTCATTGTGGCAACGAATTCCAGGACTCGAGACACCTACTGCTGGAATGTCCACTCTTCTTCACCGCTAGACAACAGACAATAAATAATGTTGTAGATCTATATCAATTTGTAAATAGCAGAGAGAATTATCATAAGTTTAACTATTTTTGTAAATATATTCATGATTTTCTTTCTAACCTGAAAGGTTCAGGTTCCTAATATATATATATATTCTCTTTTTATTTCGATTACTTTTTTTTTGTAAAAAATTTATAATTGTTTCTGTTTAAAAAATGTAAATCGACGCAATTATCCCTAGCCGGGATATCGCGTTTGTGTGTTGGAATAAATAAATAAATAAATAAAGCTTTGTTTTTTGGGACTTGAATAAACAAATTCAAGTTTATTATATTTTTGTGTGCTTTTAAAGTTAAAACACAACAGGTAGTAACACGCAGTCGCGCCATCACGATCAGTTAGCAGCGTGCTTCCGCTGTGATAAGTTGTGTTTTGTGTTCGCGTTTTGTGTTGCGTTTACATTTACAGTTTTAGTTCATTTATTTTTATAACCATGGATCGGAAGAAAGTTTGTAAATAGTCAAGTGCTAAGAAAAAGATGATGAGTATTGAATTAAAACGTGAAACTATAGAAAAACATGAGCAAGGTGTTCGAGTTGTTGACTTGTCGAGGCAGTATGGCCGTAGTACGTCCATGATATGTTCTGTGCTTAAACGGAAGGAGTCGATAAAGAGTGTAACGCCGGCTAAGGGCCTTACGATAATTTCCAAGCTGCGAACCTCCCTTCATGAAAATATGGAGAAACTGCTGATGGTGTGGGTGACAGAAAAGCAGCTACAAGGAGATACCTTGACGCAGACCATCATTTGTGAGAAGGCAAGAGCGATCTACGGAGATTTGCTGAAGCAAACCCCGCAGACTTCCATCGACGAGGCATCGGAAGAGTCATTTAAAGCCAACCGGGGCTGGTTTGAGAATTTTAAAAAGAGGAGCGATATTCACTCCGTTGTCAGACATGGTGAGACAGAAAGTTCAGATATGAAGGCAGCTGAGGATTCTGAGAACATTCTGAGAGGGAGGAATAAACTAACCTTCTTGAACATGTTTTTTTCTAAACGGCCTACAGGTGAAAGCGAGAAAAATGTAGCGAAAAAGGCAAAGACCAGTGAGGATATCTAATTTATTTATTTACATTCTCTTTTTTGTTTTTGTGCAATTAATATTTGATATTTATAAATACGTTTTTATTATTTAAAACCACGTAACAAAAATAACTGGGGTGACATTTTGGAGGTTAGAACGGATTAATGGTAGTTCAATTGTTTTGTATGGGGAAATTTGCTTCAAGATACGAGTAATTCAAGATACGAGCAAGGTTGCGGAACGAATTAAACTCGTATGTCGAGGTACCACTGTATAAGATTTTATACAAAAATTGGAATATAATTAAAGAGTATTTTAATAATTTGATAAATGTTGGATAGTGGAAATTGAACAAAAATATTTCTTTTGAATAGAAGTTACAACTGTGGTGTGTAACTAGATCATGACCCATTGGTAAACATTGGTATTTCTATGACTCTCTGAAGCTTGGAATATGTGAAATGATATTCTCGTTTGTCCAAAATGGAAATATGTAGAAAACGGTTTCTATTTTGCGTTTAGAGTCTAGATCATACTGTTACGACTCTTCTCAGCCGTCGATGTTTGCGGCAAGGTTTCTGAGAAGACAATGTGGGTTCGTTTTGGATACAGCGTAGTACTATAGATTTATTACCACAACTTTAAAAGGGATATTAATAACTATATATGGGAGATAAACACTTGCCTTCCAGGCCGTTCAAACTGTTTTCTTTCTTCCGAACACCTCGGAACTGCGTGCGGCTCGCGCCGGCTGATACTTGCCTCTCAAGATATCAGAGACTTACAACGAGGAGAGAATTATCCATATTACACTGCCCCCCTTCCATTAATTATTTTCGTCCCGAAAAGGACTGACTTCCCCAGCAGCGCTGATCAATGGCTCTTTGAACGGGGCTAGTCTGTTGAAATGAACAACCTTTGGTTTAGAGTGGGATGAGCGTTGTATCCTAAATACGACATCGTTTAACTTCTTCACAATTCGAAAGGGGCCTTCCCAAGATTTTTGTAGCTTAGGCGAGAGACCTTTCTTCCTTTTCGGGTTGTACAACCAGACTAGTCCTCCCTCTTGAAGGTCGTTCCCGCACGCGTGGGTGCCATACCTCACTTTCATTGCTTCGCTTGCAATCTCTAATTTCTCTCTGGCCCATCGATGCACTTTTTCAAGTCTTGAATGGAGTCGGTCAACAAATTCATTCGAGCCTTCCCCAATACTATTGGGGCATCCAAAGATGAGATCACAGGGAAGCTTTAATTCCCTTCCAAAGAGCATCTTGGCCGGCGACTAAACCCGTGGTTTCATGGACTGAGGATCGGTAGGCCATCAGAAGAATAGGCAGTTGACTGTCCCAGTCTCTTTGGTTCTGGGCGACGAAGAGACTAAGTTGACTGGCTAAGGTTCTATTAAATCTTTCGACCATGCCGTCGGACTGGGGGTGTAAGGGAGTAGTCCTTGTTTTATGGCTTCCGAGAAGTTTACACATTTGGGCAAAAAGTCTCGACTCGAAATTTCTCCCTTGGTCAGTGTGGATCTGCATGGGGACACCGAACCTACTGAAGAACTGGCTGATTAAGGTTTCAGCAACTGTTTCAGCTTCTTGATCAGCAAGCGGAAAGGCTTCAGGCCATTTGGTGAAATAATCCATTGCAACTAGGATATAGCGGTTCTCCTTGTCACTTCGCGGCAATGGTCCCATGATGTCGATAGCGATCCTCTCGACCGGGGCTCCCACGTTGAAAGTCTTGAGTCTGGCTCTCGATCTTGTCTTTGGTCCTTTTCTGGAAGCACATTCCGTACACTGTCGTACCCATTTTTCAACACTGGCACGGCATCCAGCCCAGTAAAAGCGTTCTTTCACTTTCCCCAATGTCTTTGCAATCCCAAAATGTCCTCCGCTGGGGCTATTGTGCAGCTCTTTGAGGACGGAAGGTACTCGTGATTGGGGAAGGATCATCTTCCATTCAATGTGTTGACCATTATCACTCTCCCATTTCCGGTAGAGAACACCACCTCGAAATTCCAGCGAGTCCCATAAGGACCAATAGCTCTTGGTGATTAGGCTGCAGGATGCAACATCTTCCCATGCTGGCCTGTTGGTCCCGGCATTGAGCCAATTCATGACAGGCCGAAGATCAGCGTCTTCAAACTGAGATTTTCTCATTTCCTCGGGGCTCCATTCGTCTAACTTGAGTTCTTCCGCGAGGGAAAGCTGACGAATGTTGAGCTCAGCTTGTGTCTCTGCCTTGGAACAATGCTTGCAGTTCACTGGGCATGGTCGCCTCGAGAGAGCATCTGCGTTCCCGTGAGATTTCCCTTTCCGGTGTTGAATCTCCATGTCATACTCTTGAAGTCGCTGAATCCATCTAGCTAGCTGTCCCTCTGGGCTCTTGAAGTTCAACAGCCATCGTAGAGCTGCATGGTCTGTTATAAGAAGAAACTTCTGCCCGTATAAATAATGGTGGAAATGCTCAATCGATTTGACGATTGCCAGCAACTCTCTGCGGGTTACACAGTAGTTTCTCTCAGGTTTGGACAGAGTCTTACTGAAGTAAGCGATGACACGTTCGACTCCATCTTGGGTTTGAGATAGAACGGCTCCAATCCCAGTGTTGCTGGCATCTGTGTCCAAAATAAATGGCTCGCCTGGATCAGGGTAGGCTAGCATCGGCGGAGAAGACAGGGCCTGCTTCAGTTTATCCATCGCCCTTTCGCAGTCAATAGTCCAACTGAAAGGGCGGCCAGACTCCGTTAGTCGGTGCAAAGGTCTCGCGATGTTTGAAAACCCCGGAACAAATCTTCTAGGCCATTGCCGAACAGTCTCAGTTCGGTCTGGATCAGTCTGTATTCCTTGGCGCGAAATCACATGGCCCAGGTAACGAACTTTCTCTTTGAAGGGTTTGCTATATTTCGGATTCAACTTCAATCTTGCTCCTCGAATCTTTTGTAGGACTCTTTCAAGATTAATTAGATGCTCTTCAAAACTCTTTCCCATCACAATAATGTCATCAAGATAGACGAGGCATGTCTCCAAAGGAATCCCTTGCAGCACCGTCTCCGTCAGACGCTCGAAGGTGGCAGGGGCGTTGCATAATCCAAATGGCATTACCTTGAACTGCCAAAGCCCGTTTCCTGTCGTGAAGGCTGTCTTTTCTCTGTCTTCTGGGTGAATGCTGACTTGCCAGTAGCCGCTTTTGAGATCCAAAGTGCTGAACCACTGCGATCCGGAAAGGGTGTCGAGCGTAGCATCAATTCGGGGCAGAGGGTAGGAATCCTTTTTGGTCAGATCATTTAGACGTCGGTAATCCACACAGAATCGTGTGGAGCCATCCTTTTTCTTTACAAGCACAACGGGAGATGCCCAAGGACTAGATGAAGGTTCGATGACATCTTGTTCTGCCATTTCCTCAATCAGTTTGGCAACCTCGTCTCTCCTCGTCATGGGCAATCTTCTTGGGAGCTGCTTGACAGGAGTAGCTCCTCCTGTATCAATCCGATGCTGCGTCACATTCGTTCGCCCAACATCTTTGGGGCTGGTAGCGAATACGTCTTCATATTGGCAGAGTAGATGTTCAAGCTTCTTTTGTTGTATCCAGTTCAGCCCCTCTCGCGTTCCTTCTAATAGCTCCTGCAGATGGCCTGGAATCAAACTGGAACAAGGGCTTTTATCCAAGTTTTCGACAGTTGGGCAATGGGCCACATTTGTAACAGGCTCAGCTATAGCTATTTCAGTCCCTTTTCCGAGGGTTTTTGCAGAGTTGAGGAGATTTACCACTCTAATCGGGATGTTACTTTGATCAGATTTTCACAGAGTCCGAGCTAACAAGAGTCCTTTTTGACCAAACTCCTGGCCATTCTCTTCCACAATCAGCAGCTGGGGTACCCCGGGAGAAGCAGTCAGACGTCCTTCAAGAATGCATTCACTCCTCGGAGGAATTTTAACGTCAGATTTGAGTATTACCTTCAGGACTTTATTGGTCGCCGAACTCCTAGAGCACACTAAAGGAATATCTTCTCCCGCAATCTTGAGTACATTCTCTTGGAAGTCAATGCTGAATCCAAATTTGCGAAGCACGTCCAAGCCGATGAGGCAGTCGTCTTTGATGTCAGCGAGGTACCCAAAGTGGCTGAACAAGTTGTTTCCGATCTGAAATTTCAGCACTACTTGACCATAGACTTTTGCTTGTTCTCCAGTGGCTGTTTGCAACACCAGCTCGTTCGACACAGGAATCCTCCTTGATATTGACTCCATTCTCTGAGCTAAATCGACACGGAGCAAGGTGACGTTGGCGCCAGAATCAATCACCATTCGACAAGGCAACCCGTTGACAAGTCCTTCTGTGGCCAGCTCATCGGAGCCTCCCTGGAGACTCGAGACTCTGATAATTTTTTCTTGAGGCATCGTCACATCGCATAGCCAGCCCAGGCCCCGTAAGGCTGGCTAATTTTCGTTTCCCGAATATTTCGGAATGGTATTGCCCCTCTCCGAAGGTGCCTGCCATACTCTGCAATTAGCCCTAATGTGTCCGGGTTTACCAAGGTTCCAGCAGATAGTTTTGGCATTGGGTCTGTAGGTGCGCTGGCGATAGGTCCCCGGGGCTGATTCTGAGAAAGACATACTTTTTTTCATTTCTTCTACTGTCCTCTGTAACTGAGAAATTGCTTCTTTAATGTCGCCGTCTTTTTGAGATTCGTCGGTCTTCACGACGCGCACTACCTTCTGATAGCCTCTTGTCGCATCACGGGCTGCCTCGAATTTCAGTGCGTGGATCAACGCCTCCTGCAACGTCTTGGCTTCAGACATTCGCACTGATTGTTGACACTCAGGGTCCTCGATGGCATCCACGAAATTTTGATGTGCCAGCAGATCTTGAACATGGCGGGGGCAATCAGGGAAGGCTAACCTCGCTAGCCTTTCGACATCTGCTTCCAACTCCTGCAGCGTCTCGTCGCGCTTCTGGCGGCGATTCTTTAATTTCACGACATTGTAGGGCTGCAAAATGTCATCTCCGAAGCGTAGTCAGGGCATGGATCAGGCGTTCATAGTCCAATGATTGTTCTAGTGGCAGGGATTGTAGAACCTCAGTGGCTGAACCTCAGAGCGATGCGGCCAGGTTTATTGCCTTCTCACTGGAGTTCCAGCGATTGCCCAAGGCCACCACTTCGAACTGGGTCTTAAAGCACTCCACGAAGTCTGTCCGTCGTAGGTAGGAGGCTTTATTTTTGAAAAGCATTCAGTAGTTTCTAACTGAGGAGAATTGTCCGCTATTCTAAAAGACAGGGGTGTGGCTACAGGGACATCAGCTACATTATTCTCGAGCCTTCTCAATCGGGACTCCATATCACTCTGTATAGAGCCTATTTTCTTATTAATCTCTTCGAGTACTTAATTAAAATCTTCCATTTTCTTCCGGGTTAGCATAGGCCAATATTTTCAGAAATTGAAAAGATACTTAAGCTGCACCCCACATCGGACACCAGTTGTTACGACTCTTCTCAGCCGTCGATGTTTGCGTGCAAGGTTTCTGAGAAGACAATGTGGGTTCGTTTTGGATACAGCGTAGTACTATAGATTTATTACCACAACTTTAAAAGGGATATTAATAAATATATATGGGAGATAAACACTTGCCTTCCAGGCCGTTCAAACTTTTTTCTTTCTTCCGAACACCTCGGAACTGCGTGCGGCTCGCGCCGGCTGATACTTGCCTCTCAAGATATCAGAGACTTACAACGAGGAGAGAATTATCCATATTACAATACGTAACCAAATTGTTTTAATTGTTGATTGTTAGTAAAGCCTTTTTCATAATTAATGAGATCACGTTGGGAATCTCATATTTGTGATATACAACTGTTTGGAAGCTGTAAATATTTTTTCCTAATGGTTTAATGATAAAAATTGTTTGGACGCTGGGTGTTTATGATTTTTTGAGATTCTCGACGAAAATAAATGGTTAGTGTGAAACACGTGTTACAAAATGGCGATCATTAAAATAGCGGTTATTTAAATGACAGCTTTGTAGTTAAATCTACCTTGAGCGGGGAGGGAGGACGGGCGTTGACCAACAGGAAACGGCGACCTGACTGAAATAGCGTAGGGGATCCTATTAATGGGGGGTCTCTCTAGCGGGGTGTTTGTTAGATTTATCATTTCTTGAAACTGACTTTCTCTCTCTTCTTTTGTTGAGGTTGGCAATTTTTTGTCTGTTGGAAAGATATAGTTTTCTCGTTGTTTTTAGGTGGTTGTTTTGATATAAGTTTAGACTTAGTAAAAAGGCGTGAAGGCGTCTTTTTGGCCTATTAAGTGAGAAAAATGTTGTATTGTGTTGCACTGTGACACCTTTGAAGTGAATTGAATGGTGTCAGGTGAAGTCGTTGTTTTGGTACAGAATCTAACCTGTTTTACCATGATTAACAGATTTACTAGAGTCATGGGTGGTGGTTGTTCGAACACATATCGAGAATTATTAGACTATTAGTGTATGTGGCACGTTTATTGGGGGCATTTTTATTTGGGCGACGTTATGGAGCTTGTGTGGCTCGAGATTAATTAGTTTCGAAGTCGCGCGCTATAATTGTTGCCATTTGGAGAAAGTGATGTGTGAGGGTGTTGTAGATTTTGTTAAGAGAGATGTGTTGATGCTTAATTATGCATGTGAGAAGAAGGAACGAGGGCGTGTATCTATGTTGGGATTTAACAGTGGCAAGATGTTTGGTGGGCGGTAACCTAATTTAGCTACTGGCTGGGAAGTGGACGGGATCTTTATTTTTAACTTCTTTTGTGGGAGGACAAATGTTATGAGTTTGATATATTGCCTCTCAAAATAGAAATCACAGGAGATTTCTGAAATTAAGAAATGCGTTTCAACTATGTTAATTTATATTTAAAAATTGCTATTTTTGAATCTTGTCATTGATTATAGTAGCGCGAGAATTATCCTTGTAATAGGGCAATGACGTGATAGTGGCAAATAATTTCAATTGAGGCGTTTACCAAAAAATGGTGAATATGACAATGATTTTTGAAAATTTTTAAATATTTGATAGAGAAATGGATGTTTTGGTATAAAGATAAAATATTAAGAAAATCAAAAATAAGTTTAGAATTATGTATGTAGTAATTGAAAAATAATAATATGATTTTTTTTTGTTGTAGATTCGGAAAATGCCATTATAGGTAAATTTAGAAAAGACATGCACAATTTGTAAGTTGATAAAAATGTGTGATGTGCGATTTTTTAAAAGTAAAAATAAAAGTAATGATTTAAAATTTTATAATTTGATTAAAAAATAATGTAAAAATTGATAAATAAGAGTGTGTTAAAATATTTAAAATTTTAATTAAAAATGATATAAAAAGGTAAAAATTGAATTTAAATTGAATAAAGTAAAATATCACAAAATTTATGTGGATTCAAGTTATGAGAGAGCTTCAGGAGAAAGTTATGTAAGTTTTTAAAAACTTACAATTTTTTAGTCAGTCAGGAGTTGTTCAGTCAGGAGATTTGGTGTTGGCTTGTATTCCTGCTGTCGTGGACGGGCTTGTAGAAGCTTGTAGCTTCTGTAAAATTGATTACGGCTTGTCGCCTTGAGCATTGTCTTGATGTCAGGCCGAAGGTGGGGGACTTCTCACCGGGTTTGCGCCACTCCGATCCTCGGTTGCCATGTTTTACGGGATTTTCGGCTGCGTCGTTGGGGCTGTCAGCTTGCTCCTGGTGTTGGCGATCTGTGTTAACGGGTCTGCTTTGGTCCCTTAGGGCGGAGTTTCCTTCTCAAATATCGTCTCTAATTTGGGCGGTCGTTTAGTTGGAATGGCGGGCTTGTTACTCTATCTTTGCTCGCTCTCGCTTCTATCTGGACAGGCTTCTTACCTTCTTCATTGTGGTATCCTTCTTCGTTGTGGTCATCCTGTCGACTTAATCTTTGGTGCGAGTGAGATCCTGTCGATTTAATATATGGTGTGAGTGAGATCCTGTCGACTTTCGCTATACTGTGTTAACCGAGAGGAACAGTCAGGATGTGTAGAGTTTTTCAGTACCTCTCTGCACCTTGGAAGATCTTTAACAGTTCTCACAGAGTACAGGCAGTCGTGGTCGAGGCAGAGTGGAAGATATGGGAATTTCCACGCAAAAAAAAACGAAGGGACACAGTTGTAGTAGGAAAGTTCCGTGAACAGATAAAAGTCGAGCTAGGAGCGAAAGGATGGAAATTTGAGAAAAGTTCTCACTGGTCTACATGGTCGATGAGGTGGACCTTGGACAAACCCGACGAGGGCTCCCGCTGATGGTGAAATGACTATTTATTTCTAGCCCTGTTTGAGGCTTATATATCTTTGCCGAGAGGAAGTATTGGGATGATATAAGGGCGTGGATCGGAAGATATATTGTACACTCTGGCAACGCCCTATCTTCTAAGCTTCGTTATGGGACTTTTCTATCTCGATCTCTGCTTTAGCTCAACTCTTAATCTATTACATAGTTTTATTTATTTATCCTTAGTTTGTTCAAAGTACATTACATATGATGATGTAATGACACATGTCAATCATGCGTATAATTATTTATAGACGTGTTACTATTATACAACATGAAAATCTTGTTATATTATATACAATATGAGGTTGTTGGTTTAAATTACCATATACTAGGTAGGATCAATAAATAAGTTGAATTATAATTTATCGAAAAAAATAAGAACGATATTAAAAATTAGGACTTGATTTATTCAAAATAATCACCTTTGGCTTTCTATACATCGTCTCCATCGTTCTGGCAACTCGTAAATACCCTCTTTATAGGCACTCTTAGGAAGCGTGTGAAAAAAAAATCTTGCACCACTTTCTGGACATCTTCATCCGAGTCAAATCGCTTTCCCTTTAACTCCTTCTTTAGTAGTCCAAAAAGATAATAGTCAGAGGGGGCTAGGTCTGGACTATATGCAGGATGTTCTAAAACTTCAAAACCTAAATTAATGATCGTAGATACAGTTTTACATGATGTATGCGGCCTTGCATTATCATGAAAGAAGATAACACCTTTACTAAGCTTCCCTCTTCTTTTGTTTCTTATACCGGGCCTCAGCTTTTTTACGAGAATGTCACAATAAAGGTCGCTGTTCATACGTTGCCATGAGGATAAAAAATCAAGACAGATTGGTCCATCAACATCCCAAAAAATTGTTAATAAAACCTTACCGGCCGAACTTTGAGACCTAAGGAGCCTGTAATCCGTCCATTTTTGAACTTGTTAACCCATTTATAAATGTTTTTTTTTTTAGACAAACAAGACCCACCATAGATAATTTTTCATTTTTTGGCATATTTGAGATGTTTGAATACCTTCTGCATTCAAGAAACGAATAACTGCACGTTGTTCAAGGGTGGTGCAATCCTTCAAGGGAGCTTCCATTTTAGTTTATTTATAAGTTTCGCGCCGCGCGTGGGAAAAAAGAACAGAACACCTTAAATAGTCTCTCGATGTTATATTTTAATATTCTGTTTTTTAAATTATTTTGCTTTTTTTAATTTTCAAGAAATAAGATAATTCACCTTATTTATTTATCCCCCTTTGTATATATGTTCACTAGCCGAATGACCCGGGCAACGTCCGTGTTTTAATTTAGACACGTGGACCTGTTGGATCTGTCTATGTACTGTTGGCTTCCGTAGGCGTCTCTTACTGGGAAAAAGAAAAATAGGATTCCATTTAGTTATTAACTAATATATGCTAATATATGCATTTATTTTAGGACCGACCCGCTCCAACACAATAGTTACAAAAACCAAAAAGCGAGTGGGGGGGGGAAGGCAAAGTAAAAAAAAAGTGTCTCGCGCAGTGGCGGCGCCATCGTAGCGAACCAATAGGAGAGCGCCATTCCAAAAAAAAAAAAAGCAAACGGTGACAGAGATGAAGAACGCATGACGCTCGTAACTGTATATAGAATATACAATCGTATCTGCATATACATAAAATATCTTTCATCTATCGTAAACTTAGCCTTAGTTTTCATTGCATTTGAAAACACTTCTATATAGAGACATAAATATATTGTAATACCTTGAAAAAGGTTGGGCTTCAGCCAACTTGAATATTGGTAAATATATTATATTTAATTGTTGAGTTATACATCTATTGAAAGACATCACAGAATATTTATACAGGCATATTTCTTTTAAAAATTCAATAGAAATTTACGAATCAAGTGTAATGCGAATTGGTAGTGATATTACCTCTTAACTTTGAATTGATTTCTAAAGCTTACATGATAATATTTAGTTATAAATTGAGATAAAAATATATAAATACATGTAACAACTATCAAAGTCTTCAATTGATTGAGTGTTACCATTAGAGACTGTCGTTAGGTTAATAAAGAGAATAACTACATAGCCGCGCTGTAAACAGAGACTTCATGAAATAAATAGCTTCATTTCTAACGCATACAAATAGTGCTTGTGGCCAATGAGAGCAGTTAAATCTGCGTCACTATGATCCATGCAGACGGTAAAGTTGAAGTCTGTGATTAGGGTAGATTGTGAAGGATTATGAGTAACCTAGTACGTGCAAGTGCGGAAGATAGCTCTATGACTTTTACTAGGCTCATAGAAAATAGGAATAAAATTATTTTTTACCTATAACGATTATATTTTGATGGAAATATAAATGCAAAAAAAAAAGTAAAAATGAAACAAACCTATATATATATTATAAAAATAAATAGTTGTATAGTTTTATAGTTAAGTATTCTATTAAAATTATCTTAATTAATTTGATTATTTAAATTTAAATTATAAGATTAGTAAATTGTTATTATTTAGTATAGATAGAGAGAAAAAAAATCCTTTACTTCTAATACATCATCTAGTTAATTATATATTTATAATTAATAACAATAAAAATTTAACAAAGTAACGTCTTTTGTATCGGCTTTTACACGTCATTTAGACATACTCTAATCCTATATATAGAATAATCGAAATGAGAATATATATAATAGTTAGAAAAAAGAGAGAAAGACAGAACCATGTACTTTTGATCAAACTAATAATAAGAAGATAAAAAGTTTTGTAAATAAGGTAGTTAAGATTGTTAGTATATATATATATATATATATATATATATATTTATAATTTTATATTTTATTCTTTTTTTTATATTAAATGATTTTTTAAAGTTTTTTTATTTTAAATATGAATATAAATAGTTGTATTTAGTAATATATCTATACTATGAATTAACTTTTGTTATAAGTTTGGTTATTATGTTTTGAAACCCTAATGGTAGATCAGACATATACAAAAAAATTAAATTGGAGTAATTATTGAAAAAAGAGGTCTGCTGAACCGGGACTTCTCAAATAGAAGTTCAGCGGCGTTTCATCCCTTCTCTATTACGTCATAGACCTCTTTTAAACCAGAATTTATGTGTTAATATAAAGTTACTTCAGTGAAACATTTTTATGAACATATATCAAGAATATGAGTGTTACCAAATTCTTACTGTGAACCTACCTTGACCGCGCCGATTTCAACTGTAAACATCTATTTCTGGATGACACATGTTGTGGGGGGTGGGGGACAGAATTAGATCGTCCATTTTGAAGTTTTAGAAAAACAATACATTCAAAGAAGAAATAAAAGATAGTTAAGGGAAGAAATCCAAACTTTATAATCTTTACAGCTAGTTATATTAAAATAACTGATTCAACACTTATTCATCTTTCAATATTCCTTTAAAAAGGCAAACTATTAGAGTTTAATAAAGCTATTAATTGTGAAAATTCACTTTTATTTAATTTCCATTTTCCTCCCCAGAAATTGGATATTAAATAAAATGAATTCTATTCAATATTACTTTAAAAATCTTGTGAAAAAATCTTCAAATCAGCTATTTAATTTAAGTTTAACTAATTGTTAAAGATTATAAATTTGTAGTATTAATTATTGAGAGAAATTATAGAAAGTTGATTTATTAAATGGATACTTCCATTTATATTTTTTAAGTATTTTATAATTGATATACTGTTGAAATATTTTACTTGTCTGATATTAAATTTGTTTTTAATAAATTCCATGTTTAAATTTTTAACATCTTCTATGAAATTTTCTAATATATTATTTATTCTATAAAATCTTAGAAACTGACCAAAATATATACCTTTACAGCAATTTAATGAAATATTAGAATTCATATTACAGTATTTTATAATATTGAAATTATAATTACTTTTTTTATTATAAATTTTAATAGCATTATTTGTAAGGTCTATATTTAGGTCTAAAAAGTTAGCTTTTTTGTTTCTATAAATTTTTTCATTGTTCTTAAGTTTTAAGTATTTAGGATAAATTTTAGGTATTAAGTTTTTGAACTGTGGATTGTTAAATATTATGATGTCATCTACATAGCGGAACATTTGCCAGTTAACATTATTTTGTAGAAAGTATTCTCTTTCGTACCAGAATAATATTAAATTTGCTAATAATGGACTAGAAGATGTTCCCATGGGAACGCCTTCTGATTGAATATATATTTTATTTTTAAATTCTATATAGTTAAAATTTAAAAATGTTTCCAGTAGAGTTTTTGCTGTTTTAAGATCTAATTTAATTGTTTTATATCTGTTATGAATAATTTTAATGTGGAAAGTTTTGTCATTAATGATTTCGTTAAATAATTCGGTTATTTTATTATTTAGATCTCTTAAATTTATTTTAGAATATAGGTCCTCAAAGTCAAATGTGTGTACTGTTTCCATATATTTATTAGTTAATTTATTTATAATAAATTGTAGTGTTGAAGCTAATTGTATATCAATGTTTTTTATAACTGAATTTATACCAGATGTGATTGTTCTGAAAGAAATAGGTTTTTTGTGTAGTTTAGGAATTATATAGAACTTTGGTATGTTTGGATTTTTGTAGTGATTATAAATTTTTAGTGAATTTTCAACGTTTTTGATGTCTTTTTTGATTTTTGTGGCTGTAGTTCTAGCAAAAGTGTATTTATGATTATTATCAATTTCCTTTTTTAGTATATCGTGGTATAGATTTTTACAAATTATAGATAAGTTATTGGAACATTTATCTATAGGAGTGATAATAAAGTCCTTCTGTAATTTAATTATATTTTCTTTAAAAGAAGGAATATCTGAATTAGGTTTGTGTATTTAAGTGTATTATTATAATAATTTATAATTTCCTTTTTAATATTATGTTTCCACTCTAGAAAAGTAAATTCTGGAATACTGTATTTTATACTAGTTTTATTTATGAAAATATCTATATCTTTTAATATAGATTTAATTGTATTATTATAATTGTGTTTAATTTGAGGTATATATTTATACCCTTTATTTAAAATATCCTGATATTCTGGATTTAAAAAAGAAAATTTGCTAGTTAATATATGACCAGAAAGCTTATATCTATCAATATAGTTGCTGCAATTATATATATATTTTTTTTAATTTGCCAAATTATTAATAAATTGGTTATAATTGCAAACTAAATTACCTATATTTTTGTTGTATCTCCAGATTGTTTTGAAATTTAAATTTTTTATAGGGAAAAGATTATTAATGTTTTGGTTATTAAATATATCATTAAACTTAATATGATTAAATAAATTGTTATTAAATTTAATGATAATATTAATGTTATTAGTAGATTGTTTAATTTTTCTGTATTTAAAGATGTCGTGTGTGATATCTATTAATCTGTTAGTCAGATTATGAATTTTAATATATTCTATAAGTTTGATAAATTTATTATTATTTAGTTTAAATAATGTTTTAATAAATTTATCGACGAAGTTGTTAGTGTACATTTGTTTTGGGTCCAGTAATTCTTCAAATTCAATGTAACCTAATTTATTGGTAGTTTTACCTCTAGTTTTATTAGGTTTAGTTTTAAATTCATTTTTTTTGTATTTGCAGCTGATTTCATAAGTTGAAATTTCTTCTGTTTTTGGTTTGTATGTGTAGTTTAATTCGTCATTAAGTCCATAAGGGAATAATGTGTTGTGTTTATAAATGTAGTTGTTTTCTAATAATAGTCGTTGTTTTTTGTTTTGACATATGTCTAGTATTTCTATCTTAAAGTTGTTAAAAGAATGTAATTGATTGTGTTCTTTCATATATATATTACCAATTGATTTTTTAGCGTGGTTTCTATGTAGGTTTATTCGTATATTTAATGGATTACACGTTTGTCCTATATATGATAATTGACAAATTTGGCATGTTAATTTATAAATAGTATTTACTAATTTACAACTAGTCGTTTGAAAAGTGTCATGGTTCTTAAGAGAGGGACAAGTTTGACAATTTTTTCTTAGGCAATTCTTAGCGAGTTTAAATTAACATAAAAGAGGTGCTAACCCTAATATGCTGGTAGTTTTTTTTAGTTTTTTAGTTTGTTATTCTATTGAAAAAAAATTTTTTTTTTTTTTAAATATATTTATCTTAATTGTTTTTATGATGATTAAATTTGTAATAAAATGAATAATTAATCTATAAAAATATAGATATTACTGTTTGTTATCTGTTATATTTTTAAGAATAACTAATAAAAAACATCTTTAAACTATCTAAACAATGAAAAAAACAAAAGTTCTGAAGTTATTTTTTTCTAAAATCTTCTAGTCCATTATTAGCAAATTTAATATTATTCTGGTACGAAAGAGAATACTTTCTACAAAATAATGTTAACTGGCAAATGTTCCGCTATGTAGATGACATCATAATATTTAACAATCCACAGTTCAAAAACTTAATACCTAAAATTCATCCTAAATACTTAAAACTTAAGAACAATGAAAAAATTTATAGAAACAAAAAAGCTAACTTTTTAGACCTAAATATAGACCTTACAAATAATGCTATTAAAATTTATAATAAAAAAAGTAATTATAATTTCAATATTATAAAATACTGTAATATGAATTCTAATATTTCATTAAATTGCTGTAAAGGTATATATTTTGGTCAGTTTCTAAGATTTTATAGAATAAATAATATATTAGAAAATTTCATAGAAGATGTTAAAAATTTAAACATGGAATTTATTAAAAACAAATTTAATATCAGACAAGTAAAATATTTCAACAGTATATCAATTATAAAATACTTAAAAAATATAAATGGAAGTATCCATTTAATAAATCAACTTTCTATAATTTCTCTCAATAATTAATACTACAAATTTATAATCTTTAACAATTAGTTAAACTTAAATTAAATAGCTGATTTGAAGATTTTTTCACAAGATTTTTAAAGTAATATTGAATAGAATTCATTTTATTTAATATCCAATTTCTGGGGAGGAAAATGGAAATTAAATAAAAGTGAATTTTCACAATTAATAGCTTTATTAAACTCTAATAGTTTGCCTTTTTAAAGGAATATTGAAAGATGAATAAGTGTTGAATCAGTTATTTTAATATAACTAGCTGTAAAGATTATAAAGTTTGGATTTCTTCCCTTAACTATCTTTTATTTCTTCTTTGAATATATTGTTTTTCTAAAACTTCAAAATGGACGATCTAATTCTGTCCCCCACCCCCACAACATGTGTCATCCAGAAATAGATGTTTACAGTTGAAATCGGCGCGGTCAAGGTAGGTTCACAGTAAGAATTTGGTAAAACTCATATTCTTGATATATGTTCATAAAAATGTTTCACTGAAGTAACTTTATATTAACACATAAATTCTGGTTTAAAAGAGGTCTATGACGTAATAGAGAAGGGATGAAACGCCGCTGAACTTCTATTTGAGAAGTCCCGGTTCAGCAGACCTCTTTTTTCAATAATTACTCCAATTTAATTTTTTTGTATATGTCTGGTCTACCATTAGGGTTTCAAAACATAATAACCAAACTTATAACAGAAGTTAATTCATAGTATAGATATATTACTAAATACAACTATTTATATTCATATTTAAAATAAAAAAACTTTAAAAAATCATTTAATATAAAAAAAAGAATAAAATATAAAATTATAAAAATATATATATATATATATATATACTAACAATCTTAACTACCTTATTTACAAAACTTTTTATCTTCTTATTATTAGTTTGATCAAAAGTACATGGTTCTGTCTTTCTCTCTTTTTTCTAACTATTATATATATTCACACTTCGATTATTCTATATATAGGATTAGAGTATGTCTAAATGACGTGTAAAAGCCGATACAAAAGACGTTACTTTGTTAAATTTTTATTGTTATTATTTATAAATATATAATTAACTAGATGATGTATTAGAAGTAAAGGATTTTTTTTTCTCTCTATCTATACTAAATAATAACAATTTACTAATCTTATAATTTAAATTTAAATAATCAAATTAATTAAGATAATTTTAATAGAATACTTAACTATAAAACTATACAACTATTTATTTTTATAATTAATTTAGATTTAGCTTGCTAATCTAACCAAATCTACTTGATATGATTTATCATTCTTATCAGTCTGCTCCTTAAGTTTTAAATGTAGAATCATTGTTATATTTTTATTATATAGTTTTTACGCTATATATATATATATATATGAAAAAATAGTACAAATGTAACATTGTACTGGGATAAGGTGCATAAATTAAGAAAAAGGCATCTCCTTATCGTGCAACTGAAAGTTGCTGATGGCTGCCGCCATCTATCGGAATAAATATCAACTATTCTCGTTGATTTTTAATTATTCCAGAATTGGCCAAATACCCATTCTTGATTAATCAAGAAAAGCTAACCACGGACGCGTTTCGGGCTGTTGGCCCTCATCAGCGTGGTGCAAGCTGTACCTCAACGACCAAAAAATTGGTCATTAAGGCATCCTGAAAAATCATGAAACGGGTAGTTAAGGCCAGAATTGCGTGAGGACGCTACACAATGTGAAAAAATAGTACAAATGTAACATTGTACTGGGATAAGGTGCATAAATTAAGAAAAAGGCATCTCCTTATCGTGCAACTGAAAGTAGCTGATGGCTGCCGCCATCTATCGGAATAAATATCAACTATTCTCGTTGATTTTTAATTATTCCAGAATTGGCCAAATACCCATTCTTGATTAATCAAGAAAAGCTAACCACGGACGCGTTTCGGGCTGTTGGCCCTCATCAGCGTGGTGCAAGCTGTACCTCAACGACCAAAAAATTGGTCATTAAGGCATCCTGAAAAATCATGAAACGGGTAGTTAATTTATGCACCTTATCCCAGTACAATGTTAAATTTGTACTATTTTTTCACATTGTGTAGCGTCCTCGCGCAATTCTGGCCTTAACTACCCGTTTCATGATTTTTCAGGATGCCTTAATGACCAATTTTTTGGTCGTTGAGGTACAGCTTGCACCACGCTGATGAGGGCCAACAGCCCGAAACGCGTCCGTGGTTAGCTTTTCTTGATTAATCAAGAATGGGTATTTGGCCAATTCTGGAATAATTAAAAATCAACGAGAATAGTTGATATTTATTCCGATAGATGGCGGCAGCCATCAGCAACTTTCAGTTGCACGATAAGGAGATGCCTTTTTCTTAATTTATGCACCTTATCCCAGTACAATGTTACATTTGTACTATTTTTTCACATTGTGTAGCGTCCTCACGCAATTCTGGCCTTAACTACCCGTTTCATGATTTTTCAGGATGCCTTAATGACCAATTTTTTGGTCGTTGAGGTACAGCTTGCACCACGCTGATGAGGGCCAACAGCCCGAAACGCGTCCGTGGTTAGCTTTTCTTGATTAATCAAGAATGCGTATTTGGCCAATTCTGGAATAATTAAAAATCAACGAGAATAGTTGATATTTATTCCGATAGATGGCGGCAGCCATCAGCAACTTTCAGTTGCACGATAAGGAGATGCCTTTTTCTTAATATATATATATATATTATATAATCTAAAATACAAATATTTTATTTTTTTTTAAAAACATATATTTTATTTTTTCATTCATTGACTGTTCTGCATTTTTGACCATATATTCAAAAAAAATATCACTTTTAATTATTATTGTTGTAAATATGTATATTTAACCCTACCTATCTTTTATCCACGATTATAGAATTCATTATATAAATTCTATATTCCTGTGATATAAATAATTTATGTATATTTTTACTTCAAGAGATTCAAAATAAAAATCTGCTTGAAAGGTAAATAATTATTTTTATTTTTCCACGACTGCACCTCTTTTCAACAATCAAACACACAAAAATTTTCTAATCTATAACATATATATATATATTATATAAAATAATCAGATTTCTGTTGTATTTTGATTATTAGAGCTATATAGAATTAACACTTGATACTGATTATTTTGAGAATAGAAATATTTGTTGAGCAATCGTGGAATAAATATTGAATATTAGAGATTTATTTATTTGAGCTAAGGAATATATATACATAAAAAGATAATTTGGTAAAAGTACTGCCTGGCTTAAGGCGAATAGAACAAAGAAAAACAAAAGAATATTTACATAATGTACAAAAGTTTGAGCCGGCCAACGGGATACAACAACAATGAGTTTTTATAGGGGAAGTGTGACCTCTGACTGTCGATTTAACAGAGTATTTGTATCTATAAATATAATTTAAAATAAAATAATATTTTTATATAACATATATAAAGTTACATATATAGAGAGGACACTGTATTATGGTTGGTGAGGCTCACTAATATCTCGAAAACTTTCTTTAAACCTGTTGCTAAAATACAAACTCTAGGACATATTGAAATCAAATAAAAAATATTTTAAAATGCTAGAAATGTACAACCATTCTAAAAATGTACTCCTGAAATGTTCGCACCAAAGAGATCTATTTAGATCAAAGTTTTTATGCGTCGCAAAAAAAAAATCGAACTACGAAGTATGTTGCATGTTAAAATCCGCTAATTTGGAGAGAGATAAATGAAGTAAATATTCAGCCTTTTAAATGAACCATAGGAACAATATCTTGTCTGAGTGAGATTATGAAAAAATATCAAGTCCCAAGAAGGTTTGTTTATTGACGGTTACTTGATGGCCAGGTACAACCCTGTTATCTCCATCAGGTCCGTCAGTTCAAAGATGGAGTACCCAAGCCAGATACCGACGAATCCCCCAATGTACATGAACAGCTCGATAGTCTGAAACATCATCACTTACTCTCACTACATATTTGGTATTGGAGAGAAATAGGTAATGAATGAAAAATATCTATCTTTGTCTTATAATAGTAAGAGCCTATCTTGAACGTACAATTGAATGCTGCTGATTGCTTGGGTCTTCTATCAGAGTAAATATAAATTGAATGTTGAATATTCTCTGGATTCTTGACGAGAATGACCCTTTAAACAACTCCGAGATCTTCGCAGCACAATTTAGCCATTGTCTATCGCCGCCTAAAGCCTCCGGATGGAACCTATTAATTCGCAGTGCTTCTCGTTACGTACGAAGACTTCGCCATAGCTCTCCAGCAGGTCTACGAAGCCTCCTAACTTTGCGGAGCCTTTTGTTCTTAAACGCGGAGTAGCATTATCTATCTTGCTCCCAAATCGCGCGGCAGCTCGGGCATCTCGTTCTCCACTTGGGACTATCAACTCCTTGGAAAAATCTTTCATCAGCGTCTTTGACCTCATCTTCTCGTCCTGCACATCAGTGCCATACCTATGCCATTTCGGGAGGTCTCCTTACTTGGAACGTAGTGCTGCTAAGAAAAGCAGCTCAGCTCTGACCGTCGTTTCAACCGACTTCGAATCCCGCTTTGACATTCTGGATCGCGGCTTCTTTGTGTCCCTGATGGACTCCCCTGGGCTTCCTGCGGAATTCATTGGGTTATCTATCCTTCTCTATGTCAGGGCGGAAGCAGCTGTCCGAACCAGAGACTTCCATATTAGTCTCTTTCATCTTATGAATTGTGTGAAACAAGGTTACGCCCTCAACGACTCAATGTATAGCCTCACTACGGCCTCTCTCCTGCTTTGCCTAGAGTAAGCGCTCGGCTTTCAGTAATATCTTATCCTACGCAAAAGATTGTCTTGCTAATCTTTCGTGAGGAGCAAACCGAAGTAGTGACATTCATCTTTGAAAACTTCCTGCATGTTTCTGGAATAAAAAGGAAACTTTCCAGAAGCAGATACCTATGGCGCGACGCCTGGCGTGCCCGCAACGATATTCCACTGGACATATTCTGATCGTCGGAGCACCTGAAAGGGGCTGCACTGTGACACCGGGAAACCCAACCTCTTTCCAAGGACATCTGGCTCAACTGGAGACTTTAATAGAGAGGTGGTCCCCCTACATCCGCGGTCTCTATCTCGGCGGTGAGGCCAGAGCCACCAACTTCCTAGTGTTCTTATCGATGGTTCACCACATCCATGGCTACATGATTAGAAAGTGCACCATCTACAAGAAGCAGGCCGGTCTAGTCTGGTTCATTTGGGTATCTGAGTCTACTCCTGCCTGCCCCGCAGCATCCTGGCAAGACCCGTCTCTCATCGTGTGCGAGGCAGTCGTGGAAACCAGCGCGCAGACACCGCCTTAGCTTTTGGACTTCCCGTTATTGACGGCTGCAGTTTACTCGCGCCACCCGACCTCCTAGCTCCTGTCCTAAGGATTTCACCAGTCCCGTGCTTTCCCACAGCCACCCAACGTGCTGCACCCTGGCTGACGTTTCAGGTCCGACCAGCTTTTGACGTCAACTTGTCTTCAAACACCTGTGCTATGTCTTTCTTGTGAACACCACTGGAGAGGATCTAGTGCTGCGAGCGACGGTCACGCCGTTCAGGTGATCACCACTTGCACTGTAAGTCGTATGCCTGTACGCCCGCGCCTTGATTTCTTGCCCATCATACAGTCTATAGGAAGGCTGCACAAGCATCTTGTCACCCTATTATCATCGGCTGGCCGGCGCTGTGTCATATTCGGGCACAACGTTGACGCTGCTGTAATGCTTGCGATTCACGCCTTGTCCCATCTTGCCCAACCGGCCTCGGCCGAACAGTCGCTTGTGGGTTTGATGATCTGTCGCTAGCCAATAGGTACTAGTCCTGCCGCTGAGTCAGGCTTCTCATATAGGAAGCCTTTTCCTTCATACAGCCTCCCCCTGACCTGCAAGGCTCAGTCTTCGGGCGAGGCCCTGGATGACAAGCCCTGGCCATTCTCGCGTTCAACAAGGCGTATCTATACACATTCTTCTTGAGTGAAGAATTGAGAGGAGTTCGTGAAGACTCTCCATGCATGGAAGAGGACTCTTTCGAAGTGGGAAGCCTCTCTGGCTAGAAAAAGTGTAAACATAAGTTCATCACCCCCTTCTGTATATTTTTATCATTTCAGAAGATCTCAATCGTCGACCTATATTTTCAATAATTATGTTTCAGGCTGTTGGCTATCTTTTACTTATTTCTTAACCTCTTTCCAGTACAATTTCACTTTATACTATTTATTAAAATATAGTTTGGCGTTTCCACGCCCTTACGTTCTTAAATATCCTTCATTATTTTCAGGAAGACCAGATATTTCAGTCGCTGAGGTACAGCTTGCACCACGCTGATGAGAGCCAACAGCCTGAAACGTGTAAGTGTTTAACTTTCTTGATTGATTAAGAAAGGGTATTATATATAGGCCAATTATGTAATATTTAAAAATCAACGATTAGTTCATATTTAATCCGACAGATGGCGCAAGACAATAGAAAACTTTAATTGCTCGATCAGGAGATGCTTTTCTTTTCTCAATAAGCAATTTAACACACGTCTATAGAAGTCTGGCTATATTCCATCACGCGTTTTCGTGATATAAAGACATGGCCTTTTTGAACTTCCGTCATTATAATTCTAAAACAGGGCCCATGTGTGTTTTGCCATATACGTACATCTGCTTAATAGATTTTATTTTGATGCAGAGGGAAACTTACCGCATACTTGGGTCGGTACTTGTAAACCACCTTCTCTCTGGAGAAAGGGCTCAGGGCAAATCCTTGAAGAAAATTTCTGAAAAACTTGAAAACATATAACACGAGAAGTAATAATTTTGATATCTAAGCATTTTTATTATACCGAAATTTTCAAAACCACTTTTAACTATATATGCATTCTAAAAATAAAATCAATATATTTTCTCTAATTATGTATAATTTTTTAAAATATTAATAGGCGCCTAGTCTTCCAGAGTTCAGTTTAGAACCTGTGAATAGAATATAAATGAGGGAAAGTTCATTGTTTTCAAATGCAATAGGGCCATTTTTGCACATTTTTTATATAAGTTTATATACAAAATGTGATCAATAATTTCCAGGAATGAGACTGACTCACCTAAAATACAGGGTGATCCAAAAGTCGTGCAGATTTTTAAAAATTAATAACTCCGCGAATATTAGCGCTAGCGAAATGCGGTAAACACCATTGTGTTCAGGGTGCAATGGGTATTTAGGGCAATAATGAAAAATTTAAAATTGAATTTAGCTACAATTTTATTTGCTAGATGGCGCTCTACCAGAATCAGAGATTCAGCGGCCATATTGTTTGATAATTCGAAAGATATAACTTATCGAAACGTATGTTTCCTTTTTAATACAAGAAAAGAACCCTAATAATATAAAATATAACTTAATAAAACACCATTTCGCCAAAAGTAGAAGAATTGGATGACGACTTTTAAATGCAATCCGAGATATGTAAAATAGGTAAATGCAAATTAAAACATCTAGCAAAAATAATTATATTTTAGATGCGGTTTTGTAAAATAGATTGAATGTTTGAAAAACATTGCTAAAATCAATAGACTCTTTTTTGAAATGTTAACATAGTACCAAATTATGATGGCACTACCAATAGGATTGTAAAACGACATTTGAAAATTATACCGCATGTGTTTCTTTTCAACGAAAAATCAAAATATTTTTTTCATTTATCATTACTCTTCACAATTCATCCTTTCATACCTCATCCATAAGGTTAGAAATAGTCGTTATTTCTCCTTAAAATAAATTTTGATTTTTCGTTGAAAAGAAACGCATGCGGTATAATTTTCAAATGTCGTTTTACAATCACACACACACACAAACCGCATTATAATATATTGTATTACTAATAGAATTTCTTTCTATAAGAAATATATAGCACTTGACAAATTTTCGAAACTTGACTATTTAACTGGAAATTTGCCATGATTCAACAAATTGAATAAAGAGGGCGGGTGACAAAATATATTTGTCGTACATTATTCCAAATATACTATGGGCTTGTCAAATGTTATCATTGCTTATTATACTGTACAATGTTTTCAAAATGTGTACCCTCAAATAAAAATCATTTTTAGATCAACCTTTTGTGTTGAATAACGTGGTGTAAAATCATTTTTGACTATTTTTTTGCGAAATTTCTAAAGTTAGAGATGTACAAAGAATAATTCTTATGCTATTTCTTCTAATGAGCGAAAAGCGAAAAATAAACATAAGGGGTAATATTGTGTGTACCAGCTTTATTCGAGAAGTTATAACACTTTGGTCTGCACGACGTAATATAAGATGTGAGCAAATGACAAAAAAAAAAATACTGTTCACCAAAAAAAAAAAGAGTCAAGATGGGAGGACAGCATTTATTATCCCCATAACCCAACACAAAGAGCTGCCAAATATTAGTGGATAATATAATACATGGTAGCTTATATAGCACATGAGAGAATGCCTTCTCTCTTGTATTAGGTCACAATCCTTGCTCAATGTGACGCCCTTCATTCTTAAACACCGCCTACAGACGATAGATGACAGATTGGGCAGCAATAAATAACATATATGTTGAAATTGATGAAACGTACCGTCTGATAGAAGCCTTCAACATGGGCAATGGGGTAGGCCGACATCGATAAACACGCGACTTAATGTACCCCATAGCCAAAAATCGCAAGGCGTCAAGTCTGGTGATCTTGGAGGCCACTGGTGTATAAAGTGGCGACATATTACACGATCTTTACTGAAAGTATCCTTCAGCAATTGTTTGGCACCGCAGGAGATATGAGGGGGTCCTCCATATTGCTTGAATGTTATTTCGCCTAGTGCTTGTCTATCCTGCAATATGGGAGAATAACCTTTTCTCTCAAAAGTTGAACACCAGTTATATAAATGGTTTTAAAAGTTCTTCCATTGTTTTCTTCAAAGAAAAATGGCCCAATAATAAAAGAAGAAGTGAACCCACACCAAACTATAACTATGGGCTGATGAAGTGGCATTTCTGTAGAAATCCAAGGGTTTTCTGTTGCCGAAACGCGGCTGATTTGAGTGTTAACTTCTCGGTTTAGAGAAAAGTGAGCTTCATCTGCCCACAAATCACTCGACAGCCTGTTTTCATCAATATCAATTTGCCGGAAAACCCATGCAGCAAATTCTTGACGCTTCTCAAAATCGCCGACTTTTAGCTCATGAAATCTTCGAAAAATTCTTGGTGCTCTCGTAACTGCCTCATACGAAATCCCCGTTTGTCGAGAAACTTGTCGAGCACTTACTTCTCCATACGTGGATACCGTTTCAATATCTTCAACATTCTGCGAAACTGTAACAACCACTGACTTGCATGTCGATGGTCCTCCAATCCGAGGTTTTGCTTCCAGAGATCCAGTCTTCTCTTTTTTTTATCATTCGCCTTAGAGAGTAGCAACACATGGGTTCTTTACCGCTTCGAATACCTTTAAAGGTACAAAATGGTTGTAAAGCTTCAGTGGCAGATTATGAATTGCAATTTAAAAAATTCACCAAGAGTTCTCTATCTTGTAGTGAGGGAATTCCAGAATAAAATAAATTATCAAAGATAAATATTTTTGAAATAAATTAAAATAAATATAATCGATACTGAGAGAGAGTTGTTTTTGAAAAATTAGAAATTTATTATTTTCTAAATTTAAATCGCCGAGAGAATTCTAGCAAACCGCATCTGAAATATATATATATTATTTTGCTACATATTTTAATGTGCATTTATCTATTTTACATATCTCGGATTGCATTTAAAAATCGTCATCCAATTCTTCTACTTTTGTCGAAATGGTGTTTTATTAAATTATATTCTGATATTATTAGGGTTCTTTTCTGGTATTCAAAAAAGAAAAATACATGTCGATCAGCTATATTTTTCAATTTATCAAACAATTCGGCCGCTGAATCTCGATTCTGGTAGAGCGCCATCTAGCGAAAAAAATTATAACAAAAATCAATTTCGAATTTTTCAATATTTGCCCTAAACATTTCCATTGCATCCTGAACACAATGGTGCTTACCGCATTGCTCTAGTGCAAATATTCGCGGATATATTAATTTTGAAAGTTGTGCAAAGACTTTTGGAGATCTCCCTCTATTCAAGATAATGGAATAATTCTATAAGGACCTTATCGATAAAACATTTATCAACATGTAGAAAATATTTAATACATAGACGCACGCGCTCGCGTTTTTTCGAATTTATAAGCTCGAGTATATCAGAACATTTTCTAACTTCAGTATGGACTGTATTGAAATACAGCGTTTCTGCATAGAGTTTTGCTTTAAATTAGGAAAACAACTTCCGAAATATTTCAAATGTTAAGCAGGCTTTTAAAGAAGATGCTCTATCACAATCGAGGACATTTGAATGGTTTGCACAATTTAAAGCTGGTCGAACAAGCATCAAGGTTGATCTACACACTGGCAGACCTTTATCGATAATAAACCCTGAAAATGCACTCAAATTCCAGTCATCGATCAAAGAAACCCCAAGAATAACTATCAGAGAGTTATCAGAAGACTTGGATATCTATATCGTAACATGCCAAACCATCATAAAGAATGATCTGCATCTTGAACGATCCCCGGCTAAATGTGTCCCACATCTCTCAACGAATGAGCAGAAAGAACATCGCGGGAGATGAAACACGGGTGTACGGATATGATCCCGAGACTAAGAGGCAATCAAGCCAGTGGCTAGAGCCTGGATAACCAAGATTCAAGAAAGCAAATATAATCAAATCGAAGCTTAAGTGTCTTCTTATCACTTTCTTTGATGTAAAGGGATTGGTACACTATGAATTCGTGTCAGGGGTTCAGACCATTAATCGACATTACTATCTTGATATATTGCAACGTTTAATGGAGGCTGTGTGTCAGAAACGACAAGAAAAATGGCATCAGAAAAATTGGCTCATGCATCACAACAACGCATGGCCACATTCGGCCGTCACTTTACAACTCTATTTGGCTAAACACGGAATTATTTTACTACCCCAGCCACCCTATTCTCCTGTGCTTGCTCCTAACGACTTTTTCTTTTGTATTTCTTTATATATTTAGCATTCCTGGAAATTATTGATCACACTAAGTATTTTGTGAATTTTTATTTATATTTTATAAATTAGTATTTATGTCTTATATATATTTTTAGCATATAATAATTTAAAATAACAAAACATATTTGCAAAGAAAAATCGCTCAACCTATAGCACACGACATTAGGGTAGTCATGTTTAATTCAACCAGAGGTCACGTCTAACGCTAGTGAGTCATTATATTAACTCTCTACAATCAGAAGTGTGTGCATAGATTTCATATGCTCACACTTTTTTTCCCATGAAGATAGCTACTTTAAATATTAAACCACGAGTCGACAACAATAAAATATCGAGTAATAAGGTAACAAAAATAACAATAATTCAGAACAGATTCCAAAATGCACAACACAACACATCATGTAATACTTCTCGCAATGTAATTATTTCTCAGTCTAATAAAGTGTCTATAAGAATTGTTTTCCAATATAGAAAGGTAACGTTGATAGTTCACCATTTTAGACTCTATTATCATTATGATATTTGAGTATTATATTTACCAGCCCATTAGAATAGAGTTTGGAATAGCTGTTCAAGATAGAGATAGAAATACGTAATCTAGAGATAGAAATAAAACTTTTGAAATTCATATCTGATTTCTGTTAAAGCTGAAAAAATAAAGATATGAAGGCACACGTACTATTGTAAACATTGTGAGCAAAAATACATTATCTCTAGGGAAAAAAATGAGAAGACCATGCATGCGGTGAAATGTGAGAATTCTACTTCTCAACAAACATTTTCTTCTTTTATCCCAAACTTCCAGAACTTCGTAAACTTTCTGTCATCATCCTCGTCGTGGAATTGATGGGGATAAGTCACAAATGGTTGATGTAGAAAGCAGATCTATATACATAAATCTAGTTCATATATCTTTAAAATATGATTATATCTTTTATAAAATCTGTATTTATATTGTTACACACACACTAGTGCATTTTCATATGCTCAATATTTAATGGACCATACTTTATACCCTAACTATTAGCTCTAACAAGACGAAAGGCTTCGAGAATATTTCCAGCTTCCCCATTCATTCTTTTGGTCTAGAGAGTTCAATAGGTTTACGCTACACACACGCACACTCGAGCGAGCGGCCACACCATTTTTAGCTCCGCCGCTTTTCGCCTTTGGCGTGTGACAAAATGTTACAAAGTGTGTCCAATCTGATACCGGCTGAAAGCCCTGAAAGAGCTGAATGTGGGCCTGAAAGGCACGGTTCGAAAGAACAACCCAGTGCTGAGAAATCAGCAAAATTCGATTTTCAGAAGAAAACATCTGAAGAAAATCGGGAAATTCCTAAACATGCAAATCTGCCTGCTGGCAAGGTTCATGAAAATTTTACCGCGGCGAATGGAAATTGCTGCCGAGCCTTCTCTTAACAGCGCCGAAAAAGTCGTTAAGAACTGGGCGGAAAGAATGGAGGAAGAGGAGAACGGCGACGGCTTCACCGTGGTGAGGAATAAGAAGCGGCGCCGTGAATCGAGATCTTCCAACACCACAACGGCGCAGACCAGCAGCATTGGATCACGTAGAGCCACCAGCACAGCTCCGCGAAGAAGCACAACTGGTGTTGTTAATAAAATGTGAAAGGCGGTGTATAAAACGGAGTGGTTCACCAGGCCGTGTTTGCGTTAACCCGAGGAAAATGCAAAATAGCTCAAGTCGCTATAAAATATAACTTTTTATTTGCCTATCTGCAAACACCTGATTCTTAATAAGGTCTTATTTACATATATACATTCAATTCCAACTTTTCTAATTCTATCTTCTCCAGCTTTAGCCCTTACTTCTCTACATTAATTTATCTTCAACTTCTCAGACTTCTTTAACTTCCTAGATTTATTTAAATTTACCTTCAACTTCTTAGAATTCGTTAACTTCATAGTTTTCTTTAAATTTATCTTCAACTTCTTAGAATTCTTTAACTTCCTAGATTTCTTTAAATTTATCTTCAACTTCTTAGAATTCTTTAAATTTATCTTCAACTTCTTAGAATTCTTTAACTTCCTAGATTTCTTTAAATTTATCTTCAACTTCCTAGAACTTTAACTTTATACTTGATCCACCTTCAGTTACACACCTAACTCAGATCTTATACCTTCTCTTCTGCGCGCGCCTATGCCCTGTCCTCTCTTCTCCTGCTCTTTTTCCTCCCCCGGCCTCTTTCTCGCCGCGACTTTTATAGTCGTATAAAGGGTCACGTGGAATTCCTGTGGATTCACTCTGTGGCGCATCCCGTGATGCCCGCCATCTAGAGTCGCTTTCCTGAATCATTTCTAACAACTGGGATGCGGCCACCGCAGGTCCAGGAAATTAGTACCACGCGAGCCCACATCGCGGACGCCAAGGCGCGACAGGCCTCCTCCACGCGGGAATATTGCGTGTACATAGAGCATTGCCCGGACTTCTCCCCCTACCAGTAACTCAGGGCAGAGACGGGCCCAAGAACATCATCCAGCTGACCAGGATGAATGTCCACGTCCTCGTGGGATTGACCAGCAGGTCCCTTGCAGAGCGCCTCGTGGAGGAAAAACTTGAAATCGAGGGCACACTCCTTAAGACCTTTCCTTTTCGCAAGAGGGCCGAGATAATAATAATCGGCAATCTCCCCTTCTTCGTTGAGGACAACAGCATCATCCAGGCGCTGCAGCCATATGGGAAGGTAACATCCATCGCCCCCATGCAATTTAAACTCGGCGAGTACACCTACGCCGACGGCCGCCGCGAGTCCTACGTCCTCATTAACGACGGCGTAAGGCTGGAGAGTCTGCCCACCCGCCTGGACATCAAGACAAAGGGGTACACACTGTCGGCCTTTCTGACCTTCGGCATTAAATGCTCGAAGTGTCACAGGCAGGGTCACCGCAGGGCCAACTGCCCAATGCTCGCTAGGCAAGTGTCGCCCTCCTCATACACCGGTGCCAAGTCACCCGCCGCACCTAAGCAGCCAAGTCAGCCAGCACCTGCGTCCGCAACACCAGCACCTCCTACTCCACCTGTGGAGACGCCGAATGAGGTTTCCGCGGGCCCTCGCTCCTCTGTGCCTCTGCCTGCCGGACCAGCGCCTCCTACTCAGCTGACCCTCGTTGCCCCCCCTGCTCTTCTGCCTGCCCCGGGGACCCTCGAGCCTGTGACCGCCCCTCTCGACATTGAGATGACGGTGGAGGAATAACTCCACATCCTCTATGGCATCCCAGGGAAAGGACACCAAGCGCGACCTCGAGAAACTCCTCGAGAGGAATCCCGGCGTCTCATTCACCGAGACTGAACAACTTGCCTCGACCGGAAAGAGGTCCTACGCCTCTTCGCCTCTAGAAATGCGGCCGAAAAACGGATACCGCCGCTCACACACGCCCAGGCCAAGGCTCTCGCTGGGCTGGTCGGCCGTATCTTGTATCTGAAACCTGGCTCCGCCACTAACGTCTATAAGACCTCGGGATGGTCAGGAAAAATTCAACAGCATGCCAAGATGAGCTTCAGCATCGCCACCATCAACGCGCGAGGGCTCCCCACTCGGGCGAGGAGCCTTGTGCTATGTCATCTCCTTAGACAACACCAGGTAGACATCGCGTTTTTCCAGGAAACAAACATATATCATCTGGACAATGGCCAAGACCTCAGCCTCGACTACAACGCTGTTGTCACGCCAACCGTTCCCATCTCGGGATCCGGACTCGCCTGCGTCTTTGGTCTAGGCGTCGCCGTGCTACGACATCGTGTCCTGTAGCCGGGCCACATTGCCTTGGCCGTCATCGATGTCCACGGCGAGGAGATGACCATCAACAACGCCCAACTGGCACACGACCCCCGCGAGCGAAATGAGCAACTGGAGCTCCTGGCGGCAACAGCGATCCAATTGTGGGCCTGAGTCCTCGGGGATCTTAACATCAGGGAGTCTTCATCGGCCTCCGCGGATGCCCTCGCCGCCCTTCTGGACCTGGCTACGCTGATGGACGTGGCCACCCAGTTTGACGCCGCCCACCTGCCCACCAGGGTCGCTAGCCACGGCGACCAAATTGAGAGCAGTCGTCTAGACCGGATCCTCGTCCCCGCGGGCATCCTGGATCGCGTGAATACCTACGCGACCAGCCAAAACCACCTATCCGACCACCGCCTCGTGCTGCTCCAGGTAGGCCCACCCGCTGTCTCCCCCCAGCCTCGCTTGGCCGCCATGCTCCGCTCGGGCCTTGTGCTGGAACACCTAGCTGGCTACATCCGGGAGATGGAGGAGGACATCGGCAGAGCACCCGACGGGATCCTGTGGGACAGGTGGACCACGATCAAGGCGGGGCTGCTAGCGGAGGCCATATCTCTCCACAACCGGCGCTACGCTACCAGCGACGGCTACGTCACCCGAGCCCGAAGATTCATCGCGGCACAGCTTGAGGCCCATTCCGTCCTGGGCGTCTACTCGTCGCTGCCGGACCTCGCGCGCGCGGTTCATCTTCGACGCCACGTCAGCGTCGCCCCGAGCTGCGGCGGAAGGCCCATGTCATCTTCCGGCCCTGCTTCGCCCGCCCGAACTGCGATCCAGCTGCGGGAGCCGCCTCCATTGATAAGACGACCACCCCCATCGAGCTGGGCGAGGAGGACCCTCTCCACCGGGCCGAAATCTCAGCGCACGAGGTCGTCGCCGACATCCGGGACCTCCCTCGCGGAAAAGTTCCCGGATGGGACGGCCTGCCCTGCGAGCTCCTCGCCGTCTTCGAGGACTTCTTCGCTGGGGTCCTCCAGTGAGTCTTCGCGGCCCCTCAGTTCCGCGGTGTCCTGCCTCCTTCGACCCGCCGGAGCGAGATTTGTCTGGTTCCGAAGGCCCGCGGTGACCGCGGCCTGGGTAGCTACAGGCCCATCTCGCTGCCCTCGGCCGACTACAGGGTCCTCGCCTCCATCCTCCTCGGTCGCCTAAAGCCTCACCTGCTATCCCTGGTGCCGGAGTGCCAGAACTATGCCGTGCCCGGGAGGGCCCCCTCCTGGAACATCGCCCAGGTCACCGACGCCGTCGAGGAGGTACTGCCGGGGGCTGGCCGTCGTCTCCATCGATCTCCAATCCGCCTTCGACTGCCTGGACCGCGGCTTCCTGGTGTCCCTGCGCCTCCCACCGGCCTTCGTGAGCTGGATCCTCCTGCTCTACGCCGGGGCGGACGAGACGATACGGGCCGGGGGCTTCCAAACCGCCGCCTTCCATCTCCTTAGGCAGGGCTGCGCCGTCAGCTTCGCGCTCTTCAGCATCGCTACGGGGCCGCTGATACGTCGCCTGGACACTATCCTCGGCGCGGGCAACGTCATCGCCTACGCCGACGACATCGTCCTCCTCGTCCATCGCGAGGAGATTTTCTCCGGAATCACGGCGGTCTTCGAAGAATTCAGCCGAGCCTCCGAGATCGCCGTGAACTATGGGAAGAGCGCGGGCCTCTGGTGCCGAACATGGCACGAGCGGGAGTCTCCCTCCTAGGTGCCTCCTGGTCCAACACCTCCATCCAGGTCCTTGGGACTAGCATCGCCACGAGGAGCTCAGTCGCGCACCGCGAGCAACATCTTCTGTCCCTCTTCGAAGCTGCCTGCCGGAAATCAACGCCCTTCACTGGTGGCCTCTCCCTCGTCGGGCGAGCCAGGGCCGCCAACTTCCTGGTCATCTCCACCATCCAGTTCCACCTCCACGCGTACCTGCCAGAGGCCACGACCATCTCGAAGCTGCAGGCACGCGTGTCGAGTTTCAGCCGGCATCCTGGCGAGACCCGTGGTCGCGGGCGGCATCGATCTGATGGATATAGGCACGCAGCTCCATCTCGCGTACCTGAAGGGGGTCCAGGTCGCGCTCCGAGGAGGCAGGAACGGCTTCTTCTGGCTGATTACCAGCGGCGCCTGGATCAGACCTCCACCCGACGGCACCTGACTCCAGCCCCGGCGTCTCCGGCTCCTTCGGATCTGGGAGGGCATCTCCAGCATCCTGACCCTCAACCACCGACCGGGTGGCTCCGACGACCCAGCTGCTGGACCCCCCCATCATCGGCGGCTGCCAGTTCTTCCGCCCACTGGACCTCCTGGCTCCTGCGCGCTGGGTCGACGCTCGAGTCCGGGACCTGGGCGACCCTCGATCGTCCGCCCCACGCGCTCCGCCCTCGCTGACGCCGCGGCCCTCGCCGCCTTCTGCCGGAAAATCGTGGTGGAGAACCTCCGGGTAAGCTATAAAGAGTCCAGCCTGGCCGAGGCCATTGTCCTACGCGGGACAACATGGGCCCTCACCAAGACAACCACCAGCTCGGCCCGCCGCGCCCTGGAACGTCCCCCGCCTGGCGGCCCTGCCGATCGCTCGGCTTATCGCGGGGTGGCGGCCCACGGTCGACATCTCTGCCAGAGTGAACTGGTCCTCCCTCCGGTCCGGAGCCTTCTCGGGGCATAATGCTGACATCAGCCAACGTCTAGCCCTCCATGCCCTGCCTCACCCCGACTATCCAGCATCTGCCGGTCCTTCCTGCCCTGCATGCGGATCCCCCGATGGCTCCCTGGGCAATCGGTACTGGAGCTGCCCTAACATCAGGCTCCTCGCCCGCGAGGCCTTCCAGGTCGTCGGCAGACCACCTGATCTACAAGCCTGGATCTTCGGAACTGACCTGGTGGACGATGAGCTGGCTATCCTCGCATCGGCGAAATCGTGAATCAACAGATACTTCGTCCAGGTCGGTCTGGGCCAGGCCGTCGAGGACCCCGTCATCGTCTGGAGGAGGACTCTATCGCGGTGGGGTAAAACACCTGGCATGTAAATATATCTTTCTCGTGTAAATTTCATAAGCAGTAACCTCTCTTCCTACTGTTGACTAGATGTCAATAAACTGTTTTTATTTGTCAAATTGTCACAAAAACATGGTCTAACATATATATACTCTTAAACTGAATGACTACATTTTATAGTAATCCTCGAGAGAGACAAATATTCCATTTTATTAATTTTTTCTTCAAAATAATATCACATTATTGTGTGATCTTTAACCATTTTGCACCAATATTAGTTAATTTTTATAATAATGTGGAAAGATGATCAAAAAGGGAGAGCTACTCACATGTCAGTTACGTTGTCGTATTCCTCCACTCCCTCTTCCGCCAGGATCACCATCCTGAGGAAGACATCAATCTGTGGATACAGTTTAGACTTGACATGTGCTGTGTGAGAAAGATTTCATACCGTCTCCTCAAAATATCGGTTGGATGCGTAGAAAGAGTACTGGTAGGACCTGAAAACAACGACATGGCTAAAAAGCGCTAAAAATTCTTTAATGGATATCTAAATATGAATAGAGGTAAGCATATATATATTCCGGTATAATATTTCTTCTTTCCTTTTAATTTATTTTATATTTCGCTCTCTATGAAAGAAAATACTGTAAAAAAGTTACGCTTCAAATCCTTATAACCTTCATTGGTCAGCTTGGGAGTATTTTTATTAGAACGAAAAATCTTAGTGCATGTATCATATGTAAATTCAAGTGTTTTTTTTTTTTTCATTCATTTATTTTGTATCTTTTTTTTTCTCCTCGGATTTACCCTTTCGAATCTGTTTATGAGCCAAATTGTCTTAATTAGGTTTTCTGGTATATGAATTTCATTTTCTCAATATTGATTGTAATCAACTTTTACTTTTATCTTCATTTGCAGAGAATCCGCGAAAATCCATGTATATTAGTTTTCTTTGCCTCCAATTTGCCCAGATTAATCTATTAGCTTTTCTTTATATAATTTTCCTTGTATATAAATATCATGTTATCATTAAGTTCTATTACTGTATTTGCTTCATGTATCCTATTTTTCTGCTTGGAGAATCTGTATAAGGCTAAAAAGTCTTAATAAAGCTTTTGTTGTTGTTGCTGCATATATATTCTCAACTTATAACAAATCCGGCCCTGAACCTACTAATCCTAGAACAAGCCCACACAGAATGGGTGACTTTTAAAAAGTCTACACAAATAGCAGAGTTTGAGATCAAACTATTTCGACTAATACACAAAAGGAAGATCGGTTTCGCGACTATATATATATATATAAACTGCTGGCACTCAAATTGCAACACCAAGAAAGACAAGAGATATCACAACAAATTTTATTTGGTAAATAACATGTTTAACGAGTATTTTACAATCCCTTTTGAAAAATAGGGAAATAATTTCTAATTATAGTAGCAGAAAAATATCTAAAACATTATCAAAAGGTTGACCACAAGGTGGACCATTGTCTCCATTGCTTTGGATGATATTTATAAATTAAATGTTAACCAAAATACAACTACCAAATTCAGAAATAATTTGCCATGCCGATAATGTCACAATAATATGCTGGAACAAAGATTTAGCAGCCCTCAAAAATTCAATTGAGCTTATTTTGGAAAAGGTTGACGACTGGTGTAAAGAAAACTTGACATTGTGTTCCTCGGTGAGCTTCTTAGGGACCCATCTAGCGGACATATTTTTGTACCCGAGGACTTCCGACACAATATTCTGCACGGAGAAGTAGCCATATTCTTCATTAAGACCTCCCATTATCTCATGAAGGGTTATTCTTCGGTTATTGCGCATAATCTCATCGATTCGAGCCACCGTTGATGCCGGCAAACTCGGCCGCCCTGACCGTGCTCATCATAGACGTTTTCCCGGCCCTCAGAAAAATACCGGCACCACTTCCGCACGTTTTTCACGTCAATACATTTATCACCTCACCGTACACTTCCACTAACTGTCGATGAGTTTCTATCGGAATAACCTTTTTTTGCATTCAAAAATCAAATGACTGAACACAGTTCGCACCTGGCGGGCGAACGAAGTGAGAGCTTGATTCTAAACGGCTGCTATGCAGCCACTGAGTGTCCCAAAATTACGCGGATTGTTCGAGACTGTGGCGTGGGAACCAAGGAATATAGCGCTGTTGCCAAATTTCGCCTACCGACTCGCGATCGGAAATGGCGTAGTTGGATACCTTATTTTTCAATACGCCCTCGTATAATCGATTTCACATTCTCGAATAAACACTCACTTTGTATAATAAATAACTGGCATACCTCTGATCTGACTGATATTTCCGACCATGTTGCTGTTGAATTTGATATCAAATTAAAGAATGGTAATTTCTTCAATAATCAAATTTCCACGAGAAAATTATTTGAAAAAGATGCGAATTGGGCAAATGTTTATAGTAACATATCATCGCAAGATACAAACAAACTGGAAATTGATATAGGCAGAGTGTAAGATGAGACAGACATTGATTTAGATTGTGAAGGCACTCACGAATTTATTGAGGGAAGCAGCATATAAATCTTTGAAGGTTAAATCTCCCATTAATAAACATGTTTCCAAAATTAACTGGTGAACTAATGAACTGGAAATAATGAAAAATAATTTTCATTATATTAGAAACTAGTATTACCGTCATAAAACAATCAGTTATAATACATTCAAGTTGACAAGAAACAAATACACTGTTGCAACAAAAAAAGTTATCGACCTATCTCATTGATTTCAAATCTTTCTAAATTTTTCGAAAAACATTTTGATAAAAAGGAATTTATAAATTTATGGAAGCATTAATCTTTTGAGCTTCAGACAACATGGATTTGTTAAATATAAATCAACGACAACATTGCCTGAATAAAATAACAGATATTATAATAGAACATATAGACAGAAACAATTAGTGACGCTAATTACAATAGACATTGAAGGAGCCTTTGACAATACACGGTGGCCAGCTTTGCTCAAAAGATGTGATGAAGATAATATGCCTGATGACCTGATCAAAATTCTACAATTCTTTTGGGGAGAAAAATAGAAAAACAATTCCAATTATAGTAACAGAAAATTTCTAAAATATTATCAAAAGGTTTCCCACAAGGTGGACTATTATGTCCATTGCTTTGACTGATATTTATAATTGATATGTTAACCAAAATAGTAATACCAAACTCGGAAATAATTTGCTATGCCGATGATGTCACAATAATATGCTGTAACAAGGATTTAGCAACCCTTAAAAATTCAATAAAACTAGTATTTTACATTTCCACAACAAAGATAAATTTGAAATTAAATTTAAAAATAATATTATTGCGCGTGTTCAAAAAATAAAAATTTTGAGAATTACCTTTGCCAACCATAAAAGGAAGAATAAATTAAATTTTAATCCTCATTTATTTATTTCAATTCAAAACGCTATGTTCCCCTAGGGAAACTTGCGCTAAAAGTACATACAAATATAACAAAGCAAATTTGAACAATATACTAAATAGAACTCAAAGACTAAAAAAATTACTTTTTTCGATATGTTGCAAATCTTGGGGACTAAGCACCAAGAAAAGACTCATTTTATACAAAACAATCTTTAGACCGATACTCACTTATGGAATTGAGGTCTGGTATAAATATATAAGTAAAAAGTATATACACAAATATAACTCACTTCAATATCAAATATTATTATGGTGTTCACAAACTTATAAAACAACTAGCTATAGTTGTGTGCATACCCTTGCAAATATTCCTTTGATTACGGATTATATGGAATCCAGAAAAATAAAATATGATCTGAATAATTAATCGATTGAGGACCAACAGCGATATGACTTGGATATTCCAGACATAATTGAAAAATTTATAAAATATAAAATGACACTATTGAAGAAAAATACTAACCAAACATTTCAAAGTTTCTTTCCCGCTAATATTCCGAAACATTTTCGGGCAAATTTTCACAACTCTCAATTTATTACAAATCAACAACAACAAAAGCTTTATTAAAACAATTTAGTCTTACACGGATTCTCCAAGCACAGAAATGTAGGGTACATACAAGAATAACAGTAGTAACAACAACAAAAGTCCCCGTTATGACCTTTTGGTCTTATACAACTTCTCCACGTAGAAGAGGGTATATACAGGAATAACAGCAATAGTTACAATAATTAGCAATGCTATTTACAATGTGTCAAGGGGGATAGTATCAGGAAAGGGGCCGCTCGGAAACTAAAGTATTAACATGGGTAGATGTTATTATATATCTTGAGGAAATATTACGCGACATTAAAGTTGGGATATCCAGCAGGTTAAGAAAATATCCAAGGTGGTTGGTGCGAATGTTTAGTTCACCATATAAAATTATCTCCAGTCCATTGTGTATCTTGATCGTAGTATATACATTCTCTAGTTGGAGTTCGTTAGGAGGTAGATACGTAAAAGTTATATAAGTCAGCAATGAGTCTAAGTTTGGTAATTTTTGTTATAAATTCCTACAATGCAATTCTTTCAGAGCTTCTTCCCTGACCCAAGGATTTTCTAGCAAGTGATTGGTAAACCCGAAAATCCTCAATCTCGAGTTTTAGAACAAATTGGCACCAAGTTTCCGTTATAGCAAATATTTAAAACTGATTTACATAATAAATGAAAGGGAAAACGGAATTTATTCTGAAGAAACCATTGATATTCCAATACATAATTTGTACATAAATATAACCAAGTTTTAATAGTTGTTCGATCAAGTAGTTTAGTTTTCCATTCCTATTAGTTATATGTGGTTGATGATGATATTTTCTTGCCTGTAAAAAGATATATCATGTGATCATTCCAGTTCATTTTTGTGTGTTTGCTATATCTCAGTTCCTTCTGAACTAATGATCTTATCATTTATCACTTGGTAAACAATACTTCCAACAATCAATTTGCTATCTCGAAGTTTAGATGAGATTCCTTTAGCCAAGAGTTATTTTCTTTTATTAATCAACAATTGACGCTGCTGTCTAACTTTTACGGTGTAATCTTTATTTATGTGAATCCTTGATTCCTTAAGCTTGAATGCATTCCTGAATAATTTTATTCTGTCTTCATATTTGGGTATTTTCACCAGTAGGGGTGCACTCGGCCTTTTAGACAATCGAGGACATTTAAGAATGTTAATATTCTCGGAGATTTGCATATTATCCGTAATTATTTGTTTTATTTTTGTGAGAGATTCATCGCTTGTTTCATTTTGTTTCTTTTCGACTCCGTAAAAAAATAAATTACTTTCTCTCATTTTCATCTCCGTGAATTCTATTCTTTTCTCAATTTCTTGGATCCTTTCAGAATTCTTCGAGACAGAAATTACCGTGTTTTCCATAGTATTCTCCAGTTGTTGTATGCGTCGATTTAATTTCTCAACTCTTGCTCTATAGAAAGTAACCTTGTCTCTAATTTCTCCCCCCAGTCATCCATTTTATTCGAGAGTGCACCAATCAATTGTCGAATGTCACCTTCCATACATGACTCGAGCGTAGTTTGCCTAGTGGGCCTAGGTCCCGGGTTTTGCTCTATGCCAGATATCAGTAATAAAATTAAAATTATACATCTAAGATTTGGCCCTCTGTACTGAATCTGAATTTTGAATTTCAGATTCTTAGCATAACCTAGATCCACTGCCAAACTATAATTTGCACAATTTCCACAAGAATCAAAGTTTGCAGAGCTAAAAGTTGAATGAAGCTTGTTTCGCTGTAAATTTATATAAATTGTGATAAAAATGATAATTGGCCTCATATTATGAGGATATAAATATACCAATATCACTTAAATCAAAACAAAAATAACTCTATTTTATAAAGTACGGCGATAAAGCATAAAAAATAAATTACCTAGCAGGAGCTGTCATTTCACGCAGAACCTTGGGCAATGCGTGTCACGGGTGGTCGCACATTATCCTGTTGGAATATGGCTGTGGGCAAGGTAAGGAAGGACAACTGGATCCAACACCACGGAGATGTAGCGTTGGCTGTTTAAAGTACCGGCAATGCGTACTAGAGGAGTTCGAAAGTGATATCCAATACCGCCCCATACTATAATTCCCGGTGCAGGACCAGTGTGGCGGTGCATAACGCAGCTGTTCAGCATCCTCTCTCCACGGTGTCTCCATACTCGAATCCGACTATCGTGGTGTTGCAGAATCAGCATGACACTTTATGTTATGCCGTCCACATCCTTCTTTCATTACACCATTGGCGAAAGAAACATCTGTTGTTCTGCGTCAAGGGTAGACGAATGAATGGACTTTTGCGGACAGACCACTCTGCTGTAAACGGCGTCGAATGGTACGCGCAGACACTGGATGATGCGTTATAGACTGAATGTGCAGTGTGACGGTTCGTGATGTGATTGGGCGATCTGTCACTGCCTTGAGCACAATTTTCCTATCAGCATGTGAAGTGGTGCACTGAGGTGGATGCGATCGAACACGTCGGTCCGTTGTACCTTTTATGCATCCAACTTTCACATATTCGAATTACAGTTGTTTGGTTCCGTCCAACACAACTACCAATTACCCTGTAAGATAATCCACAATCTCGGTAGGCCACTATCCTTTTTTTGTCGAAATCGGATACTTGATCAAAATATGATTTCTGTTTTATACGAGGCATAATTGATCGTTTTTAAAAAATAAAAAACACAAGAAAAACAAAATTGCCGAACATGATATCGTCGAAATCTTCAACTATTAAATAGTGCTTGGAAGTTGAGCCACAGGCCCTCGTGATGTACGTCTTCGCTGATATTCTAATGATTTGCATATCTCACCACCGCTAATGCATATTGTAAATATGATGTTATTTGCATGCTTCTTACAGGGCGTTGCATTTACGGTGACCAGCAGTTTACTTACCACCACTACATAATAAACTGGGATCATTGTAAAACTTTGTCAAGGCAATGAATCCAAATACTGCTGGATTTGCCTATTTGTAGCAAATATTCCCTAGCATAAGTGATACGAAAATTAAAAAAGGCATATTTGTTGGACCTCAGATTCGAGAACTGCTGTTGGATGGAAATTATGAAGATAACTTAAATAAAGTTGAAACAGCAGCATGGAATTATTTCAGAAACGTTTGTAAGAGCCTTTTGGATAATGTAAAGGCCGAAAACTATGGCGCTCTTGGTATCTATATATTTATAATTCGAACAATATCGGAACAAAAAAAGATCCAATCGCGTAGGGCGTAAGCAGACTTTAATATTACTAAATGAGAAAGATTTCATAAAGAAATTTAAAAATAATTAAACAAGATTAAGAATTTATAGGGATCATATATCCTATATAAGTGTGTTTTAAGAAAAAAAACATTTATATATCTTAAACGGCAAAGGAATGTGTCAACACCATACTGTCCGAGTAGCTTTCCTGATTGGCTTAGTGTCAAATTAGATAGAGGTACTTTATAAAAAGGAAGGTCTCAACTCACAGTGTCCAGGCAGCTTTGATAACTAATTTCGTGTCAGAGTGGATACCGGTAGTGCATAAATAGGAATCTGTCAATTTATGTACATTTCGGGCAAATTCTATGACTGACTTAGCGTCAAACTAGATACATCAGTAGAGTGTTTATAAAGTATCAACTCACACACAATCTGGCAGGCAGTCTTCGTAGCAGGGGGAAATATCCACGGCCTCCATGCATTCGTAGTCACCTGATGGCACAGTGAATTTCCTTATTACTATATCTGTGGTTCAAATTTAGATGGTGTGTTGGTATTGTGAGGATGGAAATTGATGGTTGTTTGGTTGTGTGAACCCAACCTTAATGGTGGTGTGGTTGTGTCATTATCACCTTAATGATGTTGGGATTGTGAGGACTTAACATTGATGGTTGTTTGGTTGTGTGAACCTAACCTTTATTTGGTGTGGTTGTGTCATCTTTATTTCAATGGTGTTGGGATTGTGAGGAATTAGTATTGATGGTTGTTTGGTTGTGTGAACCTAACCTTTATAGTGGTGTTTTTGTGTGATCATCACTTTGATGGTATTGTAATTGTGAGGATTGGACATTGATGGTTGTGTGAAGCTAACCTTGATGGTGGTGTGGTTGTGTTATCATCACTTTGATGGTGTAGTGCTTGAGGGGGACTAACCTCGATCGCTCTTTAGTTGTGTGGGTCAATATCAAATAGTAGTTCAATTATTTGATACTGCACCCCCCCCCCCCATGTCGTTTTCTGTGCAGATTTACATATCTCTACTTCATAAAATCAAATTTCATTATTTCAATATTATAATATTAATAAATTTATGAATTTGTCTTTCATTAAAACCTTCAATACATAGCCGAAAATATAATCTCACCGGCATACCATCTCTCTTTAAAAGTAGATCTATATGAATATTGACGTCAATTGAAGATTTTACTTTGGGGATATTTGTCATTGAAAAATGATGTCATTGAATTTGAAACTATATTTATGAAAGATAGGCGTGGTGAAATGTACAAGAGCATTTCTAAAAGTAAGCACATCGTATGTCACTCACGTTCCGTACAGAATTCCTCGTCGCTGGGAGTCAGGACGCCGAAGGGGAAACAGTTGCAACTTTCGAGCACCTTGTCGGCTATGCAGCTCTCGATGCAGCTCTACAGCAGAAAAAATGTTAGTAATAAAATTTGCATTCTCTAAAAAACTGGTAGGTGAACATTCAATATATAACATTCCTCGAATAAAACCATATTATACATATTTTTCAGGCCATTCATTGGACTAATTCTTCTAAATGAATAATTGTAACTTGTAATCGAACACTACCTCCCCCTTTTTGAAAAAATATATATTTCGGTTAATAAAATTACCTTTATTGTAAATATTTAGATTAAGGAATTGGTATGCATCCAGGCTGCTTCCCATTGAAATTACTACACCATAAATGAGTTACACTACATATTAATGAGTGGTAGAATATAATTGGATATGTAAGTAATTAGAATTTTAACCCACAGTATGCAAAGCAGTTAGGATTATTGTCATTTATGATCCACATGAAAGAATAAATCCTAAAGAGGATTTTTCTTATAGAGCTCAAATTTAAATTTTGGTTCCTTTTGAGAAAGTTTTATTATGCCCCGTTTAAAAAGTAGAAATTCATTTCAGCCCGTATCAATATTTGATCGCAAAATAATTGTAGCCTACTAGGACAGCGGTTTATTTTACGATAATTTTGCTTTCGGGTTGGTTGAGTTCCAATGACTGTCACAATGGTATGGATTCAACTAATTCAGAAGGGTCATAGCGATTGTCATGAAGAATTTAACGGTCTTCTGTAACTTCTGCTCAAATTGACAGACGTCTCATTCGCATGATTCAGCAAGATTTTACAGCCATATGATTCAAAGTTCGAGGTAGTTCTAATGCCGACAAGTGTCAGCAAGGAGAGTGTGACAAATTTTGAAGTACCATTGAAGAGATCTGTTCGGTAGTAAGAGGCCTTTTGAGTGTTAACTCCAAAGAGATCATCCTCTCTGAAACATATCTATACTTTCAAATTTGTATATGAATATTAAATTCTTATATAGTACTAATTGCTTACCAAATAGTGTTTATATATATTTATACAACATATAGTTGCGGAAGAATATTATATAACTTATCAAAAGTTTCACCTCTCTTTTAAAATGCATTAAAACACACACACAGCAAGCGCATTTGGTTTTCAACTGACTCATATCTTCTCTCGTAGGATGTTATGAAATCGAAGCCACCCATGTACTGATGAGGGCCATAGCCCGGAACCATAGTATTCGCTTTTTGTATACATTTTCTAAATTGGTGCAGTGGCTCATACCTTTTCACCACCATTGCGTTTTATGCTGGAATGATATACCAGATTATTTTTTTCAATGCATTTTTAAGGGAGGGGTGCCAGCTTTGGTACATATACACATATAAGTATATGTATAAGATTTCATCATTAGCTACTTTTATTTGATATAATTTGTTATGACCTCAACAACGATGTCTTGCTATCCGGTCTTAAATGTAATCGCTTATTGGGGGATATTTACTGAAATACTATATGGAATAATCGTATAATTTGACCTACCCTACGGGATAGAATGAAGTAACCACTTTTGGTTTTCTTGCTTTCACTGATGTAGTCCTTGCACTTGGTGATATACGGCCATTGCAGGCGGTGAATTTCGTACTGCGATCAGACACACAGTTAATATTATAGGTGAATTACTGTTTATGTGTTGATTAGAAACTTAGAAGGGGAAAATTAAGCACTCAATTTTCTCATTGTCATAGCTTCATATTCCCTAATCACAGTGTTGGTATGCAAATTGGACAGTTAACCTCACGTACAAAAAGCATAGAATAGCTAAACTGGTTAATGAAAAAGTAATGATTGGGTAATATGAGCCTGTAGGTTTGCAAAGTGAGCAGCCCAATTTAGGAAAGAAAATTAGTGCAACGATAGTCCGCTGGTCAGCGAAATTTATGAAGGAGAATTCTTGTATAGACAACAAGGCTGTAGGTCAACATATCAACATTGGTCAGTCTAATTCATGTAGAACACTCATCGTCAGCCTGCCCGTCAGTGAACATAAATGATAAGTCTGATAAACGAAGTAGGAATTTACTTTAAACCAACTCACCCCGCAGGGTAGCAACAAGCTTCTATCGGTAAATGAAGAAATAATGTTCAGTTTGATTCAACAATGATCGCCTTCTTGGCCAGCCTACTGATATCACAGACCCTTTACACCAATTCTTCAAGCGCTTGAGTCAAAAATGTGTTTTTATCTAAACACACATAGTGGCACATATATCACTGCAATATTGTAATAAAACAAATCTTAAAAACGGTGCTGAGTTTTTTTAACTTTTATTATAAGCTATGGGATTCATCTTTTCAAAAGGCTAGAAATTCTAGAAAAATATAAAGCGTTTTAAAATTTCATAACAACTTTTAATGCTTCGAAAAGGGAATTGTCAAAAGGCTAATGGGCTTTGGCTCCGTTTTATTATCTTTTTTTTTGTGTCTTTTTGTGAGCTTTATTAATTTCTTATTAAATATGGTTTTAAGACACTTGAGCAACTTACGAGGCGGTACTTGCACACGACCATCCTGCCAGGGTCAATAGCTTTCCCCTCGATGAAAGGGTTTTGAATCTCCAGCGGCGAATGGACTGCAAGCTGCAGTTTCAGCGTCTGAGACCGGAATTTCTCGCGGCGGTCGTGGTTGACGAACACACGGATGGTGTTGTCGTACTCGGCCCGAGGGGAGACTGGCTGGGCAGTCGGTATGGTTGAGAGAGAGGTTTCATTCTATCATTAAGTTACTCACCCATTGAGGTCGGCACATGAATCGAGGAAACATTGAATCCCTTCATTTGATGGTTGATGACGTAACACATGGTACGGCGGCCGAGGTCGTCGTACACGGGAACATACAGCACGTCTTGGGGCTCCACTAAAGTGGTCGGCCTCTTCCACCCCAAACCCTGGTAGTAGAGGATGTCGCTCCAGCGGGCACCAATGGTGCGGTAGAGCTCCCGCGTGGCGCTGAGGTCGGCCTGGAGATACTGGGGCAGCAGCTGGTTGCTCTCAGTGCAGTGGTCGGGGAATTTGCGGCAGTACTTGCGTCGACGGTAGTTCTGGCCAGTGCACATGGTCAAGGCGGGCAATTGTAATCCTTCTGCATCCATTCATCATATCAAACTTCGCTTACAAAGGAGTTTTCAAATTTAAACTGAAACATTTTGTATATTTTATATTTTAAAAGGTAAACAAAATACTTTACAGTTATCACTTAAATGTGGTGGTTCTTATGGTTTAGAGGCCAATCCTCTCAGCGGATTGGCCTCTAAACCATAAGAACCACCACATTTAAGTGATAACTGTAAATTATTTTGTTTACCTATTAAAATATAAAATATACAAAATGTATACAAATAAATAACTTCGTTCGTAATGCAGTTAAAGACAAGGATATTATAAAAATGAACACCCAGGACTATATATTTTATAAATGAAGACTTTTCGGCGCTATTTATATATTTCAGCATATCATCTTTTTTGATGATGCCGCAAACAGGAAAGCTAGAAAGTGATACCCCCAGCGCGAAGAAAACTAAAAAGATATAAAATAAAATAAATATCGATCCTTTGAGAATCGTGAACAGAAAATATGTCCACTTGGTTGAAAACGAGTATCGCACAAGAGCAACGCCCAAGTTAGCAGGAAACCCGACCGAATCAATATCTTCATATCTTGAAGTTCTTCTATATATAAATGTGATGATGAGTTGCTGTCGACTTATCTGTGATGAGATCCTGTCGACTCATGTAATGAGATGATGATTCCAGTAGCTTTTGTAGAGATCCTGTCGACTACTGAAATAAAAGTGAAGTCCTGGTAGCTCTTGTTGTACTGTGTTGACCAAGAGGAACAGTCAGGATGTAGAGTTTTCCAGTACCTCTCTGCACCTTGGAAGACCTTTAAAAGTTCTCACAAAATACAGGCAGTCGTGGTCGAGGCAGAGTGGAAAAACTTGGGATATCCACACAAAAAACGAAGACACAGTTGCACTAAGAAAGTTCCGTAACAGATAAAAGTTGAGCCAGGAGCGAAAGATGGAGACATAGAAGTTTCTTACTCGTCTACATGATAGTTGAGATCGACATAAGGTACGACCGACGTGAGCTGACGCTAAGGGTGAACTCCCCTCAACTGACTGAACTGTACTGAGCTGTCAAGCCACTGTAAGGTGATGATTTATAGATTAAAGACGGGGTGACCTTATGTGACATGGGCGTTTCTGAGAAAAGGGGGGCCTTGGCATGTCCAGGTGTGAGAAGGGTCTCTGCATTCCACCACATGTGACAGTGTGGGTGGCCTTGTTTGTGGGAATTGTAAATCTACCTGATTTATGAGTTCCATCTTTAGACTGTTGTTTTGGCAATACTATGCTCGATCTCTGCTTTAGCTCAACTCTTAAATCTATTACAGATTTTATTTATTTATCCACTTTGTACAAATTACATTACATAGGGTGATGTAAAGACACAGATTAATCATGCGCATAATTACTTATAGATGTGTCTCTATATACAACATGGCAATCTTGTTATAAGTTATCTACACAATATGAGGTTGTTGTTTTAAATTACCATAGATGGGCCCCGGGAGTGAAAGGGTTTATCCGGGTTTAGGCGGGTAAAGCCTCTCTAACACAGGTAAGTAATTAAAATTTCTTTTAATTAATTTAAACTGTGAGGGTTAAAAAGGGCTATAACAAGATGATATTTGTTGGATATATAAAAGTGAAATAAAAATGACATTGTGTTTGATTAACAAAAAAGATGATTAAAATAAAATGATGACATAAAAATTCACATTCTAAGAGAATATTGGTGGGCGTTGGACAGGGTTAGTAGTTAAAGAATAAGCAATTGTAAGATTTACACATGCAATCAAATACTTAGGTCCAGGTGCAAAGCGAGGATATGGACTTGAGCGTCTTCCTAGGCAATGTTTCACCTGTGATCCTGTATAGGGTAACAGTGCTTTGTCACAATTGTAGTGTTATTGGGTTGAAAAGTTGTTGAAGAATATGTAATTGTTAGAAGTGCCCATGTAAACCAAATACTCAGATCCAGGTGCAAAGCGAGGATATAGACTTGAGCTGTCTTCCTTGGCAATGTTTCACTTGCGATCCTATATAAGGGTTACAGTGTTTTGTCACAATTTTAGGATTATTGGGTTAAAAGTTGTTGAAGAAAAGTTGCTTATTAATATGATTGAGAAAGGAGTGAAATAGAGCCATGCGATAAGTAGAATTGTAGCGACAGTAGGTGATCTGACTTGACTCGAAATCAAAGGTTGAATGTGGTCCGCTAGAGCTGAAAAAAAATTGAAAGTTGAAAAAAGTGAACGCTTTGTGAATGCGTTGGTGATTTGCTCTGCGGATGAAATGAAATAAACTCTTGAAGCTTGTTCAGACCAGAAGTTTGGATTGGTAAGTCTGGGGAACGGTGTTCTCAAAGAGTTTGTTGAATTACGAAATCAAAAAATAAATTGTCAAGCAGTGCTGTCGTTTTTCTACGTTGTTGTGACGCAATGACTGAAAAGATAGTGATGAAAAATATAGGGAATTGGTTAAAGAAAATGATTGTTGAAAACGATTGTTGTAGATGCCCGATAGTGGATGATTAACTTTGTCAGATAATAAAGGTATTTAACAAATAAAATATAGTGTATAGAAATATAGAAATATGATTGCGGGTACAAAAAGTGTAAGTGGACAAAATTAAACCCGTAATATATAAAATATATAATAAATAATAAAATAAAAATAATTTTTGAAACAATTAGATGTTTTACAATATTAAAATAATATCATGAAAAATAAAAGTAAATTTGATTAAAGGTTTTTTTTTTTTTTTTTAATGTTAGATTAAAAAATTTGTTTATATAATTGAAAGGTAAGAATAAGAATAATTATTCAAGATTTTATACAAAATTTATAATATAATTGAAGGTTATTAATGATTGGATAAATTTTAAGTAGTGTAAAATTGAACAAAAATTGTCTCTTTTGACGAAAAGTTACAGTTGTGGTGTGTGACTAGATTATATCCCTTTGGTAACATCGGTGTTTCTATGACTCTGAAACTGGGAATATGTGAAATGATCTTTTCGTTTGTCCTCAATGCTGGTATGTAGAGAATGATTTCTCTTTCGCGTTATAAAGTCTATATAAGACTTAACCAAATTGTTTTAATTGGTGTTATCAATTAACATGTAAAATGTTTAAAGTATGTTGTGTTGTGATATCTCGTTGGTGAGATTTGTGAGATTCTCGAGGAAATCTAAATGAGTAGTGTGACACATGTGTTCAAAATGGCGTCATGAAGCTAGCGGTCAAGATGACTGTTTGAGGGGGGAGAGAAGATATTCTCAAAAGATAACAGTCCACTTCCTTTTTTTTTTTCACGGAAATTCTATTTGTGGGGTGGTCACACGTGCGGGGTGTTTATTTTCTGTCTTACTTGAAACTGCTTTTCTCTCTCTTCTTTTGTTGAAGTTTGGCAATTTTCTTGCCTATTTGAAAATATCGTTTTCTCGATGTTCGTAAGTGTTGTGTCTCGAAATCAGTTTAGACTTAGTAAAATTGTTATACGATGATTTCAGGCTAGAAGTGAGCGAAAGATATGACTTTCGACGTGTACACGCTTTGAGGTGAGAAGTCATAGGCATGAAGGCGTCTTTGGCCTGAAAAGTGAAAAGGTTTTGTGGTGTAGCGCTATGACACGAAGTGAGAAATGTGAATGAAAAGGTGTCACGTGAAGTCTTAGTTTGGTACAAATCTAACCTGTTTCACCATGAATAACAAATTTAATAAAGTCATGGGTGGTTGTTGTATGAAACACATCGAGAGAATATTTGACTGTTAGTGGATTTGGCAAGTTTAATGTGAAATTATTTTATTGTGGCGACGATATAGAGTTAGGTGGAGGCTTGTGTGGCTCAAGATTTGGATTTGTGTGTTAAGTCGCGCACTAAAAATTGTTGCCAATTGTATAAAGTGATGTGTGAGTGTTGTAACATTTGTTGAGAGAGATTTATTGATGCTTAATTATGCATGTAAAAAGTAGAGACGAGGGAGTGTATCTAAGTTAGAATAAAATGTTGTTAATAAGTTGGGTAGGTTGTGACCTAATTTAGCTACTGGCGATGAAGTGGAGTGAATCTTTATTCCTAACTTGTTTTGGGAAAGTTAGTTGTTTTCCCTAGTGGTGTTTTTGAAGATATTGTATCTTCCGATTTTTGCAATTAAAAAAAAATGCGTTTCACACCTATGTTAATTTATATTTAAAAATTTGAACATACTTTTTTAAATCATTGATTATGGTAGTTAAAATGATTCTTATAAAAGGGCGCAATGTCGTGAGAGTTACAAATAATTTGAATTGGACGCTTACTTAAAATGGTGAACATTACCAAATTTTAAGAATTGATAAAGATATTGGTCTTTTGATATAAAGATAACTAATAAGTAAAACAAAAATAAGTTTAGTATTATGATGAATGAGATTTTTTAAAAAATAATAATAATGGATTTTTTTTTTTTTTTCAAGTCGTAGCTTTGGATAATGCCATTTTAGGTAAATTTAGGAAAGGCATGTAAGATTAGTAAATTAGTAAAAATGCGTGATGGGCGAAATTTTATTATTTTTTTTTAAGTAAAATTGAGAGTAATAACTTGAAATTTATAATCTGATTAAAAATTAAAGTAAATTTGATCAATGAAAATGTGAAAGTTTTAAAAATTGAATTAAAAAATGGTATAAAAAAGGTAAAAATTGATTTTAAAATGCTTAAAGTGAAAATATAAATACAAAATTTGTAGGGAATCAAGTTTTGAACTTGAGGATAAAGTTAAGGTAGGTTTTTTTTTAAAAACTTACAGTTGTGTGAAAGTTCAGTCAGGAAACTTGGTCTTGGCTTGTATTCCTGCTGACGTTGAAGACCCTCCATGTAGAGCTTGTAGACGCTTGTAGCTTCTGTGAAGTTGATTGTGGCTTGTTGCCTTGAGCATTGCCTCGACGATGTCAAGTCGAAGGTGTGGAACTTGTCACAGGGTTTGGGCCACATCGCTGCTCGGTTTCCATGACTTGCGGGAATTTCGGGGCTGTCGTTGGCGCGGTCAGCTTGCTCCCGACGTTGGCGATCGGTTAGCGGGTATGCGGAAGTCCGTTGGGGCGGCGTTTCTTCCGTAAATATCTTGGGGAGAGATTGCTTGGACGTTTCGTTGGAATGGTCGGGCTTGTTCCTCCATCTTTGCACTTTCTCGCTTCTATCTGAACAGTCTTCTTACTTCTTCGTTGTGTCATCCTTCGTTTTGGTCATCCTGTCGGCTTAAATGTGATGATGAGTTGCTGTCGACTTATCTGTGATGAGATCCTGTCGACTCATGTAATGAGATGATGATTCCAGTAGCTTTTGTAGAGATCCTGTCGACTACTGAAATAAAAGTGAAGTCCTGGTAGCTCTTGTTGTACTGTGTTGACCAAGAGGAACAGTCAGGATGTAGAGTTTTCCAGTACCTCTCTGCACCTTGGAAGACCTTTAAAAGTTCTCACAAAATACAGGCAGTCGTGGTCGAGGCAGAGTGGAAAAACTTGGGATATCCACACAAAAAACGAAGACACAGTTGCACTAAGAAAGTTCCGTAACAGATAAAAGTTGAGCCAGGAGCGAAAGATGGAGACATAGAAGTTTCTTACTCGTCTACATGATAGTTGAGATCGACATAAGGTACGACCGACGTGAGCTGACGCTAAGGGTGAACTCCCCTCAACTGACTGAACTGTACTGAGCTGTCAAGCCACTGTAAGGTGATGATTTATAGATTAAAGACGGGGTGACCTTATGTGACATGGGCGTTTCTGAGAAAAGGGGGGCCTTGGCATGTCCAGGTGTGAGAAGGGTCTCTGCATTCCACCACATGTGACAGTGTGGGTGGCCTTGTTTGTGGGAATTGTAAATCTACCTGATTTATGAGTTCCATCTTTAGACTGTTGTTTTGGCAATACTATGCTCGATCTCTGCTTTAGCTCAACTCTTAAATCTATTACAGATTTTATTTATTTATCCACTTTGTACAAATTACATTACATAGGGTGATGTAAAGACACAGATTAATCATGCGCATAATTACTTATAGATGTGTCTCTATATACAACATGGCAATCTTGTTATAAGTTATCTACACAATATGAGGTTGTTGTTTTAAATTACCATATATATATATATATATGTCACACTCTCTATCTCTCGCGTCCGGGAGCCAGCTTATACGTTTCTTAGCAGTCGTTTCGTTCAGACTCCAAGCTCCGTAGAAGTCATATCCTACTTCCTAGCTGAAGTGACACCCCTGGAGTTCGACGAGTGGGACCAGCTCTTTCTCGCCGACATCTGCAACCACCTAGCGGCAGTCATCCTCGGCCTGCCAAATGGCCGTGCCTCGGGATGGGACGGATTACCCTGCGAGTTTGTCAAAATATTTAAATATTTTTTTGCTTCTTTGTTCTTTGTCAAGTCTTCGAGGCTTCTCGATTACGCGGGGCCTTGCTTCAATATTCAAGGCGCATCAAGGTCATCTTGCAGCCGAAATTGCACAGTTGACCGTCCGGATCTACAGGCCTTCCGGTCATCAGCCTACCAAAGACTGACTGCAGGGTCCTCATTGGTGTGCTCATGAGCCGTCTGCATCGTCATCTGCCAGACCTCGTGTCTCAATGTCAGACCTACCCCGTTCCGGGACGGCCTTCTTCCTAGAACATTGCGCGGTGTCTGACAAATTCGCCTGGGCAGCTAGACAAAACAAAGGGCTGGCTGTCATCTCTTTGGACCTGAAGTCGGCGTTCGACACCCTGAGCAGGACACCCTGTTCGCCCTGCTGGAGAAGCTGGTCCTACTATCTACATTCCTCGGGCGGATTTCTGTCCTCTACGGGGAAACAGATACCTCAAACCAGGCCTATATAATTTTATTCAAAATGGCGATTTCAAATTTAGTTCCTTTTCCAAAATTTCTGAAATTAGTTTCGATATTTTCATAAAATGTCTTAAATCTGCATTTATAGTGAATGAAACGCCTGAAAATAAATACGTCCCAATACTTCTTACGTTATTAGGTACAAAAATGTAAAAATTAACTGAAGATTTATATGCGCCAGAAGATCTATCTTCGAAATGTTTTGATGAAATTATCGCTAAATTGCAGTAATATCTTGCACCTACATCAAAAATAATTCCTGCTAGATTTAAATTTTTAAGAGAATGCAAGAAAATGAATCTATTGCCGAATATATGGCAGAATTGAGAAATTTAGCAGATGCATGTAAATTTGGAAATACACTAAACGAAATGTTTAGAGATAAAATTGCAATTGGCGTTAAATCTGATAAATTACAACAAAGATTATTGCAGGAAGGAGATGATGCAAGCCTAAATAGATTATATGAAATAGCTCTATCTTATGAAGCCGCAAAGAATGATTTAAAGATGAATAGGCAAAATGAGAACGGAATTGTTGATGAAATTCAAAATGAGTATAAATTCAAAATAAAATGTTCTCATTGTGGCAAAAATAATCATTCTTCAGATAAGTGTTATTTTAAAAAATCTAAATGTCATAATTGCGGCAAAATTGGGCACATTAAATCCATATGTAGGAAGGAAAATAATTTCAAATGTGAAAATTCTCGTAAATAAAAAAAAATCTAATAATATTAATATAATTCAAAATTCCAGCGAGGAAGATAGTACAAATATAAAATACAATCAAATTATAATGGGAAATATTGTATTGAATTAAATGTAGATAACAAGTATATAATGTTCGAGTTTGATACAGGGAGTTATTATACTCTAATGCCAATAAATATTTACAAGAAGTTTTGGAGAAGAAAATTGACTCCTGTTAGTTTGAATATCCGATCATTCTCGAATACAAAAATAAATGTGATAGGCAAAATAGAAGTATTTGTTAAGGAGGCAAATATGGAACTTCCCCTTATAATAACCGAAGCCAACAGACCATTGTTACTGGGCACTAGTTGGATCAAAAATCTACCCGCACAACTGCTGAAATTTCCTGATGTGAATTTGGTTCAATAAATTACCTGCGTATCACTTCTGAATAAATTCTCGACTGTTTTTGATATTTCAAATATTGGAGTTGTAAAAAGCCACCAGGCCTATTTGGTTCTTGAGAAGAAGGCTCATCCGAAATTCTTTAAATCAAGAAACGTTCCATTCGTTAGGAGACCAAATTTTAAGCAAAGCCAAATTAGGAAAGAAAACATTTCCGGAATTCGAGGTAAATGAAGATGTTTTAGTTAGAGACCATTTTGGTCCGAATAGATGGGTCGAGGGAGAAATCACGGAAAAGCTGGGAAAATGCTTTTACAGGATTCTGCTAAGGGAAAAGAGAGTATGGAGACGACATGCTGGGCAAATAAGAAAAAACTGGACATTGCCTTGTCCTGATCCAGAGGTGTTCCTCCCGACGCCCCAACATGTCCAAAGAAATCATGAAGACATTCCCTTACACAAGACTGCTACATCCTCCAGTAGAGAAGACGCCCCACTGTGCCAGCCCACTCCGGGGACCTTAGCAGCAGAACAGGGGACTCCGAGACCGAGTCGGCGATATCCTCTAAGGGAGAGGAGGCCGCCTGACAGATTCCATTTCTAAGGAGGGAAGGAACTGTCGTATATTTATATTTTAATTATATAATCTAATATTGTATATAATATATTAATATAATAATATTATTTAATCCTCATATTATTATTCTGCGAAATATTGTATATATCATAACATATAATTTAGCATCACATAATTCGATTGTTAACTTGTAATTCTTAAGCTTGCATCTAATACGGTGTAATATAATAAAAGCCCTTTAAATAACCACACTCGTAGTAATTTTTGAATGAATTCACAAAACTATAATTTAGGCCCATATCAGTCAGTTTCTTCCATAGTAAAGAGTCTCCTAGAGAAGATTGGCTTATCAACAAGATTCCTATTGACAGTGAAATTAACCTTGCAGAAGAAGAAAGGTTCATAAAAGCTGAAGCACAAGGTGACGTGAAATTGTCTACATACACAAGTGAAGGTAAGCAAGATATTTGTATTAAGGATGTACTCTATGTGCCTAGACTTAAATATAATCTTCTTTCTGTCAGATGTCTGGTTAATAATGGAAATAAAGTATATTTTAAGAAAGGAATAGCTAAATTTTATAACTGCAAAGGAGATTTGATAGCTGAGGCTAATGAAGAAGATAGAATGTTTATAATTAAAACTTTACCTAGAAATTTGTTAAGCACTAAAGATAATTGTTTAAAAGCAGAATATAAATGTTCAGCCAAGACAATGTGGCATAAAAGACTAGGACAATTGAACGAAGAATATTTGGATAAAATGATGAAGAATAATATGGTAAAAGGACTTAATTTTGATTGTCAACATCTCGAAAAATGTGAACCATGTATCCTCGGTAAAGTAACCCAAAATCTTTCAAAGCTATAGAGAATAATCATTCTGAAAGGCCATTAGAACTTATACACATGGATCTCTGTGGTCCTATGCCAACCAAATCACTGGGTGGTGCAAACTATCTGTACATTATTGTGGATTCGTATAGTAGACGTATCTTTGTATACTTCTTGAAATCAAAGGAGGATGCATTTGTTGTTTTGTTTTTTTTTTGTATAATTTAAAAATCAACGAGAAAATGAAACTAATGTTAAAATCAAAATGTTAGATCGGACAACGGAACTGAATTTGCAAATAAAAAAATTAATGAGTTTTTCAGAAATGAAGGGATACACCATCAAAGAACAGTTCCATATTCACCATAAAGCAACGGAATTGCAGAACGAACCAATCGCACCCTTCTAGATTGGGCTAGAATGCTAAGTTACCAACTGAGTTTTAGGCGGAAGCCATTGCAACAGCCGCTAATTTGAAGAATTGCACACCGGCCAAGAATGATAACATGAAAACTCCCATAGAGAAATGGACTGGACACAAACCATCAGTAGCACATTTAAAAACCTTTGGAAGTCTTGCCTACTATTACACTCCTAAAAATCAAAGAAATAATTTTGATTCTAGAGCAAGAAAAGGATCCAAAAGGATATATGATCCACAAGATGGAAAAATACACGAAGTTCAAACTGTCAAATTTGATGAAAATTCAAAAGGCTCTGATCTCTTGACTTCTAAAGTTTTGACCAACATGTCCAAGATCATTTTATCTATAGAAATGAACAACATGAATCAGATTTCTTTCAAATTACACATACCATGGGCTCTACCCCAGAAGAACTAAATACTCCAGACAACCCTGAACCAATACCTGAATCATCAGGATTACCCCGAAAACCCGGACGTATTGCAGGAAGAACTAATGAAGATATTCAGGCAAAACATCTCATCAATCTACAAGAGCAGGAAGAGAGGCTGAGAGCAAGTGGTGTAAGACGATCTCAAAGAATAAAAGAAAGAAACGCAGCCAATGTAACCGAACTATCTTCAACTTCCATGAACATACCTAAAACATATCTAGAAGCCACGAACACCCCATTTTCAGACCAATGGAAAGAAGCAATGTGGAAGAGGAATTCCAATCCCTAACTTCACATAATGTTTTGACCCTTATACCCAAACCAGAAAATGAAAACCTGATAAAAAGAAAATTGATTTTTAATATAAAAATGAATCCAGATGGAAGCATTGATAAAAGAAAGGCTAGATTTGTTGCAATGGGGCATAATCAGAAACCTGGTGTTGACTATGAAGAATCTTTTGCTCTTGTGATGAAGCTGGACTCTTTAAGAACATTGATTGCCATTGCATCACAACAAAACATGAAAATTGAACAATATGATGTTAAAACTGCCTATCTCAATGCGGAACTGAAAGACGATGCGTACCTGGAACAACCTGAAGGATTTGTTCAAGCAGGACAGGAAAATAAAGTGTGTAAACTAAACAGAAGTTTATATGATTTACCACAATCCGCAAGATGCTGGAATGAAAAAATTAACCATATTTTAATGATATTGAACTCAGACGTTTAGAAGGTGAACAATGTGCATACATCCTTCAAGAGAGAGAGAGAGAGAAGAGGAGAAAACTCTAATAATTGGGATTTATGTAGAATATTTTCTCATTATTGGGTCGGATAGTACCATAATTTACAGAATATTTAAGCAATTGGATAAGCAAATTGTCATTATTGGAAAAGAAAACCTATATTTTTCTTGGAATCAAAATTGAGGAAAAAGAAAATTGTTTCGAACTTTCACAAGAAGCCTATGTATAAAATATTTTGAAGAAATTCAACCTCGAAGAATGTAATCCAGTAAAAGCCCCTGATGATCTTAATCAAGATCTGGATAATCACCCAGATTCTTCTCCTGTGGACACTAAACTTTACCAATAAATGATAGGTTCCTTGATGTATTTATCAGTGGGAACAAGGCCCGATATAACATTTTATGTTAGTCAACTCTCCCAATACAGCAAGGATCCCAAAGTCATTCACCTTACTGCACTTAATAGAATATATAGATACTTGAAGAAAACAAAAATCTACAAGTTATGCTTTGACAGAATAAGAGGGAAAATTAAAGTCTTTACAGGAGCTATTTGGTCCTCAACTAAAGAGTCAAAATATTTTTCAGGATATTTAACTAAATTAGGATCTTCACTACTTAGTTGGAAATCTCAAAATCAACCACTGGTAGCCCTGTCAACATGCCAAGCGGAATAAATGGCTATCTGTGAGGGCACTAAAGAGTTAAAATGGTTTATGAATTTTCTTTCTGAAATAGGTCATCAATTATGTGTTGAAATACCACTTGTTCTGAAGACAGACAGTAAATCAGCAATAGACTGGATTAAAGGAACATCTCATCATTGTAGAAACAAGCATATTAACATAAAATATCGTGAAAGATGAAGTCTCAATGGGATATTTGAGCATCTCCTTCGTGAACTAAGAAGCTCAAGAAGCGGAACTTCTCACCAAGAGGCTGCCGGGAGGCAGAATTCAGAGACTGCTTGTAAATATGGAACTTCTTTTTGGACCTAATTTTGATTTGCTCACCAAAGGGGGGAGTTGTTGAAATTGGTAAACAAATCAATTTAAAATAATCTGTGATATCAAATATGTTCCTTTTTGACTAAGTTTGTTTTGTTAATGTTGTAATAAAAGCTAAGAATATGAAAGCTCAACTTTTTCTTCATTGGTTAAGTTAATTAGTTAGTTTAACCTCTCCTTGTATTTGAATAATAAAATTGTTTAAATTAAAAAGCTGCAGTTATGCTAAATTAAAATACAATAATTTGTCACAATCACGCCATTGCCCGTTCACAAGGTTCATTTTTTACTACCATAATTACCGATTAAAAAAAATCAAAATTTTAAATATAAATCAACATAGGGAAAAACATTTCCTAATTTTTAAATGGAAGGAGAAAATATCTTCAAAATCACAACTAGAAAAATAACTGTCCTTTTGCTGGTTGGTTTGTAATTCCAAGCGGAGTCCGACAACAAATTATTTTTCGTAAAATCAACTTTTGATTACATTTATCTAATACAAATTATCAGAAGGGGTTAAATTTTTGTATACTTGTTGACGTTCTTTTTTTTTTGTGGTGGTCAAATAACATTTCAATATTATAAAATTTTAAAATATATGTGTTTGATATATTATATATAAATATTTATATTCTACATGATTTATGATTTATATTCAGAATGATATTTTATGAGTATTATATTTTATAAGATTAATATTTTAATTTAATATTTGAATTAAATAGTTATTAAACAAATTAAAACTTATGATGAAAATATGAAAAGTTAATATTTGGTAGCCGCTACAGTCCTCCCCAAAACAAGTTAATAATAAAGATCCATTCATTCTCCGCCAGGAGCTAAATTAGGTCACCGCCCGCCAAACCTATTACAATCATTAATATTCGAGGATAAATACACTCCCTTGTCCTTTCATTTTACATGCATATTTTATATATCTTCAACAAATCTCTCTCAAAAAACTTTACAACATCCTCACACACCACTATCTCCAATTGGCAACAATTATTAGTGCGCGACTTAACACACAAAGACAATTTCGAGCCCCATGAGCTCCATAACGTCGCCCCACTAAACGCGTAATAAATATTTTCGCATTAAACGTGCCACAACCTCTAACAATATAAAAATGTATCGACATGTGCTCGTCTCACCACCCATGACTTTAGTATATTTGTTATTCATGGTGAAACAGGTTGGATTCTGTAACAAACAACGAGTTCACGTGGCACCTTTTATTCAAAAATTTTCACTTCTTGTCACAGCGCCACCCCACAAAACCTTTTCACTTTTCAGGCCAAAGACGCCTTCATGCCTGTGACACATCTCACCCCAAAGCGTGTCCACGTCGAAAGTCGTACTTTCATTACACATCTAAACCTGACATCACTGAATAACATTTTTACTAAGTCAAAACTAACTTCGAAACACAACATCTACAAACACCGAGATATCTTTCAATTAGAACAGAAAATGCCAACCTCAACAGAAGAAGATAGAGAAAGTCAGTTTCTAGTAAATGACAAAAATAACAAACACCCCCTCGAGTGACCCCCCAGTAATAGGATCTCCGAATCTATTTCAGTTATATATTCCACGTCCAACGTCCTCTCTCCCTCACAAAGCTATCATCTTGACCGCTATCTTCATGATCGTCATTTTTTTAAAACACATGTTTACACTAACCATTTAGGTTTTCTCAACAAATCTCACCAACGCCTTAATCACAACACAAGATACATTAAACAATTTAAACGTTAATTGATATCACCAATTAAAACAACTGATCTAGACTTCATAACGCGAAAGAGAAATCAATTACTACATACCACCTTTTTGGATAAACGATAATATTTTTCAATTTTCTACTACTTAACATTTTTTCAATTATTATAATAACCTTCAATTATATTTTAATTTTTGTAAAAAATCTTGAATAATTATTTTTATTTTCACCTTCCAATTATATAATCAAATTTTTACTCAAACATTATTAAAAAAAAAAAAGTATACCTTTTATATATTACATGTTCGATTTTGTCCACTTACACTTTTTTTTATCCGCAATCATATTTCTATCTTTTTTTTTCACTATATTCTATATTTGTTTAAATAACTTTTATATGATAATGTTTATCATCAACTACCGGGCATCTACAACAATCGTTTACAACAATTATACTCCCTAACCACTTCTCTATACTTTTCATCACTATCTATTTCAGCCATTGCTTCAAACCATTGTAGATAAACGACAGCACTGCTTGGCAATTTTTTATTTTTTTATTTCGTAATTTCAACAAACTCTTTGAACACAGTTCCCCAGATTTAAAAATCCCAACTTCTGGCTCGAACACGTTTCAAAAGTTTATTTAAATCATCCGCAGAGCACAATCGCCAACGCATGCACAAAACCTTCACTTTTTTCAACTTTCAACTTTTTTCAGCTCTAGCGGACCACAATCAACCTTTGATTACGAGTCAAGTCAGACCACCTACTGTCGCTACAACAATTCTACTTATCGCATGGCTCTATTTGACTCCTTTCCCAATCAAATTAATGAACAACTATTTCTTCAACTTATCAACCCAATAACTCTAAAATTGTGACAACGCACTGTAACACTTATACAGGATCGTAAGTGAAACATTGCCTAGGAAGACGCTCAAGTCTATTTCCTCGCTTTGCACCTGGATCTAAGTATTTGGTTTACATGTGCACTCCTAACAATTGCATATTCTTTAACCCCTAACCCTTTCCAACGCTCGCCAATAATATCATAGATTTTTTTATTCCCTTTTACATAATCATATTATTATGTATTTTTTTTAAACAACGGTTTTACCTAAAAAATATATTTTTATATAAACAATAATATAACTTTTTATAATTGAAAAAGCTTTATTTTATTATTTTCAGATATATTCAAACAAATCATATTGTTATAGCCCTTTTTAACCCTCACAGTTAAAATTAATGAAAATAAATTTTAATTACTTACCTGTGTTAGAGAGGCTTTACCTGCTTAAACCCGGATAAACCCTTTTACTCCCGGGGCCCATGTATGGTAATTTAAACCAACAACCCCATATTGTATATACCTTTGAACAATATTTTCATGTTGTATATTTAGTTTTCTATAATCTATACAAAGTCTTGTGGGGTGATTCGGGGTATCAGATTTTTTATTCACTAATAATTCAGGAGAACTATGAAGGCTAGATGAGGGTCTAATAATATCATATTTTTAAAATTCAGTTATTTGTTTTTGTATTCCAACATTATTGTAAAAAGATGTTCTATATGGCTTTTGCGCTATGGGAATATTATCTAAAAGAGATATGCAAATTGGGTTAGTCTTTATGCATCCTATATCAAAATTCTGTCTAGAGGAAATCTTATATTTATGCAATATATCTGAAATTGTTTGATTAGAAAAAAAATTGGGTTAATATCTACTTTACTAAAATCTAAATATGAATTATAATTTGTTATAGAGCATGAACTTCGCATACTGTGAAACGAGTTAGAATCAATAATGGGAATTGAGAGAAATAGGATCTATAAGTTTAACATTTGTAGTTGGTATATCAAAAGAATTGAAATTATACATTGGGTTGATATTTAAAAGAGATGATTTTTTGAAATAGTGTGGGTGTGGAATACATAAGGTGGTAGCGTATGACTTCTGATTAACAGTTTTTGGATATAAAGAATACAATAATTTATAATTTTGAAAAAGAAGATTTTTTGAAGAACCTATTTGTAACTTAAATTTATAAAATGTTGGTAAACCTAAAATAAGATATTCTTTTGGACTATCACAAACATTTCTTGATACCTTGTAAGTTTTCCTGAGGTAAGCCTAACCAATATATTGCATAATGGGTAGCTAAATCCTTCTACCTGACCTATTCTTTCTTTTGGAGAATTGTCTAATATTTTATATTAAATAGAGTTTAAATATACTCTATAGCGAAAAAATCGACGCATCAAGAAGCAGTTGTCCGATTTATATGAAAATATTTATAAAAAGGGGTTTCGACCCAACTTTGCAAATAATTTAAATTTGGTGGCCGAATTTTGCAAAGCAAGAGCTCCAGCGCATCTGAACTGCGCATCCAGCACGAGCATTCTAGACTCAATATTCGGCGCGGCACGAGCTGATTTTCAGAATTTCCGTTTAATATTTTAGCAGTACGCCTATTTCTTCTGTACCAATGAATCGCCGAAATATTCGTGCTCATTACGAACATATGTGAGAGTTTGAAACTGATCGTGACATTGAATTGAAAGAGGCTGGTTGATCTAATCGACTAATCGCGCGACATCTGTATCGAATTGATGCGGCTATTAGGCGATGTTGGCAAAAGTGGATCAACAACGGAAGAAGGCAACGTCAGGACGTCAGCGGTCGACCAAGGGCAACAACAGAACGAGAGGACAGAACAATTGTCAGAATGGCTGTCGCAGCACCGGAATCCACGTTATCTACCATCCAATGTGTGACCTACACACAAGTGTCCAAAATGACCATCAACAGGCGACTGAGAGAGCGGAATCTAAGAGCTCGCCGACCGTTACGATGCCTACCCCTCACACCCGTGCACCGACAAGTCCGACTACAGTGGTGTCGGGAGCGCTCAACTTGGAACTGCGCTGACTGGGGACGTATAGTCTTCAGTGATGAGTCCCGTTTCTTACTGTGTCCTGACGACCGTCGCAAACGTGTCTGGAGACGTCCTGGGCAGGGTGTGGATCCTGGCCTTACTGTCGAACACCACACAGGTCCACAACAGGGCGTTATGGTCTGGGGTGCCATTTTATTTGATAGCAGGACCCCATTGGTGGTCATTCCTGGCACCCTAACAGCACAACGGTACGTAGATGACATTCTACGGCTTGTTTTGTTGCAGTTCCTCTCACATCACCCCGATTTGTAGATTTAACTCGCAAGCAGCGCCCCCATTGTGACGATGATAACAAGTTTCTTATCACTAAGTTTGTTATCTTAAATATTATTTATCAAAAGTAAGATTATCTCAGGATGACACGGCAATTTATTTGCGACAAGAATAATGATACAATTCCAAGGCGAATATACTATTCCTTTAACTTCCAATTACCGAGGGAACCAATTAATATTGATTTTATTCAACTTATCGAGTATTTTTCAAGGGACCGGGAAAAAATGTTCACTAGATAAAACTATGATTTTCTAATGTAGAAAATTAGGAAAGACAAAATTCAGGATGACACGGCACACAGGGACCGGGAAAAAATATTCACTTTATCGAGAGATTCAAATTTACGAGTTTCAAATTATCAAAATATATATATTTTTTAAATAAGTTTTTAGAGAATTGTTTTAACAAATGTTCGCTAGACAAACCTTTACTCGGGTAAAACCCCGGGCGAAGCCGAGTACATTTTATAAGTTTGAAGAGAATTGTTTTAACAAATGTTCGTTAGACAAACATTCACTCGGGTAAAACCCGGGCGAAGCCGGGCACATCCGCTAGTATGTGAATAAACTTCACATATTATTCATTGTTCAATTATCATGAACTAGGTTGCTCTTGCTGAGCGGTACCTATTAATGTTATTTGAACCAGGTATTGCTATCTTGAGATCTCATGGAGTGGATACGTGCCAGTTTTCGTGCTTCTTCGGCTTTTGCCCCTAGAGTTTGAATGAAATCGTCATCTTCTGGCAATAACTTGGGGAATAACACGTCCAGTGGAGTATCGGCTTTACGCCCGTGTACAAGGAAAAATGGGGTAAACCCAGTACACTCTGTTTTTTCTGTGTTGTATGCAAATGTAACGAATGGAAGAATCCTGTCCCAATCTTTCTGGTTGACATCTACATGTAGTGTACATGTGTGTGTTCAGCATATCTGCTATGGTCTTATTCAACCTCTCCGTGAGTCCGTTTGTCTGGGGATGATAGGCGGTCGTCTTCCGATGGGTTATTCTGCACTGGTTGTTCAGATCACTTATCATTGAAGATGTGAAGTTACTTCCTCTATCCGTGATTAATTCCCTCGGCGCCCCGTGCTTTAAGATGACATCTTCAATGAAGAATTTGGCAACTTCCATGGATTCACTTGTGGGTAGGGCTTTAGTTATCGCATATTTCGTTAGGTAGTCCGTACATACAATAATCCAATGGTTGCCACTTTCTGATGTTGTGAATCTCCCCAGGAGATCCATTCCTACCTTTTCAAAGGCAACTTCAGGAACAGGTATTGGCTGTAAGTGCCTTGAGGGGTGTTGGGGCTGTTGTTTACGTCTCTGACAATCTGAACAGTGTGCCACATACCTTCTAACCGTTCTATACATTCCGGGCCAGTAATACTTTTTTCTTATTCAGTCATAGGTTTTAATAAATCCGAGGTGACCAGCTTGGGTGAATCATGGAAATTTTTCAGTAATTCCTGCCTTAAATGGCGAGGAACCATCAAAAGCCATGGTTTCCCCATTGGATCTTTTTTTTTCTGCAGAGCGTGTTATCGATTTTTACAAAGGAATTATCAGGAGTACTTTGTAATTGGTCAACGATTTTTTAAGAGCTTGATCATTCATCTGCTCTTCGCTAAATTTCTGCAAAGTCACTATGCTTAGAATATCTTCCTCCATATCTTCACTGTATTCTAATGGACTTCTTGATAAACAGTCTGCGTCCTGATGTTTCCTACTGCTCTTATACACGACAGTGACGTCAAACTCTTGCAGCCGAAGTGCCCATCTTGCTAACCTCCCACATGGGTCTTTGAGGTTGGTCAGTCAGCACAAAGAATGGTGGTCTGTCACAATAGTGAACGGCTGTCCAAAGACATATGGTCGGAATTTATTGATAGCCCAAATGATGGCAAGGTATTCCCGTTTCTTTGGTTGAATATTTTTTTCTGCCTTATTTAAGGTTCTGGATGCATAAGCAATGGTTCTTTCCTTTCCCTTTGGTATCTGCACTAATACTGCTCCTATTCCGTAGTTGCTTGCGTCAGTGTGTATTTCGGTTGGGGATGAGTAATCAAAATGTCCAAAAGCGGGTTCGGAAATTAACGCTGACTTGAGAGCTTCAAATGCATTTTAATATTCCTGGTTCCAATTAAATGCTGAGTCTTTCTTCAAAAGGGCATTCAAAGGTTGGGCTACGTGGGCATAATTGGGTATGAAGCGGCAGTAGTAGGATGAAAGGCCAAGAACATTTCTAACTTCCTTCAATGACCTTGGCGTAGCGAAGTCGCGGACTGCTAGAATCTTTTCTTGGTCGGGACGAATTCCATTTTCACTCACCTCATGTCCAAGAACCGTGATAGTTTTTGCACCAAACTTGCATTTCTTGGAATTGAGACATAATCCGGCTTTCTTAAGGCAATTTAATACAAGTTTAAAGCGTCTTAGATGTTCTTCAAAGTCATCTGAAAAACGATGATGTCGTCGAGGTAACACAAGCAAATGGTCCACTTAAGACTCTTCAGAAGATTATCTATCATTCGTTCGAAGGTAGCTGGAGCATTACATAACCCAAATGGCATTACTTTGAACTTGTACAGTCCATCTGGAGTTATAAATGCTGTCTTTTCACGGTCCGATTCTTCTACGTTGATTTGCCAGTTTTCTGATTGGAGGTCCATGAAAGAATAAAATCTAGCTCCCCGTAAGCAGTCTAACGTCTCGTCGATCCTTGGGAGAGGGTAGACATCCTTTTTTGTTATTTTGTTAAGGCAGCGGTAATCGACGCAGAATCTCCAGCTTCCATCCTTTTTTCTTATTAATACTACAGGTGAGGCCCACGGACTTTCAGAGGGCTGAATGATGTCAATTTTTCCATCTTGTTTACTTCATCCTGAATAATTTGGCGTTCTCTTTGTGCAATTCGGTAAGGTCTTTGTTTGGTCGGTAGGCGTTCGGTGTTTAACATTGACGTCCTTTAATTGTTTTCTTTTATTAAATTCGAAAATATCCGTATAGTTTTTAAACAAATTTCTTAATTTTTCTTTTAGAGATTCATCAAGTGAATCATCTATAAAAGAATCCGAGATTTTTGGGTTTTCAGAATGATCCGCCTCTGTTTCAACTTGGTTACAATCAGCTAGAGTACATATTTGACTATCTTCGATGACAACACTATCGGCTACATGCATCCCCTGTGTCATAAATTTTAATAATTGTTTTTGAATAATATTTGTATTAATATTAATTTGTGTGATTTTAAATAAATATTTGTTTCAATAAGTATTAAATTTCATCACTGTTTTCTAATTAGGCCTCGCCATCCAGCGTTGTAACACTTCTACTGATCTCTGCAACAAAGGTATTGATTTATCAATTTATAATTTTCAAGTCAGTTTCCAGCATTACTGTAAAGCTAGGAGCTTTTAGTTCAGGTTAAGCCATCGGGACCTTGTATTGTCTTTTTTTTTCAAATTTAAATCAAAGATAACATTTTGGCGCAGTCGACAGGATAAAGATTGAAGAATTACTGATTACAGAAAGGTGCAACTGTGAACCAGTGATTACTTCTCAGGATGATTGACCAACCAGTTAGTAGTGCTGAACTGAAAAAGCTTAGTACGACAGTGCGTGCAAGGTTCACCAAGGCGTTCAATGAGCTCGAAACAGAGATCAGGAAGAATGAAGTCAAGAAAGCAGATGTAGAGAAAATCCTCCGCCGACTCCAGACCCACCATGAAAAGCTTTCAATATTGAACATGAGGATGGAAGAAGCTCTGCTACGAGAATCAGCGTCTGAAGACATTTTCACTGCTGAGTACGAATCCGTTTGTGAGTACGAAGATAATTTCAGTAACATTATGACTGATTACGAGGCTCTTGCGGATGCGGAAAAGGATGACGTTAGTACAATCAGCGGCACAGCAGCAATGAACTATCGACTACCGAAGCTGGAGTTCAAGAAGTTTGGGGGAGAACCAAGAGAATGGATTACATTCTGGAGTCAGTTCAGCACGATTGACCGGGATCCACAGAGGCCTCCAGAAACTAAGTTTCAGTATCTCTTTCAAGCCACCGCCGAGAACTCCGAGGTAAGAGAAGCAGTCGAAAGTTTTCCACCGAGTGCCGACAACTACCCTAAAGTCATCGAGTATATCAAATCACGTTTTGGAGAGGATGAAATGCTTGTTGATATTTATGTACGTGACCTGCTTCAGAATGTGAGAGCCGAAGGTAAGATGTCTGTAGTGAAGCTTTACGATAGACTGGAGACACAACTGCGAGCATTAGAAACATTGGGTCGCTCGTGACAAGTTTGCGGCTATGCTGTACCCACTCGTCGAATCAGCGCTACCAGAGGACACCCTTAGAGTATGGGAACGAAGTCAAGATACGGTGAGCGGAAGAGGAGTACAGGATAAATTGACACAACTCATGACGTTTTTGAAGACAGAGGTGAAGGGCGAGAGTCGAGTGAATATGGCCAAAGCAGCGTTCAAGATCGACAACAATCAAGATGCGAAGGATGATCGATCAAACAGGAAATCTCTTTCTAAGAAGAATACTGGAAGTAAAATGCCGACGGCTACTGACCTCGCCAACACCACTCAGATCGCTAACACCACTCAGATACGAAACAACTGCATCTTTTGTGGGAATGGTCACCCGAGTCAAGAATGCTACAGTGGACAGCGGATGCATCTACCAGAGAAGAAAGATAAGGCTAAAGGGAAGAATGTTTGTTTTTGGTGCCTGCTTCCTGGCCACGCATTCAAGAAATGCCGGATTAAGCCACGTTGTCCTGTCTGCGGAGGGAAGCATTACCCCATTATGTGTCCTACTTTGGAAGCCCAGAAGACTTCTCATCTCCAAAAAGGGGAACTAAAGGTTTCAGGGGAAAGTCCTGCAACAAAGCAAGAGACCGCCAATCAATTCACGTCAACAACTTTAAACAACGCTACCGTGGGAGGAGTCTATCTACAAACTCTGATAGTCAAGATAAACGGACCAAAGGGGAAGCATAATGTTCGAGTGTTGCTTGACTGTGGATCCCTGCGGTCCTATATTTCAAAGAGAATGGTGGACGCACTTGGCCTAAAGAGAGTGCAGCAAGTTACACTTACCCACAATATGTTTGGAGGCGGAGAAATTCGTCGAAAGAAGCACAATGTGTACAAAGTAACGTTTCCAGCCTTAACAACGAATACATGGATGATCTCAAATTCTTGGATCAGGAAGTAATCTGCGGACACATCAGTCAAGTACAGGATCATACTATACTCAATGAGTTAAAAGCTCGAGGGATCAACTTGACTGACATATGCCAAGGTGAAGATATATCAATCCACATGTTGATTGGTTCAGACTTGCTTAGCAGCATTCTGACAGGCAGAATGCAAATATTGCAAAGTGGAGTTGTGGCGACAGAAACCAAGCTGGGGTGGACAGTAATGGGACCAGCAATAGGGAACGACATGGAAGATTCATGCCTGATCGTGACTTCACTTCACGCTAACAGTTTCGACGTTCAGGATTTATGGAAATTAGATGTGCTTGGTATCATGGATGCAGCAGAAACAAAATCTAGGAAAGATTTAATCGAAGCCTCCAACACTCATTTCAAGGAGACTGTGAAACGAGACGAAAGCGGAAGGTACATCGTGTCACTACCATGGATAGCTGGACATCCACCAGTTCCAGTCAATCGCCGAACTACAGAAAATATATTGCTGACTACAAAAAGGAATGTCCAGGGCAAGATGCTGTATGAGAAGTATGATACTATTTTTGAGGAGTTGGAAAAAGATAAAATCTTCGAGGAAGTTGAGGATAAATGGGAGGAGTGCAATTATCTCCCTCATCGCCCGGTGCTCAAGGATAGTCACACCACTCCTATTCGTCCAGTATTCGACGCAGGTTGCAAGAAAAAGGGGCTCCCATCATTAAATCAATGTCTGGAAAAAGGAGACAACCTGATTGAGCTCATTCCTGATTTGCTCTAGCGGTTTAGACTTGGAAAGTATGGCATCATTGCAGACATACGAAAAGCTTTTCTCCAGGTTCAGGTTCGAGAAGAAGATCGTGAATTCCTTCGGTTCCTTTGGTGGAAAAAGGACCAGAAGACACCAAAAATTTAGAGGCATTGCCGAGTAGTCTTTGGCCTTACCTCAAGTCCTTTTCTACTAGCTGCAACCATTAAGTATCATTTGAGCCTGCCGCAGTTTCAAGATTATAGGTGCGCAGAACTTCTTGCCCGAAGTTTTTACGTCGACAACTGCATTCTTAGTTTGTCATCTACACATGATGTCGAAATATTTATCAAGGAATCCTCCGACATCATGATGCAAGCCAAATTTGAGTTACGAGACTGGATGTGGAATGAACCTGGAATCACAGAACAAGATCCAGCCTCTATTTTGGGTATGAAATGGCACCTTCAGACTGACACTATTGCCATTAATGTGCAGTCATTGAAAAATATAGATGAAGAAAAATCAATCACAAAGAGAAGTATCTTGTCAGCCTGCCATCGCATTTTTGATCCGATTCAATTTACCTGTCCAGCTACAATCAAGAATAAGAAGATGGTTCAAGATGCTTGGAAGGAGAATAAATCATGGGATGAACCGCTGAACGAAGACAGACGGGTCGAGTTCATAAAATGGAGGAAGCAAGCTTTATAATTGGATTAGATCAAGATACCTAGATGGATCTTACCTATCAAAGGAATAACAACATTGCACGTGTTTTGTGACGCTTCAGCTATAGCGTACGCAACGGTGATCTTCATGCGAATAGAGAATGCGTCAGTCATAGTTGTGCGATTCGTTGAAGCAAGAAATCGACTGGCAACTATTAAGAGGATCACGATTCCACGACTGGAACTATTAGCCTGTTTGATTGGAGCACGACTGTTGGTGCATGTTCTGGAAAATTTAGAAGAAAGTCCGGAGAAGATTCAATGTTCGACAGACTCCAGTCCTGCCCTATACTGGATACAACAACAAAATAATTGGGCTCAGTTCGTTTCCAACCGTGTCAAGGAGATCACAACCCTTACGAAGAGTGAAGATTGGAACCATGTCGCAGGGGAACACAATCCAGCAGATCTCCTATCCCGTGGTGATTCCCCATCGAAATTCATAAAATCCAGATGGTGGGAGGGACCAAAATGGCTTCAGGAAAAGAAAGAAGACTGGCCAGTATCAAAAGTACAGTATGATCTGGAAGCCATTGAAGAAGAGAGGAGGAAGACTGTGGTGGTTGGATTGGTAGCCAAAAAGCCCGAGGAGAATCAATGGTATCTGAATATCTACGAGGGAAAACGTGAAGTGACTCTAACACAAATACTGAGAGTAATCGCGTGGATGCTACGTTTCAAGCCCTCTGAATACAAAGGAGATATCATCTCACAAGAGGAGCTAGACAGTGCTGAAAAGTCCCTAGTTAAGATAATACAGAGTGAATCGATCGGTGAGGAAGATCCCAAGATGAAGCAGCTACACGCGTTCCAAGATAAAGAAGGATTATGGAGAGTGAAAACGTGGATAGTGAATCGAAATGACGATGAACTGTTCCGATTGCCAATTTTGATCCCAACGAATCATCCGGTCACAGAGCTAATTGTGAAATCAGTCCACGAGAAAATGTACCACTGTGGAGCCCAGACGCTGCGATCGGTATTAAGAGAGAAGTTCTGGATTCCAAAAGCTCGACAACTAGTTCGTCATGTAATTCATAAATGTCCTCGCTGTCGACGATTTGAAGCGAAGCGAGTCGACGTACCAGAAGCATCGTTGCCTCAACATCTCGTACGAGATGTTGTGGTTTTTGAGGTGACAGGAATTGACCTCGGAGGACCTTTATATCTGGAAGATGGACAGAAGGTTTGGTTCGTCATCTTCACCTGTGGCGTATACCGTGCGGTCCACCTCGAACTGGTGGCTTCCTTATCGACGGAAGCATTGGTGGGAGCAGTAGAGAGGTTCGTAGCAAGACGAGGTTGCCCTGCAGTCATCTACTCAGATAATGGGACGAATCTAGTTGGACTCCGGAACGAGCTTTATCGAGTTAATTTTGGAGTGAAATGGAAGCTCAATCCTCCGGCATCACCGTGGTGGGGAGGTTGGATCGAGAGAATTGTTGGACTCACCAAAAAGCTGCTTCGAAGATTGCTGGGAAAACGTGTTGTCAACTACGAAGAAATGGTGACGATCCTCGAAAACTGTGAACGAGTTATCAACGCGCGACCACTCACCTACATTGCTGAGGACAATGATGACCTTATGCCATTAACCCCAGAGATGTTTCTTCGAGAACCAAGAGCTGAAGGAGAGATTAATCTAAATGAATTCAGGTGTAACTTTGGGAAGAGCTATGAGAAACGCAAACGACTCCTGAAGGAATTCCGTAAGAGGTTCAGAAGCGAGTACCTAGGATTGTTGGTGCATCACGACAATCGCAAGAAATTACGACAGTTAAAAGTCGGAGATATCGTTCTTGTGGAGGTTGAAAACAGGAAGCAAATAAACTGGCCTATGGGAAAGATTACGAAGGTGTTTCCTGGAACTGACAATGTGCGAAGACTTGTGGAAGTTAAGACTAAGTCTGGATTCATGAAGCGTGCAGTGCAACGATTGTTCCCACTTGAAGTACCATCTGAGGACGTAGAGCAAGGCGACGGGGAGCTTAAGCCAGCGGAGGATGAGATCGTCAAGGAGAAAACATCCGGTGTGGAGTCCGCCTCAGTGCAAGAGAAAACTACTCCAGTAAAAGTAGGGAAAGTTTACACGCGTTCTGGAAGAAAAGTCAAGTTACCGATTAGGTTTAAGTGAAGTTTGAGAGAAAATTTAATCATAAAACATTCTGTTAGATTTGAGATAATTCCTTCTTTGTTTTTTTTTATTATTATTAATATTGACCTTATAGCAAAGTTCAAAAGCTCAAGGTGGGAGAGTGACGCGAAAATAGGTATTTTTGGGTCAACCGAGCCCGGCAACACTGCACCCGCTGCGCGAGCGGAAAAGAATTAACTCGCCATTTTCCGGTAAACAAAGGCTGTTTTCGACGCTAACGTTTGGTTTTGACACGCCTGAAAAAAGAACTATCTCTCATAAATTTTAATAATTGTTTTTGAATAATATTTGTATTAATATTAATTTGTGTGATTTTAAATAAATATTTCTTTCAATAAGTATTAAATTTCACCACTGTTTTCTAATTAGGCCTCGCCATCCAGCGTTGTGACACTTCTACTGATCTCTGCAACAAAGGTATTGATTTATCAATTTATAATTTTCAAGTCAGTTTCCAGCATTACTGTAAAGCTAGGAGCTTTTAGTTCAGGTTAAGCCATCGGGACCTTGTATTGTCTTTTTTTTCAAATTTAAGACAAAGATAACATAAGCAATGTGCGAATTTGTATATACCTATGTAGAAAATTCAATAATTTTCGTAAATTCATTTTATATTTTCTTTTCTGTTTGAGAAAACCAGAATCTCAGTTTAATTTTATTTTTAGTCCTGTTATTGAATTGTATTTAAAATTATTTGTATATAGGTTGCTAAAATACATTTAGGCGCAAGTATCCCAATAATCAAAGAAGTAAACGCTATTATTGATAAATTAAATCCGTAGAAAACTCCAGGAATAGATAATTATTCTAATAATATGATAATACCATTATTAACTGTATTGACTCATCCATTGATATGCTCTACTCATCACCAGCAGACACCATTAAAAGTCTCAAGCTTTACAAGCTTGATACCCTAATATGATTGATTAGAGATAAGAAAGAAGAAGATATGATAATAATACACGCAAAACAATTTATGGTAACACTATTAACTAAATTATATCAGAAAGTAACGTATATATAATACTTTCCTGATGAATGGAAAAGAGCAGAGGCTTTGATTATTCTAAAGTCGGGTAAATCAGATTACAAAATTGTGGCAGCAATCGACCTCAATGTCTAAATTCAAATCTTTCAAAAATTTTTAAAGAATAATTTTGAAACAATAAAACAAATACTACGAGGAAATGAAGCTATTCAGTAATCGTCAACATGGTTTTACAAAATCTCGATTAACCATAACTACATTAACTTTTATATAATTCAAACTACTTTAGAACACAAACCCAAGGAGTATACTACTTTGCTCATTAAATCCTGAAAACTCAATATATTTTCTCTCTGTGTGTAGCAAAGGCAAGCGTCGCCCTTAGCTTGGAAACCTGCCAATTTTCAAAAATCACGAGCCACAACAGCGCGAGCAGCGGCTGTTCGAAAGTGAAGCCATTTTGCCCGTGCTTCGACTTCATTAGTCACCGAAATGGAGGATCAACGACTTTGCATCTAGTTCTGTGTGAAAAACGGATTCAAGGGTGCCGAAATTTTTTTGGATGTTGCAAACAGCCTACGGGGATGCTGTCATGAGCCGAAGACGAGTTTTCGAGTGGTACAAGCGCTTCAAGGAGGGTCGGGAATAGACCGCCGACAACGAGCGTTCCGGGAGACCGTCCACATCAACCACGCTTGAAAAAGTGGACAAGGTGTTTGAACTGGTGCGTGAAGACCGACGAATAACTTTCAGGGAGGTCGCCTAAGAAGCAGGGATATCATTCGGGTCGACTTAATCGATAATGAAGGACATTTTGGGAGTGAGAAGACTCAACGCCATTCTCGTTCCCAAAATTTTGACTTTTGGTCAAAAGAACGCCCGGAAAGAAACTGCCAGTCTCAATCTCGAAGCGACAACCGACGACATCGAATTGCTGAAGAGGGTCATTACTAGAGACGAAACATGGATTTACGGCTTTGATTCGGAAACTTCGCAACAGGCATCGGGGAGGCGAATCAAAAATGAGCCGAGACCAAAGAAAGCGAGGAAGGCTCCCAGCAAAGTCAAGGTCATGTTGACGGTGTTCTTCGACTACCAGGGTATCGTTCATCTTGAAATTCAACAACAAGGCTCTACAATAACTGCTGACTTCTACCTGGGAGTTTTGAGGCGATTGAGGGAAGCGATCAGGCAGAAATGGCCGGAGCTGTGGAGGAGCAAGTCGTGGATCCTCCACCACGATAACACGCCGGCAAACACTGTCCTCAAAATCTCTAAGTTCCTGCAGGACCACTCAACCTCTGTGTTCCCCCAACCCCCCTGCGACTTCTTCCATTTTGGAAAGCTAAAAAAAAAATTAAAAGGTCGGATATTTCAGAGCATAGAAGAGATCAGAGTGGAATCGAAGAAGGCCTTGAAGGTGATCCCGAAAACAGACTACCAGAGGTGTTTTGTCGACTGGAAAAAAGTGCATCGCGGCCAACGGGGACTACTTTGGAGGGGACAATTTGAATTTGGTAGAATAATAAAGTTTTTTTTTCAACTTATGAGCAAAGTGTCGAAACCTTTTGATCAGAGTAATACGCCTATAACTGAAATCGATAATAGTGGAGCTTTTGACAATAATTGGTGGACAATGGTAATAAAAAGACTCGATGAGGACAATATACCATCACCAATAATAAACCTTATGAAATCCTACCTAACTAACCGAAAGATAATATGTAGGTACTCTACGAATGAATTCACTAAAAAAACTAAGCAAAGGATGTCCGCAAGGAGGACTCTTATCTCCGACAACTTGGAATATCATAATGAATGATCTATTAACCAACTTTCAGAAATATAATAGCAAGTATTAGTTATGCATATAAGATAACGGTAATATGTTGGATTACAGATATAACACACATTATAAGATCACAATTAATAATTCAATAGGAAAAATAAACGCGTGATTTATTAACAACAAACTGAAAATACCAAGAAAGAAAACAAAGATATTATATTTATAAAATTGTGAAAACGATGTAATTAACTTGCACGATAATCTTGTCAAACAAGTTGAAAACTATAAAATATTAGGATTAACTCTCAAGAATCATCTTTACAAGAAAAAAATAGATTTTATTGCCTCACATCGGCAGTATTATTGCAAAAACACTTAGAGCTAGTGGATATATTCTTGGTTTAACAAAAATAAATCGTGGGAATTGGATAGTAGGCGATCAATAATATTATACAAGACCTTATTTATAAGCACAACAATTATGGTTCAACAATCTGGTACCCATATATAAACAAGTAATCTAAAAACAAATTGGATTCACTACAGTATAAAATGCTTAAATACTGTATACATGCTTATATTAAAACTTCCTCGAACTGTACACATGTTCTCGAAATAATACTTAAAAATAAGGATTTCATGTTTCAAACATTCTTAAAGTTGAAATTGATTATAATACAAATGATCCAGCAAAAAGAATGATAATATCTAACTTTATAAATGAAAACCTTCAAGAATACTATGAAGATTCTAATGATTGCTTTTGCTTTTTAAACAAGTAAGTATTATTTCAAGCAGAATATTAGAACATGGGACCAGCCTTTATTATGGTGTATGAAATTTCGAACTAGAAAAAATCGTTGCCGATTCATAAAGTAAAATATGATGCATTAGCGCGCCATCTGTTATAAGAAATGGGAACTATTTTAGACGCGTATATATATTTTTAAATAAACAATATTCTACCACCCTTAGTGAAATGCAAATTTAATGGGGAGGCCTGGCTCATCAATCAGGATTTTATTTTAAATATTTTTTCAATAATACAAATGTACAAGACTCTGCAAGAGTGGTATAGGGGGATTTGGTAGGGATCAAAGAATATAAAATAGCTGAAATATATGCTTTAATCTGTTTAAGAGCTATATAGTTCAGCATTAATCTGGGAGTAAAGCTTGGATCACGATTTTGATGGATTCATACTCCTCTGTTGTCAGTTCTATGAAAATTATTGATATCTTCTTCAAAAATAATATTCAAAACTTTTCACTCTATGATACAATCATGAATTAAATTTAACAATATTCTCGATATTAAGAATAATTCTTTATCTAAACATAGCTACAGCCTTAAAACCTTGTAAAAGGTATTCTCGCACATTAGACCTAGTTTTTTTCCTTAATTTTGATATCAGTGTAATTGCATCAATCGAGATGAATCATTTTTCTTCTAATTTAACAATGTGCTGATAATCTTTACCTGACCTTTAGGGTTAATTTAAGATGTACATAACTTTAAATAATCATACATAAATCTATATTTGAACACGTATACATAAATTAATTATCTGAGAGCATATGATAACTATTTTACATATCTGAGATTTTTTTAGGCATTTCAATTATTTTAATGTTATAATTTATACTAAATGGATTTCAAAGACAAATATAAAGCAAATGGAGTGATTTTCAAATATATATGAAGATTATAAGGCAATAACGCGCCACTATACATAGGAATTTAAAGCATTAAAGCACGAAGGTTTATTTTGCACGTAAAACAAACTTCTTCTGTCCTTGCTGCGATAAAAAAAAATATTGGAAAGGCTTGGCTCATCAGTTGTTGATTCCGGAAGGTTCACCCACTGATGAGCCAAGCCCTCCCAATATTTTTTCATCGCAGTAAGGACAGTAAAAGTTTGATTCATTTGTGAAAAGAAATTTTCGCGTTTTGGTGTTTTTATTTGTAACATATAGATTGCGCGTTATTGATATGTATTAAATATATATATGTGAAAATTACACCTTCCACGGGTACGTGGTTCATATTCTCTTTAGCACAATAAAGTCGTTATTTCAAAAGTAAATTTCCCTGTGTACAGAGAAAGTTATTGCTAGATTGATATTTATTTCAAAGATTTTCAAGTAGAGATTGGTAACGATATTGGTAACAGCTGATAATTTCATTTTCAATTTATTAAATATTCTTGCGAATGAAACGCTGGAAACCAGGATGAATCCTAGATTTTCGTAGCTATTAACAAACTCCAGATTTTGTGACTTTTACAGACAACCTGTTTTCACTTTTGGTTTTGGGTTGTCTTTGGTAAATTTTATTTTGTTCTCATTGCTCCCCTTTTTATATTATTTATTCTCGATTGAAGAGAGAGAGATTGAAACTATCTTTATTAATCTCCCATATAAAATTATATAGTGCCAAATAAAAAATATATAATACTGAGTTATAAGAGAAAATAATGTATATAAATGTATAAATATTTACATCAGACACAATCCCTCACTGAAGGGACATCTGAATCATCTCAAATTCTTAAAGCCGCCCTGAGTTCGGTAAGGCCCGTGCTTATAACAGGGGTTTTGTCCCCAACGTGCTCAATTGCACCGCCGAGGAATTGGTACAGAATTTTTCTAGGTGGGAGATCATTGAGGAGTGGTTCTCTTTCAGAGCGAAATAGAACTGCGGACACCACGTCCTCACAATCAACCTCAAACCCATAGAGAGGGGCTGAATGGATTATTCAGTCATGGCTTAGGTCTCTTCCGCAGGAGCCGCTTATGGCTCAGTATTGGTCGAGGAAGGCTCTGGTCGTGATGGCATTTGGCTGGTGCTCGGCGCCGGAACAGGAAGCTCAGGGGCTGGAGTCTCGTCGGGGCGGACAGGGAAGTTCGCCCCGGGTGTAGGCGCGGCAAGGCTGGAGACTGTTGGGGGGTCTTCTCAATGGGTGCAGACAATTCCGCAGCTGGTGTTGAGAGGGCTGAGTTGTTGGAGGGCGTGAGCTTGGATGAGGGAGGCCTCGACACCGGGCCCTGCCTTCTTTTCCTTGATGTTTTCGGCACCAAACTTTTTAGAGCGCTCTTTATGGGGATTGGCTTGGGGGTGAGGTCCTTCTGCTGAGCATTGGATGTCCTTGATGGAGGTGGGGCTGTGTCCACAGCAGCAGGTGTATGGTCTGCAGGTGGGGCTGCTGATGCAGCTGGAGTTGGTGCTGCAGCCGGCACGGGGTTCGAAATAGAGGCCGGCCTGGTCCAGCCCTGTGTGCCTGCCGCAGGAGCATCCACATGGAGCACCAACTTGTCCTCCTGGAGACCAGTCTTGCGAGGACAGTTGACACGCTTGTGTCCCTGCTTGTAGCATAGGGAACACTTAATGCCGTAGGTCACGTAGACGTGCGTGACCACTCCCTTGGCCTTGATGTACAGCCGGACAGGGATCTGAGAGAGCTTTACTCCGTCGCGCAGAGTTAAAAAGCTTCCCGACGAGCATCATTCCAGCAGTACTCTTCTAGTTGCATCATCTTCTGGATGATGGACGTGACCTGTTCATAAGGTCGCAGCGCAGCGACGAGGTCAGCGTCCTCTACGAAGAAGCATCAGCCTCAGGGGGAGGCACGCAGGGTGACGTCTTTGATATTCAGTCCCTCCTCTATCAGCTTGTCAGCGAGTTGAATGCTGGAGAAGCCGACCAGAATGTGTCCTTCCATCTTTGTCAGTTGGTAGATGGTGCCCTTACCCAGCTTGTTTTCCAACACCCGGAAATGCTCCTCTTGCCTGAAGTCTGGGCAGAATTCCAGGTAGACACACTAGCCCGCCTGCCCCGCTGCCGACCTTACTCGGAAGGTAGCCTGCTTCTGCCTGGTGGTCTGGCACTCGTGCACCTTGCTGGGTCTTGGTGTGGATCGTGGCCTGCTGCTGTTCAGAGGGATTCCTGGTGCATGAATGCAGCCCTTTGTGGTCGCCGACTTGGCGTGGTCAGGATCATGCGGCCTCTCCTTGGAGCTGCCCACTTTGGTGAAGATCACATCATGTCTTTCGATAAGCTGATCTTCCTCTGGCAATCAGCCCAATTGTAGCAAAAATGTGCATGTCCGCCGTTCGCCGCCGACTTGGTATTTGCATTTTTACCATTAGTTAATTCTGAATGACTTTTAGTCATTTCAGAATATTTTATCGATATCTCGGCGAAACCTTGGCCGTTTTTTGATATTATTTATATGAGCTTGCAACGCATTCTTTTGGCTTTCAGCCAATACCCATTGAGGTTACAAATCTCTATTTCCTCGATGTTGTTGTTGTCGTGTCCAAAGAAGAGTCTTAAATGTCTCCATGCATCTCCATCACAGCAGCAGCAATATCCACTATCTTGGGTGTGTAAAGCTGCTTCTCTGGGTCTAAGTCAATTTTCTGCAAGGCTGCGGCCATTGCTGGGCATGAGAATATGTGAGTGGGTGTTAGTTGCAGACCAGGACAGTTGTTGCATGCTCTATAGGTTCTTATGCCATCTGGATGTATTGCCATTCCTTTATAGTGTTTTGTTCTAAGTCTTGTTATAGTTTTGTCAGTTTTCTCTCAGAGTTTATTTCACATATTTGATTATCTTGTATTTTGCCAAAGCATCAGCGTCAAATACTGACATATGTTCTTTCCTTTGGCTCAGCTTTCTGGAATCCTTTGCCAATTCATCTGCTATTTCATTACCCTCGATCCCAACATCGGCAGGTATCCATTGTTTCCAGTTGGGTAAGTAATGAGTGTATTTTCTGCGTGATTCTAGAATTGCCCTTCTGAATTGCTTCTAGATCGGATATGAAGTCGCTGTATATTAAAATTCCTTCTGCTTGATACAGGGATGGTTAGTTAAGGCATACATCAAGAGCTTTCCAGATAGCTGTCAGTTCACAAGTGAAGTTTGACGATTTCTTTACTTCTCATTTTTTTTTTGATGTGTTTTATATCTAGCAGTATTATGTTAATTCCGGCCCATCCATTACTCAGGATAAGGTCTGATGATCCATCTGTGTATGCTAATAAATATTTTTTTCTGATCATATAAATCCATTGTGTTAAGTCCTTTCTTTTAAAGTATGATTTTGTTCTCTTTTTTATTGCAGGGTTCATTCAGGTTGAGATTGATGATTATATTTGATGGTAATGGGGTAGGAAATGTTGGTTCTTCTTGAATTTGAAAGTCATTGTGTTTCATGTTTATGCCCTTTCTAATATTGTTGTCGTACTGAAGTGTGGAATATCTTTTAGGTCTTTCTTTTTGTGTTCAGTTTAAATAGGTTCTATTGGATATGTGTTCGTTTTTTTTTTTACTTTACAGGCTATTGGTGAATTTTATTGTTTTTAAATGTATTCTGCTTTCGAGTAGGTCTAGACCACATTCTCTCTAAGATTTTGGCCGCTTTTGCTTGAACACTGTCTAGTCTTCCTTTTAGTGATGAGCTTGAGGGAGCCCAGACAGGTGTTGCCTATTCCATTATTGGCCTTATTAAGGTAAAAATGTTGTTCCGAGGGTTTTGGGTTTTGCCCTCCAATTTGTTCCACATAACCTTCTCAGAATATTTAGTTTTCTGATAGCTCTATTTGAAGTGCTAATTATGTGTTCTGTAAATCGAAATTCCTCATCAAGTATCACACCAGGTATTTTGGATTTCTAATTTTATCAATTACTAGCGGATGTACCCGGCTTCGCCCCGGTTTCACCCCAGTGAAAGTTTACCAAACGAACATTTGTTAAAATAATTCTAGAAAACATCCAATCCCTACTGAATCTATACTTGGCAAGATAACTTTAAGTTTGATTATCTGCTCCACCAAGCTGTACCCGTTCAGACGTTGCTGTCTTTGAACAAAAAGGCAGTCTTAATACCAAAATAATCATTTATTAATGATCAAATGTATACAATACATCAAAATGAAAATTAACAATAAAATTATCCCTACATAAATATCAATTGAATATAACATATGTAAAAAATAATAGGTTTATTTTGATAATTTGAAACTCGTAAATTTGAATCTCTCGATAAAGTGAACATTTTTTCCCAGTCCCTTGAAATATACTCGATAAGTTGAATGAAATCAATATTAATTGTTTCCCTCGGTAATTGGAAGTTAAAGGAATAGTATCTTGCCTTGGAATTCTATCATTATTCTTGTCTCAAATAAATTGCCAGGTCATTTTGAATTTTGTCTTTCCTAATTTTCTACATAACAAAATCATCATTTTATCTATTCTCCCAATATATGTTGTAGATAAATGTTAAAACTAACTTTGACTTGTGCGCAATTAATAGGTAGAAAATCTTACTTTTGATGAATAAGCATAATCATGTACAAATCTGTAAATAAAGTTAAGGATATTCAAGATATTCAAGAAATTATTTTTCAAACACCTTCCCGGGGATATACCTAATAATATCCCAAAATTACACGGCGATTGGATGTATGGTTTTGAATCTATAGAGTACAGACAGACATTCAATTATATGTATATAGATTTGATTGTTTATGCTTATTTTGGGTTTAAATTTATGCCTGTTTTTCCTGTCAGTGGAGAAGACGCATATATTTGTTTTTATTGGGTTTTTGGTCATTTTGAGTTTCATTGCCCACTTCTCCAGTCCTCTCATTGAGGTGTTCAGTATTTTTTCTGATTTTTCTATACTGCTACTTGTGTGTGCCAAATGGCTTTATAATCTGCATTACAGGCAATGTTTGTATCTTCGGTGAGGTAAGGATGGATGTCGTTAATATATAGCAGGAAGAGTAGAGGACTGAGCACAGATCCCTGAGGTACACCAGCCCATGTTCTTCGGTCCTTGGAAAATGCTCCATTAACCCGAACCTTTCTCCTTCTTCCCCTTGAGAAGTCTGCAATCCAGATTGAGGTTTTTCCTCTTACTCCGATGTTGTGCAGCCTTTCGAGTAATTTCTCCCTCCATACGCGATCAAAAGTGGAGGTCATATCCAGGAATACGGCCGTTGTTTTCTTTGTTGGTTTTCCCTGGACAGAATATATTATTGATTGACAGAAGTAGAACAGTTGATCAGTTGTACAGTGCTGGGATCTATAGGCAGTTTGGTAGAACTTTATTTCATTATTGTTGGTGAGCCAGACTATGAGCCTAGAGTGGATAATTCGTTCTTTTATTTTACAAAGTAAGCTGGTGAGAGCAATTGGCCGATACTTCTTCCGTTCCTTGGCATCTTTGTTTGGTTTCAGTATTGGCACTTTACATGTATTGACAAGATGTCAATAAAAATATGTCAATTGTCAATTGTCTCTCTCTCTCTCTCTCTCTCGAAAAATATATTGTTGATGGTAATTTCTTGCTTGTTTAACTAACCTGTTTATATTATTTTTAGAGTCCTGTCTTCATTCGTATAGCTGAGTCTGGAAGTGCTTGAAAGATATTCAGCAATTATGTCAGCCATCTGTTTGTTCGTTTTTTCTCTCTGTTCTATTCATATCGGTTAGAGTATTGGAGGATTGGTGTTGTTTTTGATTGTTTTCTAACACTCTAATTATATTCCAGTGTTAGCTGTCCTTTCTTGGATCCAATATTTCGATGAATTCTGCCCATTTATCTTGTTTGCATATCCAAATTTCTTGTTCTATTTTGTCACTAATTTCAATGAGTTTCTTCCTGTTTTCTTCTGTTTTATTTGTTTTGAGAAGTTCATTGATATTGTATCTTTCTGCAATCATTGCCTCGATGTTGTGGTCCTTCCAGAAAGGTAGTCACAGGTCTTTACGTCTAACTCTAGGTATCGATGCTTTTGCAGCTTTGGATATGTTCAAAAAGAATTTTTCCAAGTTTTTGTCAAGCCTTCTGTAATTTGATTCTTCGTTGCACAGTTCTTCGAGCTTTTCGGTGATTTTATTTCCAGTCGGCCTTCCTAAAGTTCCATGTTCTTTTATTTTGTTGGACATTCTCAATTTTAAAGTTTAGGGTTGTTAAAATTGGTCTGTGGTCACTGATTGCACTTTTCAGAATTTTTCATTGTGTTTTGGGTGCGATGAGGTAATTTATCGCTGTGATGTCTATTGCGGATTCTGTGCCTGTGGACTGAATTGGATTGATAGGTTTTCTATTCATTATTTAACGGTGTAAGGTCGAGGTCGGTTAGCATGTCCTCAACCTGCTGACCTTTGTTATCCTGGACAGGTGATCCTCAAGTTGGACTTTTGGCGTTAAAATCGCCAAGTATGATTGTGATATCCGATGACGCTTCATTTAATGTCTCTCTCAGGCCTGTATTGATGCTAGTGTTATCGGGGTGATAAACATTTATGATTGATATTGTTTTTTCTGGGAGGTAGATTTCTATTGACTGAGCTTCTGTCGTGCTTTCTGTAGGCTTACTCTGATTATAGGCGATTTCCTTAAATTTAATTTCTGAAGTTTTAATTAAAACGGCAAGCAATTCCTCGATTTCTATCCCTTAAGAACACAGAGCTCGCGCGCCGAGTGGCCGCACGACCGAGAGAGAGACCTCCTGTGTTGAGTAAGCAACTGCCATCAAATCGTCTGCATTCATTCAACGTTTACAATTGCGACATTCTTTAATAGATTCTGGAATTCCAATGATATTTCACAGATGAAGCAAAGGACTCAAGTTGTTCTCTTGTACTACTTCTATATTTTGATTATTACCGAGAAATATATTCTATGATATTATTGTTATAATGATTTTTATGTAATATTATTCATTAATTCTTCATGTTTGATTATGTTTGGTATTTCTATTAATGATAATTTTAAGATCGTATCAAATATTTTTAATATATGAGTGGCGCATAAAAGATTTATGTATATTTGACATTATATCGTTTAAGGCAGAAATTCATAACGTAATTCTTGCCGTTTGGCTGCAACAATTCCGAATGATTGTGCTGGTGTAAAAAAAGCACTTTTCTTTTTCAAATTGGGCCGTTCTATCTTCAGTTACTATTTGAAGCGGTTTTATAACTCACTGTATAGTATATTTTACAATATTTTACATTTTTCTAAGAATTAATGAAGAATTAGGCGAGGAATGGCGTCATTTCTATCCCATAAATTCATCGTCATAACCTATTCAGCATATGGCACCATCTTCACCTCATTTGATTCCCTGGAATCAGTACATTGTTTGGATTATTACTTGGTTCCCGTGGTTTAATAAAGAACCAGGTTTCGCGTTGACGGTTAAACCTCGACTTCTTAATATTATAGATTTTGCTTAAATCGTTCCACACATACAAACACTGTTCTAGAGTTGAAAGTCGCATCAGGGTGAGGAACCTCGGGCCTCATCGACATATTAAATGTCGTTCCCGTTGACAGACCTATGCCTCTGCTACTCCACGCACCTTTTTTGAAGTTTTGAGGTAATCAGGTAGTGGAATTTTACTATGATTTTATGGGTAACCTGCTGATCAGCCTGTCCGATTCTCATTAAATGCCGATATCCGGCCTTTTTTTAATTCGTCAAACCATAATATATGCATTTCCTGCTTTGCCTTTATTTCTTTACACGTTTTCTCGTCAAAAAAAAAGGCGAATAATTCAAAGAATATAAAAATTTCTTCATCCCTGCCTAACCAACATGGATTGTTTTTTTATTAATATGGCTATAATCAAAACAATCCAATAAATTAGTGCAAAATCCAGCGATATCATTTTTAGAGAATCTGTCATGGCATTGTGGAAACAACAACTTGCTTTAGTAATGCCACCTGTCTCATAAAGCATGTGATTATCTAATTACTTTAGTATGGATATTAATATTTTTATATTAAATATTTCCGAGCGATTAGGTTTTGAAAACTATACAGGGTGGCGCATAAATCCCGATACCATTTAAAAAAAAATTAACTAATAAATTATTTATAATATTTGTCTAAATAACATATGTATATGTTCAGGTCCATCCAAATGGCATTTTGTGAAAAAATGCTCGAAATGATCCAAAATGATGGAGATTTGCCTAATCGAATAATGTGGAAGGCTATTTTGAAATTGAATAGCTATGTCAATCGACATAATAGTGTTTATTAGGCTTCAGAATATCTAAAGGTAGAAATTGAGAAGGAAGTTAATTCCCTTGGCTGTTTGGAGTGGAATTTGTTCGGAAGAAATAATCGGACCTTACATTTTCGATGAAAAAATAAATAGAAGAATTATTTGAAAATGTTGGAGAAATTTATGCAGAAAAAATTGGTTGGAAAAACCTTTTACTTCATGAAGGGTGGTACATCGCCAATTACGCCGATCGCCTCGTACACAAACATTTTCAGAACATTTCTCAATGAAAATTTCCTTCACAAATGGATGGGGCGCCGTGGACCCATTGATTGGCCTGCGCGGTCACTTGATCTTACTCCAGCAGATTTTTTGTAGGGTTATTCAAAAGTAAAAGTTCATCATCGAAGGCCCAATTCTTTAGAGAAAATGAAAATTGCACTAGAAGAAGAATTCAATCTTCTTGTTTCGAATTGCCTATCAAAATATTTGCGTTCTTGATGCGGATTTATGTGCTCGTGTTTGCCAAAGAGACATAGATTGTGTCTGGGAGCAAATGGAGGCAATTTTGAATAACTATTGAATTTAAATATTTCTGAAAATAAACTAATCTATTACCTAAAATAAAATAGTTATAGAAAAAACTATAACTAATAAAAAACTATAAATATAAAAAAATTCTAGGGGGTCTTTTAATTTTAATTATAAAATAATAATAAAAGGGTTCGTGACTCTTATGGTCCACCCTGTATTTATACTACAAGTACTACACTGGGTGTAATATCTGCCTTATGAAAATTTGAGTAATATTCTCTCATGTTGCCGACTATCTTCAGTATATATATTTTTTTCGTTCGTGGATAGCTTTTGTTGATTTATCAAGAAATTAGGTTGGTCAAATATCACGGAGCAAGCTAAATAAACGTTTAGTTTATTTTTGCTCTACTAGATGGCGCTCTGCCATCTAAAAAGCACATGTGCTCGTGATCAGGAAATGCCTTCTTTATTTTTAATATATATATATTTTTTATTTTAATTTTTATTTTTTGCTGTAAATCACAGTGGAGGCGAGCTTAGCAACAAATATGCGTACACGATCAAAATTTAATGATTCAGAAATGCTAAGTTTAACTTCTGGTAAACCTATTCACAACTGAAGTTGTTTACCTTCGGGGTATTGAATCTCCGTCACCAGCACCACGGGAAAGGTCAGGAAGATCGCCAGGAACTCCACAGTGTGGTACACCATCCCCGCGGTGCAAAGTAGGAAGAATAAGATCTTGACACCACGGGATGTTCCTTCGGCCCGGATGATCTGTGGGATCCCGGTGGCCGTGGTCTTGGTGAAGAACTCCACGGCCAGTGAGTCTTCGCCGTCGACGTTGCTCTTACTACCTACAACGTGGACGTGTTTCGAATTAGAAAAGAGATTTTAAACTTGTGGATAACATTTTATCTGTTTTCTAAAGTATTACGCCGTTATATTTGCCTTCCTAAATATATCAATAAGTGAACGTTTGAAAACCTTTTGAAGAAATTCTTCTAATAAACCTCTTAATAGGTCAACTTTTTACTTGATCAAGTACACTCTTAGGAAACTTCATGGCTGCGCTTACTCTTCTGAATTCCTAATTCCTATTTAACATTTAAGTATTTTGCTAGCAAAAATTCAGGAATATTTTTGCCAGTGTAATCAAAATTCGGAATCATTGTAACGGAATAAACACATCTGAATCCGATGCTTGCTGTAATTGATCAATCTTTTTTTCTCTGGAAGTTACTGTATCTTTTTCCTTCAGCTTAACTTTTGCATATTCAATCTGTCTAAACTTTTGAATCTCAATTCCTTCTAAAATGTCTAAATAACCATGATTTCAAATATTCTAATTCATAGGCATTTTCAAAGACAACTCTCCTTTTTGTAAAATTTGCAACACATAGCACGTTCTAGGTCGTGTAGAGTGCTATACATCTGGTATCCTCGAACTTTAAATATACCTCTTCAAAAATGTTTCCCTGCAAAATCATTCCGAGCTTATTAGAGTATTTTGATATGAAATAGTAAATGACTTATGTCAACAGTATTATAATTAGATTATGGGTTTGTATGTTTTTGGCAAAGTTATATAAGGTATTCTCATATTAATTTTAAAAAAATGATTTGAAACTCTAAAATATATAAATTTATATATATTTCAAAACGATATTTATATGTAGTAATCTAGTTTTTTATGCTGTAGGATGATTGTAGTGTGGCATGTTGGTTGTAGTCGTGGTCGCCACAATGATTAGAGTGATTTCAGGCGTGATTGGGATTACACAAAAGGACAAGGCATGCTAGATATCACCATAGAGATGGCGAGAGAGCAAGTGAAGCCGACACCGGTCAGGGGAGATCTGTCTAGAGGGGTCTGACAAACATTGTGTCTCAAAGCGGACTAAGCTGTTTGATTAAGAAAGGGGCACACTTGGGAACCCGACTTGTTTTTCGGACATTTTTCCTCCATTGGCGCCGACTGTCACTCACTCGAAATTTTATTGTCACTTTGGCAATTACAATACAACTATACAACACATGGAGACATATATATATATTGGAATATATTACAATATATATATAAGGTATATTTCAAAACTGTATAATAATGACACTTTTAGTATATGTCACATATCTTCCAATTAGTTAGAACCGATGCCTTAAAGATCCTACCTTCTAATAAAATGTACACCCTTTCTATTTGCTACCACCCCATATTTTGTCTATATGCTATATCTTTATTGATAATACCTGTAAACCCCCATTTGTATGTAACACTAAAAATGTTGACGTCAAAATAAAAATCCAAAGAGCGGTTAGCTGGGGACAGCTGGGGAGAGAGGATGAAAGTGCCAAAGCCAATGTGGGGCCCCCAGGGACTCTTTATAGACGACCCCTGTAAACAGGACAGGTTTTGGCAGGGGGTCGGCAGATGTTCTAGAGGGTGGCCATCGACAGGCGGCTCCTGTCTCTCACAGACAGTCTCTCCCTCCATGTCTCGGGGATAAGCATCCAAGTTTGTGTCATGACCTCTACCTCTGTCCCGTGGGCTGTTCCCGATCACTCTCTGTGCTAACATCTAGCCCTGCCTCTGCTTCTTGTTGTCCGCCTGTGAGAAGAAAATCAACACTCGCCTCACGTACACGACTGCCAGTTCATCCATACGTCGGCAGAATCACATTTGCAACAATATAACATATATATATATGTGGTAAAATAATAAGGTGGGGAAAGAGAAATAATCACACCACAAGTTGGAAGAGGAGGAACCCATGCAACCAGAGAGAGAGAGAGAGGGGGGACAGCCGGGCCTGCCACCGCTGAGCGGCCGGCCGTTCGTTCTTGTCGCCCACAATTCCCAACTGTCTTCAGAGGTGTTAAGTGACGGCCCCCAGGAGCCCTTCTTGAAATAGATGTAACAAAGGTTGTATGGCGAGGTGTTGCTTCAATTTATCAAAGGCTTGTTGACAAATCGGGCTCCAAAGCCATTTGGCGTTCTTTTTTATTAATTGATTTAAGGGGTGGCGAAGTCTCGCATATTCTGGGATGAATTTATGATATACGTTGACGGCCCCTAAAAAAGTTGTAGAGTTTTAATATTGTTAGGGTTCTATTAGCGTTGATGATTTCGGTATTTTTAATATCAGGTGTGTAAGTCCCTGCGGTGATGTGGTAGCCGAGAAAATCTATTTCATTTTGATAAAAATTACATTTTTTAAGGTTAAGCTGGAGGTTTTCCTCTTAACAGAATTTAAAGAAAAGTCGAAGGTGTGCAAGGTGTTGTTCTGAGGAGTCTAAAAAATAACGAAGTCGTCATAATAATGGGCTATGAAAGAGAGGTGGTGTTTGTGGATAAACTGGGTAATCACACGTTCGAAAATTTGGGGTGCTGATCTGAATCTAAGAGGTAAGCGTTTTTGAAATTATATTGTCCTTGTTGAGTCACGAAACAGAGTAGAGGTTGACTCTCCTCCGCGATGGGGATTTGATAGTATGCATTGCTTATGTCAACGGTGCTAAATACTCTGGCTTTCGACAGGTTATCCAGTACCGTTTCTATCAATGGCAAAGGATGCAAATCCGAGGGTACTAGTTCGTTCACGCCACGGAAGTCGATGCAGAGACGCATGATGTTATCGCGTTTGAGAACGAGTGTCACAGGGGAGGAATATGGGCTAGAGGAGGGGGTGATTATGTCATTATTTAGAAGTTGAGATACCTGGTCCTGAATTTCCTTCTGGTAAGGATAGGGAGTACGGTATGGTCGGAGGGAAATAACCTTATCGGAAATAATTTTGAGCTTTATAGGGGTTATTATGTTGAGTGGTAATACATTGAATTTATTGATAGGGAAAATATCTTTAAAATAATACAATAATTGCTGATAAGGGATAGGCAGTTCTGGGCGTTGTTCGAAAAATTCTTTAATCATTAATTCTCTAGAAGCATGGGCTGGTAGAAAGGTTATTAAGGTTTTAAGGGTGAGAGGGGCATTCAGGGGAAGGTTGATAAATATTACAAAGGTTGTTTGTAAGCAAGGCTCACGTGGAGGTTGAAAATCGTCAACGCCTAAATTAACCGAGTGAATTATGAGTCGTTAAGGGTTAGAAGTTATCATTCGCGAGCCGTGCTTACAAGTGGGAAGGTCACATACAAAATGGTACAAATGTTTAAGTACTGGAACACTATTTTGAAGTATCAATTGATTATGAAAATCTATTGTTAATCTTAAGAATTGCATAACATGAATAGATAGAATACCAAGTTCAAGGGGTGAATTTAAAATATAAAATGTTTCATTAGAATTAGAATTATTAAATTGTATTGGTAAGGTAACTAATCCGATTGGTTTGGCATTACTAGATATAGTACGGATAATAACATCATTGTTAATAGGGGTGGAACAAATTAAACTATTAAAATTTTTAATATATTCAAATTGATTTGAACAAATTATGGGAACATTGGCTCCAGAGTCAACTAGGAATGGCATCTTTAAAGAATGAATGATAGGGGTTAAAACAATTGCACTTTACAGGCGTATGCTGGTTTAGGGTGCAAGTAGGTTCATTGAGCTTCGGAGGAGTTCTGCTGCCGAAGTTGGCATTACTTGGTTTCTCCCGAGTCGTCGTCGATTTTTGGTGTTGCTCGACGTTGTGGACCACAGGTGTAAAGGTCCGAAATGTCCGCTGGTCGGGCCTTCGCTGCTGACACTGTGCGTGCCAGTGTTGTCCGCCACAGTAACGGCAAGGATATGGTGGGGTCTTGTCCACGGTGGTGGAAGGTGCTCTGCTCTGGCGCGGTGATCGTTGTTGGGCAGCTTTAGTGCTGGTGGTATCCCCTTCGTAGGACAGCTTCTGGGCTAAGCACAACCATTCTTCTGGTTCCGAGGGTTGTGCCATCTTCAAAAGGTTGCCATAGTGACGTGGCACACCGTTGGATAGTGCTTGCACGATGACACTCTTGGGGAGGTTGATCGCCAATCCTATTCGGACCTTGTTCTTGTAGTAGGTATCGATCTCGGCCATTGACGTGCATTTAAGCTCATAGAACTCTTGAAGAGTGAAGCTAGGGCGTCGGGGATAGACGGCGCAGAGTGACTCCTCGACCTCTTCATAAGTCTTATTGAGTAGAGCTAACTCTCTTGTGCAATTTTGCGAGGTTCGCCTCTGAGTGATGATAGAGGCTTTCGAGCTTGGCGTGCTGGCTCTAAGTTGTGGAAGTTCGGCTGAGACTCAAGTTGTGAGAAGAAGTGTGCGGCAGGTTCAACTCCGTCGTAGGTGATTGCTTCTTCAAGCTCACGGTTTGAAAGTTGGTCAAGACAGAGAGTGAGAGCTCGAAGAGAAGCGGCTACAGTAGAGTTGGTCGTTGAGTCTTGTGGAACTTGGTTGTGGGTTTGTCCGATCATCGTGGTATTGCTTCTTGTTTTCTTCATACTCTGGTATATGTGGGATTTACTTCTCGGCCAGGTCTAATCCTGTCGCCTTTTCTGTGGTATAATAATAAGGTGGGGAAAGAGAAATAATCACACCACAAGTTGGAAGAAGAGGAACCCAGGCAACCAGAGAGAGAGGGGGGACAGCCGGGCCTGGCACCGCTGAGCGGCCGGCCGTTCGTTCTTGTCGCCCACAATTCCCCAACTGTCTTCAAAGTCCCGAAGTGTTAAGTGACAGCCCCCAGGAGCCCCTTGGAATGTCGCTGATGTCTAAAGTGACCGGTCCTTACCCTCCCGTCTCTCTCTGGGTCAACTGTAGGTTTGATTTATTATTCCTGGAAGAGTATATATTATGACACATATATATATATATATAAATAAATAGTTGTTTAGTTTTATAGTTTAGTTTTGTATTAAAATTATCTTTATTATTTTGATTATTTAAATTCAAATTATAAAATTTGTAAATTGTTATTATTTAGTAGAGAAAGAGAGAAAAAAAAATCATTTACTTCTTACACATCATCCAATTAATTATATATTTATAATTAATAAAAATAAAATTTAACAATGTAACGTCTTTTGCATCGGCTTTTACACGTCATTTAGACATACTCTAATTTGTATATAGAATAATAAAAGTGAGAATATATTTAATATTATGAATTTTAGTAGTTAGAGAAAAGAGAGAAAGACAGAACCATACACTTATAATCAAACTAATAATAAGAAAAATAAAATTTTTGTAAAGAAGGTAGATAAGATTGTTAGTATATATATATATATATTATTTTTAAAATTTTATATTTTATCTTTTTTTTTTTTAAGATTTTTATTTATTTTTTTATTTTATATAATGAATATATCTAGTTGTATTTAGTGAAATATCTATAATATGAAATAACTTTTGTTATAAATTTGGTTATTAGGTTTTGAAACCCTAATGGTATACCAGACATATACAAAAAAAATTTTAAAATGAATTATTTAATGGAAAGAGAGATATGCTGGACCGGGGATTATCAAATAGAAATCCAGCTGATATTTCACCCCTGCTCTATTATATCATATATCTCTCTTAGACCGGATTATATGTGTTAATATTAAGTTGTTTTAGTGAAACATTTATATATAAAGATCCAACAATCATAAGTGTTAAGAAATTCTAAATGTTACCTACCTAGTTTGTGACTCGTTCCTCTGAAAGCAGCTATTTCTGAATAACATCTGTTGCGGGGGGGACCCGTGTTCCTCCCTTCAGAAATAGATTGTTTTCTTAGAAATTTCAGAATAATAAGTCAACTGAAGAAGAAAGAAAATAGTTAAGGGAAGAGAGCCAATCTTTATAATCTTTACAGTTATTTATATTAATATAACTGATTCAATTATTATTTATCTTTTAATTTTCCTTTAAAAGGTAAATTATTAGATGATTAATAAAGCTATTAATTTTGAAAATTCATTAATATTTAATTTCCATTTTCCTCCCCAGAAATTGGAGATTAAATAAAATGAATTCTATACAATATTACTTTAAAAATCTTGTGAAATTTTTTTAAAATCAGTTATATAATTTAAGTTTAATTAACTGTTAAAGATTATAAGTTTGTATTAGTTATTATTGAGAGAAATTATAAAAATTTGATTTAATAAATGGATACTTCCATTTATTTTTTTTAAGTATTTTATAATTGATATACTGTTGAAGTATTTTACTTGTTTAATACTAAATTTGTTTTAATAAATTCCATGTTTAAATTTTTAATATCTTCTATGAAATTTTCTAATATATTATTTATTCTATAAAATCTTAGAAACTGACCAAAATATATACCTTTGCAACAGTTTAATGATATATTAGAATTTATATTGCAGTATTTTATAATATTGAAATTATAATTAATTTTTTTATTATAAATTTTAATAGCATTATTTGTAAGGTTTATATTTAGGTCTAAAAAGTTAACTTTTTTGTTTCTATTAATTTTTTCATTGTTCTTAAGTTTCAAGTATTTAGGATATATTTCAGGTATTATGTTTTTAAACTGTGGATTATTAAATATTATGATGTCATCTACATAACGGAACATTTGCCAATTAACATTATTTTGTAGAAAGTATTCTCTTTCGTACCAGAATAGTATTAGTTTGGCTAATAAAGGACTTGAAGAAGTTCCCATGGGAACGCCTTCTGATTGAATATATATTTTATTTTTAAATTCTATATAATTAAAATTTAAAAATGTTTCCAATATAGTTTTTGCTGTTTTAAGATCCAATTTAATTGTTTTATATCTGTTATGAATAATTTTAATGTGGAAAGTTTTGTCATTAATGAATTGGTTAAATAAATTAGTTATTTTATTATTTAGATATCTTAAATTTATTTTAAAATATAGGTCCTCAAAATCAAATGTGTGTACTGAATCAATGTTTGTCCAATTGTTCATTAAATAGTTAATGATTTTTTTATTTGAGTCGATAAATTTACAATTATATTTATTAGTTAATTTATTTATAATAAATTGTAGTGTTGAAGCTAATTGTATATCAATGTTTTTTATAACTGAATTTATACCAGATGTGATTGTTCTGAAAGAAATTTGTGTTTTTGTGTAGTTTAGGAATTATATAGAATTTTGGTATGTTTGGATTTTTGTTGTAGTTATAAATCTTTAGTGAATTTTCCACGTTTTTGATGTCTTTTTTGATTTTTGTGGCTGTAGTTCTAGCAAAAGTGTATTTATTATTATTATCAATTTCCTTTTTTAGAATATCGTGGTATAGATTTTTACAAATTATAGATAAATTATTGGCACATTTATCTATAGGAGTAATAATAAAGTCCTTCTGTAATTTAATTATATTTTCTTTAAAAGAAGGAATATCTGAATTAGGTTTTGTGTATTTAAGTGTATTATTATAATAATTTATAATTTCTTTTTTAATATTATGTTTCCATTCCAGAAAAGTAAATTCTGGAATACTGTATTTTATACTAGTTTTATTTATGAAAATGTCTATATCTTTTAATATAGATTTAATTGTATTATTATAATTGTGTTTTATTTGAGGTATATATTCATACTCTTTATTTAAAATATCTTGATATTCTGGATTTAAAAAAGAAAAATTGCTAGTTAATATATGACCTGAGAGCTTATATCTATCTATATAGTTGTTGCAATTACATTTATTTTTTTAAATTTGCCAAATTATTAATAAATTGGTTATAATTGCAAACTAAACTACCTATATTTTTGTTGCATCTCCAGATTGTTTTAAAATTTAAATTTTTTATAGGGAAAAGATTATTGAAGTTTTGGTTATTAAAAATATCATTAAATATAATATGATTAAATAAATTGTTATTAAATTTAATGATAATATTAATGTTATTAGTAGATTGTTTAATTTTTATGTATTTAAATATGTCGTATGTGATATCTATTAATCTGTTAGTCAGATTATGAATTTTAATATATTCTATAAGTTTGATAAATTTATTATTATTTAGTTTAAATAATGTTTTAATAAATTTATCGACGAAGTTGTTAGTATACATTTGTTTTGGGTCCAGTAATTCTTCAAATTCAATGTAACCTAATTTATTGGTAGTTTTACCTCTAGTTTTATTAGGTTTAGTTTTATATTCAATTTTTTTTTTGTATTTGCAGTTGATTTCATAAGTTGAAATTTCTTCTGTTTGTGGTTTGTATGTGTAGTTTAATTCGTCATTAGGTCCATAAGGGAATAATGTGTTGTTTTTATAAATGTAGTTGTTTTCTAATAATAGTCGTTGTTTTTTGTTTTGACATATGTCTAGTAATTCTATCTTGAAGTTGTTAAAAGTATGTAATTGATTGTGTTCTTTCATATATATATATTACCAATTGAAATTTTGGCGTGGTTTCTATGTAGGTTTATTGGAATATTTAATGGATTACATGTTTGTCCTATATATGATAGTTGACAAATTTGGCATGTTAATTTATAAATAGTATTTACTAATTTACAACTAGTCGTTTGAAATGTGTCATGGTTCTTAAGAGAGGGACAAGTTTGACAATTCTTTCTTAGGCAATTTTTAGCGAGTTTTAATTAACATAAGAGAGGTGCTAACCCTAATATGTTTGTAGTTTTTTTTAGTTTTTTAGTTTGTTATTCTTATGATTTTTTTAAAAATATATTTTCCTTAATTGTATTTGTGGTGATTAAGTTTGTAATAAATTGAATAATTAATCTATAAAAATATAGATATTACTTTATGTTATCTGTTATATTATTAAGAATAACTAATAAAAAAATCTTTAAACTAACTAAACACTGAAAAAAACAAAAGTTCTGAAGTTATTTTTTCTAAAATTACTTTTATAATTTACTTTTTAATAATCAAATAATAAAAGATAATTAAATTCTGTATGGATTTTTAGTTATATTAGAATTTCTAATATAATTTCATTTGTATATTATATTAAATATAAAAATATATCATAGAGCAAGCTCATATGAATTAATATAGTGTAAAAACTATATAATAAAAATATAATAGTGATTCTATATTTAAAATTTAATGAGTAAACTGATAACAATGATAATTTATATCAAGTAGATTTGATTAGATTAGCAAGCTTAATCTAAATTAATTATAAAAATAAATAGTTGTTTAGTTTTATAGTTTAGTTTTGTATTAAAATTATATTTATTATTTTGATTATTTAAATTCAAATTATAAAATTTGTAAATTGTTATTATTTAGTAGAGAGAGAGAGAAAAAAAATCCTTTACTTCTTACACATCATCCAATTAATTATATATTTATAATTAATAACAATAAAATTTAACAACGTAACGTCTTTTGCATCGGCTTTTACACGTCATTTAGACATACTCTAATTTGTATATAGAATAATAGAAGTGAGAATATATTTAATATTATAAATTTTAGTAGTTATAGAGAAAAGAGAGAAAGACAGAACCATACACTTATAATCAAACTAATAATAAGAAAAAATAAAATTTTTGTAAAGAAGGTAGATAAGATTGTTAGTATATATATATATATATATATTATTTTTAAAATTTTATATTTTATCTTCTTTTTTTTTTAAGATTTTTAAATTTTTATTTTATTTTATATAATGAATATATCTAGTTGTATTTAGTGAAATATCTATAATATGAATTAACTTTTGTTATAAATTTGGTTATTATGTTTTGAAACCCTAATGGTAGACCAGACATATACAAAAATTTTTTAAAATGAATTAATTAATGGAAAGAGAGATATGCTGGACCGGGGATTATCAAATAGAAATCCAGCTGATATTTCACCCCTGCTCTATTATATCATATATCTCTCTTAGACCGGATTATATGTGTTAATATTAAGTTGTTTTAGTGAAACATTCATATATAAAGATCAAACAAACATAAGTGTTAAGAAATTCTAAATGTTACCTACCTAGTTTGTGACGCGTTCTTCTGTAAGCAGCTATTTCTGAATAACATCTGTTGCGGGGGGGACCCGTGTTCCTCCCTTCAGAAATAGATTGTTTTCTTAGAAATTTCATAATAATAAGTTAAAACAATATAGGTAGTTTAGTTTGCAATTATAACCAATTTATTAATAATTTGGCAAATTTAAAAAAAATTAAATGTAATTGCAACAACTAAATAGATAGATATAAGCTCTCAGGTCATATATTAACTAGCAATTTTTCATTTTTAAATCCAGAATATCAAGATATTTTAAATAAAGGGTATAAATATATACCTCAAATTAAACACAATTATAATAATACAATTAAATATATATTAGAAGATATTGACATTTTCATAAATAAAACTAGTATAAAATACAGTATTCCAGAATTTACTTTTCTGGAATGGAAACATAATATTAAAAAAGAAATTATAAATTATTATGATAATACACTTAAATACACAAAACCTAATTCAGATATTCCTTCTTTTAAAGAAAATATAATTAAATTACAGAATGACTTTATTATCACTCCTATAGATAAATGTCCCAATGATTTATCTATAATTTGAAAAAATCTATACCACGATATTCTAAAAAAGGAAATTGATAATAATAATAAATACACTTTTGCTAGAACTACAGCCCCAAAAATCAAAAAAGACATCAAAAACGTGGAAAATTCACTAAAGATTTATAACTACAACAAAAATCCAAACAAACCAAAATTCTATATAATTCCTAAACTACACAAACAACCAATATCTTTCAGAACAATCACATCTGGTATAAATTCAGTTATAAAAAACATTGATATACAATTAGCTTCAACACTACAATTTATTATAAATAAATTAACTAATAAATATAATTATAAATTTGTCGACTCAAATAAAAAAATCATTAACTATTTAATGAACAATTGGACAAACATTGATTCAGTACACACATTTGATTTTGAGGACCTATATTCTAAAATAAATTTAAGAGATCTAAATAATAAAATAACTAATTTATTTAACGAATTCATTAATGACAAAACTTTCCACATTAAAATTATTCATAACAGATATAAAACAATTAAATTAGATCTTAAAACAGCAAAAATTATACTGGAAACCTTTTTAAATTTTAATTATATAGAATTTAAAAATAAAATATATATTCAATCAGAAGGCGTTCCCATGGGAACTTCTTCAAGTCCTTTATTAGCCAAACTAATACTATTCTGGTACGAAAGAGAATACTTTCTACAAAATAATGTTAATTGGCAAATGTTCCGTTATGTAGATGCCATCATAATATTTAATAATCCACAGTTTAAAAACATAATACCTGAAATATATTCTAAATACTTGAAATTTAAGAGCAATGAAAAAATTAATAGAAACAAAAAAGTTAACTTTTTAGACCTAAATATAAACCTTACAAATAATGCTATTAAAATTTATAATAAAAAAATAATTATAATTTCAATATTATAAAATACTGCAATATAAATTCTAATATATCATTAAACTGCTGCAAAGGTATATATTTTGGTCAGTTTCTAAGATTTTATAGAATAAATAATATATTAGAAAATTTCATAGAAGATATTAAAAATTTAAACATGGAATTTATTAAAAACAAATTTAGTATTAAACAAGTAAAATACTTCAACAGTATATCAATTATAAAATACTTTAAAAAAAATAAATGGAAGTATCCATTTATTAAATCAAATTTTTATAATTTCTCTCAATAATAACTAATACAAACTTATAATCTTTAACAGTTAATTAAACTTAAATTATATAACTGATAATTCAAAAAATTTTCACAAGATTTTTAAAGTAATATTGTATAGAATTCATTTTATTTAATCTCCAATTTCTGGCGAGGAAAATGGAAATTAAATATTAATGAATTTTCAAAATCAATAGCTTTATTAATCATCTAATAATTTACCTTTTTAAAGGAAAATTAAAAGATAAATAATAATTGAATCAGTTATATTAAAATAAATAACTGTAAATATTATAAAGATTGGCTTTCTTCCCTTAACTATTTTCTTTCTTCTTCAGTTGACTTATTATTCTGAAATTTCTAAGAAAACAATTTATTTCTGAAGGGAGGAACACGGGTCCCCCCCGCAACAGATGTTATTCAGAAATAGCTGCTTACAGAGGAACGAGTCACAAACTAGGTAGGTAACATTTAGAATTTCTTAACACTTATGATTTTTGGATCTTTATATATAAATGTTTCACTAAAACAACTTAATATTAACACATATAATCCGGTCTAAGAGAGATATATGATATAATAGAGCAGGGGTGAAATATCAGCTGGATTTCTATTTGATAATCCCCGGTCCAGCATATCTCTCTTTCCATTAATTAATTCATTTTAAAAATTTGTTTGTATATGTCTGGTATACCATTAGGGTTTCAAAAGATAATAACCAAATTTATAACAAAAGTTAATTCATATTATAGATATTTCACTAAATACAACTAGATATATTCATTATATAAAATTTAAAAAAAAATTAAAAATCTTAAAAAAAAAAATGATAAAATATAAAATTTTAAAAATAATATATATATATATATATATATACTAACAATCTTATCTACCTTCTTTACAAAAAAATTATTTTTTCTTATTATTAGTTTGATTATAAGTGTATGGTTCTGTCTTTCTCTCTTTTCTCTCTAACTACTAAAATTTATAATATTAAATATATTCTCACTTTTATTATTCTATATACAAATTAGAGTATGTCTAAATGACGTGTAAAAGCCGATGCAAAAGACGTTACGTTGTTAAATTTTATTGTTATTAATTATAAATATATAATTAATTGGATGATGTGTAAGAAGTAAAGGATTTTTTTTCTCTCTCTCTCTACTAAATAATAACAATTTACAAATTTTATAATTTGAATTTAAATAATCAAAATAATAAAGATAATTTTAATACAAAACTAAACTATAAAACTAAACAACTATTTATTTTTATAATTAATTTAGATTTAGCTTGCTAATTTATTCAAATCTACTTGATATAAATTATCATTGTTATCAGTTTACTCATTAAATTTAAATATAGAATCACTATTATATTTTTATTATATAGTTTTTACACTATATATATATATATATATTTATATGGTAATTCAAACCAACAACCCTATATTGTATAATACCAATAACAAGATTGCCATGTTGTATATAGAAACACATCTATAAATAATTATATGAATGATTGACATGTGTCATTGCATCACCATATGTACCATATGTAATGTACTTTGTACAAATTGAGGATGAATAAATAAAACTATGTAATAAATTAAGAGTTGAGCTAAGCAAGAGATCGAGATAGAAATACAACAACCCTAAAAAGGAATTTGGCAAGCCGTTACCATCAAGGTCAAAGGGTGCAGAATAGCGCAGACGCCCCCACGCCCTTTGGACCCGTTCAAAGTACAAATTTTCACATGTCTCCCTCCTCGGCAGAGGTATATAAAACCTCAGGTTTTAGCCGAAAAGACAGTCACTTCACCATCGGCGTCTGCCCTTGTCGGTTGTACCCAGGACCACCTCATCGACCATGTAAAACAGTAAGAAATCTCATTTCTCCATTTTGCTCTTAGCTCGACTCCTATCTGTTCACGGAACTTTCCTACTACAACTGTGTCTCTTCGATTTTTTTGTGAGGACATTCCTAAGCTTTTCACTCTGCCTCGACCACGACTGTGTACTCTGTGAGAACTGTTAAAGGTCCTACAAGGTGCAGAGAGGTACTGTAAAACTCTCCACGCCCTGACTGTCCCTCTCGGTTACTACAGGTTTGACCCTCGGTTACCACAGCTATAGCGAGAGTCGACAGGATGACCACGACGAAGGAGACCACAACGAAGAAGGTAACAAGCCTGTCCAGATAGAAGCGAGAAAGAGCAAAGATGGAGGAACCAGCCCGCCAGTCCAACGAAACGACCAAGCAATATTTTTCCCAACGACACAGCCGAAAATCCCGCAAAATAAGCCGGTGAGACGATTCCCACCTTTGACCATGCAACGCAACGATCTTCCAGGCGACATGCCGCCGTCGCCAAACAGAAGCTACAAGCTTCTACAAGCCTTACATGGAGCGTCTTCCGCGTTATCAGGACGACAACTAAACACCAAATCTCCTGACTGAACAATCCTCAAAACTCTAAGTTTTAAAAACCTACGTAACTTTCTCCTCAAACTCACAACTTGATTTTCAATAAATTTAATGTGTATTTTCACTGAAATTATTTTAAATCAATTTTCACCATTTTTATATCATTTCAATTCAAATTTTAAATCTTTTACACCCTCATTTTTATCAATTTTTACTTTATTTTAAGCAACTTATAAATTTTAATTCATTACTTTCAATTCTACATAAGGAAAAAAAAACATTATTTTTATTTACTCGAATCATAATTCTAAACTTGTTTGTGTGTTTTTCTTAACATCTTATTTTTATACCAAAACACCAATTTTTTAATCAAATACTCAAAACTTTGCAAAACCATTGTTATGTTCACTATTTTATGTAAACGCCCCATTCACCTTTTTTTTCACTATCACGCCATTGCCCTTTTACATGGATAATTTTCGCACTACCATAATCAACGATTTAAAAAAATATATTCAAATTTTAATAAACATAGGTGAAACGCATTTTTTTTAATTGCAAAAATCGAAAGATGCAATATCTTCATAATCAAAATTATAAAAGTAACTGTTCTTCCCCAAAACAAGTTAATGATCCAACATAGTTTCACTCCCTCGTCTTTTCCTTTTACATGCATAATTATAAATCATCCACACATCTCTCTCAACAAACTACAACACACTCCCCATCACTTTCTCCAATTGGCCACCATCTATTAGCGCGCGACTTAGCAACAAATCAATATCAAGCCACACAAGCTCCATATCGTCGCCACTAAACGTGCCACATCCACTAACAGCCAAAATATCTCGATATGTTTTGTACAACCACCAACCATTACTAGTAAATTTGTTATTCATGGTGAAACAAGTTAGATGCTGTACCAAAAACAAAGACTTCACGTGACACATTTCCATTCAAATCACTCACTCGTGTCACACAGCGCATCACAACAATTTTCTCGCTTAACAGGCCACAAAGACGCCTTCATGCCTGTGACACAACTCACCCCAAAGCGTGTCCACGTCGAAAGTCGCACTTTTACTCACATTTAAACCTGACATCATTGAATAACATTTATACTAAGTCCGCAACAACGTCGAAACGCAACACTTACGAACACCGAGAAAACTACCTGTTTCAAATACACCATAAAACTGCCAACAAGCTTTCACCACTCTCAAAGGGAGTTTAACCAGTAAACCAGTACCCTAATCGACATTCAAACCCTCAAAACTGTACTACAACAAGGATTTCCCAAAACGACTGTTATCTGACAGAGCGCCCGCTTTTACCTTAGAAAAATTCCGTAAATTTCTAATAACACATGGTATACAAGCCCTATTCACCACAAGCAAACGGTTTAATAGAACGCTTAAATGCCACCATTACAGGCAAGCTCAGATTAGCTTATCTAGAAAATCCAAAAGCTTCCTGGACTCAACTAGTTAACCGCATCACTCAAACGTATAATAATACACCCTATTCTGTCACAGGTTTTCCACCCACCTATTTAATGTTCAATGTTGTACCCCCAGATCTAAGAACTCATCTTAACCCATACCCCGGAATAACTAGAGCTAGAGAGATAGCACGCTCTCGTACCCAAAATAAGCATAAAAAAGATAAAGAAACATTCGATAAGCAGCACAGAACACCACATTTCGAAGTGAATGATCTTGTTTTGGTCAAATATTATAGACCCCCCGACACAAGTAAATTAGCACCATATTTTACTGGACCATATACAATAATTGAAATAATCTCACCCAATGTCGTTCGAATAGATCGCCCCAATCAACCTCTCAATAGAGACAGTTACACCATACATGTCAATAAATCAAAATATTACACAGAGAATGTTCTGTACATCACATCTCCACAAACCGTATTTGTTCAAAACCCATAGCGATTGTCTCAAGATGTATATTTCAGTGAATTCAATCATTTGACTCCAGATAACTTCGAGACGCAGGTATTCCAAATTATACCGCCTACAACCTCACAACCATTCCTACATTAATAAATCCAGATTTATTTAACATCGATCGTTTTAAAACAAACCTCAAGTAGCGACCAGAAAATTCCCCGTTAAATCCACAAACCTATTCTATCTACATACTCTACACCAACCCATTTGTATCTGTATTACTTACTTACTTACTCTTTTTCACACAATATCCAGATCACACAGATCCAGACTAGAGGAGAAAGAATTTAAGCATGTGCGCTGTAGACAAGCCCCATATCTCCCCCTTCAAAAACAAAATCCATCGCACCCCCGCTCACAATGCTGTCAACTAAATATCCGCTATCGGAATGACCGCCATGTGTAACATGTGTTTCACATCAGCCATTTATATTTCCTCGAGAATTTCACAAATTCTCAGACAGAGAGTCGTAAAAATGGACATGAACACCGCTAGTTAGGCCCCAGTGATGATAGACTAAATATCTCGAGACCATTCCCGTGTCAATAAATCCATCGCCACCCTTCCCCCTTACTCGCCTCCAGAAAATTTTGATCGAGTCCTACATTCCTTTTAATTCCACACCTTTTACCACATTAGCTGTCGATATCTTAAACTAACTTTTCAAACATTTAGATATTTGAATTTGAATAAAACCTACCGGAAATTGAACATTTTGATATTTTTGATCCTGTGTAAATCTCCATTTTTTTCTACATATCAAACATTTTACATGTTAAATTGAGATCACAATATTTAATTATATTCTATTTTTGTATAAAATATTTTATTTTTATTTTTTTTACCTTTCAATTATATAATCACAAGTTTTCAATCCAACATTATTTTCAAAAATCAATTTTACTTCTTTTTTTCATAATATTATTTTAGTATTACAAAAGATATATTTGTTTTCAAAAATCACTTTAATTCTTCATTATTATTACTTTTATATATTGTATAATTGATTTTGTCCACTTAAACTTTATTCAACCACAATGATATTTCTATATTTTTTATTCATTTCATATTAGTTTTTATACCTTTATAATAGGACAAATAATATCATTATCTTTCGGGCTCAAACAACAATCTATTTCTCTAACCACTTCTGTGTACTTTCAATCATCCGTAGAGCAATGCACCGCAATGCACAAAGCGTTCACAACTCTCTATTTTTTTAGCTCTAGGCGACCACAATCAACCTTTTATTTCAAGTCAAGTCAGATCACCAACTGTCGATACAACAATTCTACTTATCGCATGGCTCCATTTCACCCCTTTCAACCATATTAATGAACAACCTTTTCTTCAACAACTTTTCAACCCAATAACCCTACAATTGTGACAAAGCACTGTAACCTTATACAGCATCACAGGTGAAACATTGCCTAGGAAGACGTCAAGTCTATATCCTCCATTTGCACCTGGATCTAAGTATTTGATTGCCTGTGTAATACTTACAATTGCATAGTCTTTAACCCCTAACCCTTTCCTACGCCCGCCAACAATCTCTTAGAACATTTTATTTTTATCATCATTATATTTTTATCAAACAAAGGTTTTATCTAAATTTATCTTTTATAATGAATATCATATATATATATATAAGTCATAATATATGCTCTTCCAGGATTAATAAAACAATCCAACAGCCAACGAGAGAGAGATGGGCAGCTAAAGCTAAGAAAACTAACTTACGACCATTTTTTGGTCACATACCTGAGGGGGGCGTCACCACCTGGCGCTTATCTTTTGTTAGCCCCGCTTGTGTACACAGGGAAAAACAGTCGTTCAGTAGATAACGTCTCACTCGCCACGACTTTCTCTCTCGGCTGGCTGCCTGGATGATTGCTCTAACAGCTCGTCGTGTGATTATTTCTCACCTCACCACATCATTTACCACTATATTGTCACATTGAAAAGTCGACAGGATAAGATCTGACCGGGAAGCAAATCCCTCATATACCAGAGCATGAAGAAACAAGAAGCCAAGCCACGATGATCGAACAAACCCACAACCAAGTTCCACAAGAACCAACGACCGACGCTACTGTAGCCGCTTCCCTTCGAACTCTCACCCTCTGTCTCGACCAACTTTTAAACCGTGGGTCTGAAGAAGCAATCACCTACGACGGAGATGAACCTGCCGCACACTTCTTCTCACAACTTGAGTCTCAGCCGAACTTCCACAACTTAGAGCCAGCACGCCAAGCTCGAAAGGCTCTATCATCACTCAGAGGCGAACCTCGCAAAGTTGCACAAGACTTAGCGCTACTCAATAAGACTTATGAAGAGGTCAAAGAGTCACTCTGCGCCGTCTATCCCCGACGCCCTAGCTTCACCCTTCAAGAGTTCTATGAACTTAAATGCACGTCGATGGCCGACATCGAGACCTACTACAAGAACAAGGTCCGAATAGGATTGGCGATCAACCTCCCTAAGAGTGCCATCGTGCAAGCACTATCCAACGGTGTGCCACGTAACTATGGCAACATTTTAAAGATGGCACAACCCTCGGGACCAGAAGAATGGTTATGCTTAGCCCAACAGCTGACCTACGAAGGGGATAACACCAGCACTAAAGCTGCCCAACAACGATCACCGCGCCAGAGCAGAGCACCTTCCACCACCGTGGACAAGACCCCACCATATCCTTGCCGTTACTGTGGCGGACAACACTGGCACGCACAGTGTCAGCAGCGAGGGCCCTACCAGCGGCCCTTTCGGACCTTTACACCTGCGGTCCACAACGTCGAACAACCCCAAAGATCGACTCGCCCTGCAGGTGTCTACGAGACCGCAGCAACGACGAGCTCGGGAGAAACCAAGTAATGCCAACTTCGGCAGCAGAACTCCTCCGAAGCTCAATGAACCTACCTGCACCCTAAACCAGCATATGCCTGTAAGTGCAATTATTTTAACCCCTATCATTCATTCTTTGAAGATACCATTCCTAATTGACTCTGGAGCCAATGTTTCCATAATTAGTTTAAACCAATTTGAATATATTAAAAATGTTAATAGTTTCATTTGTTCCACCCCTATTAACAATGATGTTCTTATCCGTACTATATCTAGTCATGCCAAACCAATCGGATTAGTTACCTTACCAATACAATTTGATAATTTTAATTTTAATGAAACATTTTATATTTTAAATTCACCCCTTGAACATGGTATACTCTCTATTCATGTTATGCAATTTTTAAGATTAACAATAGATTTTCATAATCAATTGATACTTCAAAATAGTGTTCCAGTACCTAAACATTTGTACCATTTTGTATGTGACCTTCCCACTTGTAAGCACGGCTCGCGAATAATAACTTCTAACCCTAAACGACCCATAATTCACTCGGTTAACTTAGGCGTTGACGATTTTCAACCTCCACGTGAGCCTTACTTACAAACAACCCTTAGTAATATTTATCAACCTTCCCCTGAATGCCCCTCTCACCCTTACAACCTTATTAGCATTCCTACCAGCCCATGCGCCTCTAGAGAATTAATGATTAAAGAATTTATCGAACAACGCCCAGAACTGACTATCCCTTATCAGCAATTATTGTATTCTTTTAAAGATATTTTCCCTATCAATAAATTCAATGTATTACCACTCAACATAACCCCTGTAAAACTCAAAATTATTTCCGATAAGGTTATTTCCCTCCGACCATACCGAACTCCCTATGCCTACCAGAAGGAAATTCAGGACCAGATATCTCAACTTCTAAAACATGACATAATCACCCCCTCCTCTAGCCCATATTCCTCTCCTGTGACACTCGTTCGCAAACGCGATAACACCATGCGTCTCTGCATTGACTTCCGTCGCGTGAACGAACTAGTACCCTCGGATTTGCATCCTTTGCCATTGATAGAAACGGTACTGGATAACCTGTCGAAAGCCAGAGTATTTAGCACCGTTGACATAAGCAATGCATACTATCAAATCCCCATCGCGGAGGAGAGTCAACCACTACTCTCTTTCGTGACTCAACAAGGGCAATATAATTTCAAACGCTTACCCTTTGGGTTCAAATCAGCACCCCAAATTTTCGAACGTGTGATTACCCAGTTGATCCACAAACACCACCTCTCTTTCATAGCCCATTATTATGACGACTTCGTTATTTTTTCTGACTCCTCAGAACAACACCTTACACACCTTCGACTTTTCTTTAAGTTCTGTTTAGAGGAAAATCTCCAACTTAACCTTAAAAAATGTAATTTTTATCAAAATGAAATAGATTTTCTCGGCTACCACATCACCGCAGGGACTTACACACCTAATATTAAAAATACCGAAATCATCAACGCTATTAGAACTCCTATCAACGTTAAAACCCTACAATCATTTTTAGAAGCCGTCAACGTATATCATAAATTCATCCCAGAATATGCTAGACTTCGCCACCCCTTAAATCAATTACTAAAAAAGAACGCCAAATGGCTTTGGAGCCCGAATTGTCAACAAGCCTTTGATAAATTGAAGCAACACCTCGCAACACAACCTGTGTTACATCTATTTCAAGAAGGGCTCCCATGCCAGGTGTATTGCGACGCTTCCACGCAGGGCATCGCAGGTGACTCAAACAAGTACATCCTGACGGTAACATCTACCCTGTACAATATTACAGTCGCGCGTTGCGTTCCTATGAGCGTAATTACACTATATCTGAACTGGAGTGCTTAGCCATTGTAGAGTGCGTTGACAAATTCCGAGTGTACCTCCTAGGTACAAGGTTTGTCATCTACTCGGATCATCACGCCTTACAATGGCTAAAGACCATAAAAGACCCCACCGGACGGCTCTTTCGTTGGAGCCTTCGACTCTCAGCTTACGACTATGAGGTCAAATACCTCAAGGGCTCGCGTCAGTACGAGGCGGACCTCCTCTCCCGTAACCCTTTCTGCGGATTCCTATCCACAGGTCAAATAAAAGATCATCAGGGCGAATTACGGAGGGACACAAGGTATATCCTCAATGACAAGGACCTTATGACCATCATACGACGGGGTGTCACTAAAATAATTGTTCCACCATCACTCCGTGGCACCCTACTACAACGAGCCCATCGCGATTTCAATCACCCCGGCATTTCGCAGATGACCAGACTGATCGCAGCCCAATACTATTGGGACGGCATGACAAATGACATCAGGACACATGTAAGAACCTGTTCAGTATGCCAATTGGTCAAACCACCAAAAGGACCTATCTACGGAGAATTGGGACAACTCCCCCCAGCGGTCCTGCCGTACGAACTAGTGTCACTAGATACTATTTCTGGATTCGCGAAATATGGAAATTCTCAGACCTGCTTACATGTCGTAGTGGACCATGCCACACGGTACGCGTGGGCATTTCCATCGCGGTCCACCAGCATTCTCACCTATACCCAAGTGATTAAAAAGGTGATGCAGTTTGGTTCTCCTAAACGACTTTTGACGGATAGAGCTCCTGCCTTCACCTCTCCGAAATTTCGTAGATTTTTGATTAGACATAACATTGGCCAACTTCTCACGACAAGCAACAACCCTCAGGCCAACGGATTAAGTGAACGACTAAACGCCACGATCACTGGCAAACTTAAACTGTTGCGCCTCCAACAACCTAAGACGGCCTGGACCAAACTACTACCTCAGGTCCTTCAGGCTTATAACCATACCCCACATTCTGTGACCGGGTTTCCACCGTCATACCTTTTGTTAGGTAGTTTTCCGCTACAACTATCCGAGCATGTACAAAACTACCCAAAAATCGACGACGCCAGAGAATTGGCCTATCAAAGGACACACGAACGACACTTACGCGACAAAGCGAGATTCGACCAAACACATAGAGCTTCCGATTTTGAAGTAGGCGATCTCGTTTTGGCAAAAACATACCACCATCCAGACACTGGTAAACTAGCACCTTTCTTCTGTAGTATCTAATTATGAAATACTGGAGATAATTTCCCCTCAAATCGTACGGATCAACCGCTCCACCCGACCTCTAAGTCGTGAGACAGATACAATTCATGTCAACAAATTAAAACACTATACGGAAAACGAACAATTTATTTCACTGCCCGTAAATGATCGAGACCAACCCAAAAATACCTTCAATTTCCCATATAAACACTTCAATCACACTCTAATCCATACTACAACGGCTATTAACTCACGAAAGCAACATGACTACACTTACAATCAAGATGATCAAAGATATTTGAACCACTTATCCCCTGAGATCTTTACCAATTACTAACCTGACAACAAGACTTTACGAACCCAGTAGTATCTAAATAATTAAGGTAGGGTGGCCCAAAGCAAGTTTCCCCTCGCTCTGTCCGCCTATATTCTACCTTTGCATCTAGAACTATTTTATCTTCGAAAATTAAATATAAATCCATTCGACTTCCTCACCTACACACGGGACTTTTCCCCTCGGACTCGCTACACAAGTAACTACATAGATAAGTTAGATTGGCCCAAAGCAAGTTTCCCCTCGCTCTGTTCGCCGAAATTCTAACATTGTATGTAGTTCGATATTTACCTCAGTCCTGAGCTCACACAATTGCCAACCTCAACCTCATTTCTCGTGCTCTACACTTATAGCATAGAAAGCCCATGACAAGTTTCCCCTTGCCATGTCCGCCTGAAAATTATCTTAAAGTGTAGAGTTCTCCAGTCTTAATGACCTTCAGAATTTCATCATATGTATGTGACTCTTCTTCTCCTTGTTCACACCTCTCAATAACATGTTCTCTCGAAATTTTTTCTTATCTTACACCATCGCTCTTGAAAAAAAAAAAAAAAAAAAAAAAAAAACTCTTGTTTTTAATTTTTCGTATATCAACTTATGTTTTTTATGAACCAATGACCAAATTTTCGCTGAACCTCTCAGTCTTTCTGCAGTGTAGCTATTCCTACATTGAAACTTAGGTTCTGAAAGTCAAGGCTTTTTTTTTTTTTTTCAACCATTCGACCTCAGAGGTCTTAATTTTTGTCAATTGACCGCAAAGGTACACTTTTTTTCTCACTCGACCCCGAAGGTCTTTTTCACGTACGCGCATGTCCATTATTTGTTAAATTTATTAATTTTAGTGTCATCAAGAGAACCGCACATAAGTTGTCTGCCTAATCAATCTTCTTCATTCTAAAGTATCTCTGTAAAATGTCTCAATACGTTTTGTTGACGAATGCTGCAGAGATGACTATTTGCTCCAGCCTCTTTCTAATGGCTTCCTTTGTTCATTTTAGAATGTTGAACCACTTACTTTAGAGCTCTCTTACTTTCCACCGTTTCTTTCTCTTCACCTCCTCATTCACGTATCCATATTGTACATAGCTATGATTGTCCATACCTACACATAAAATTAATTTGTATATAGCCTTTTATAACCTTGATATTTTCAAAATCTCCCATAAATGTCAAACTCCCCGGTGTTGTAAAACTGATTGTAAATAGTATTTACTTGTGTACTATACAATATTTTATTTACATAAAACTATGTCACCATTACCTTAATTAATTTTAATTGTAAAATTATTTTCTCTATTCCTGGCTTCTCCAGCTTTAAATATACTTAAACCATGTTCAGCCTTCTTCAACGGGGGCCATATGTCATAATATATGCTCTTCCAGGATTAATAAAACAATCCAATAGCCGACGAGAGAGAGATGGGCAGCTAAAGCTAAGAAAACTAACTTACGACCATTTTTTGGTCACATACCTGAGGGGGGCGTCACCACCTGGAGCTTATCTTTTGTTAGCCCCGCTTGTGTACACAGGGAAAAACAGTCGTTCAGTAGATAACGTCTCACTCGCCACGACTTTCTCTCTCGGCTGGCTGCCTGGATGATTGCTCTAACAGCTCGTCGTGTGATTATTTCTCACCTCACCACATCATTTACCACTATATTGTCACATATATATATATATATATATATATATATATATATATATATAACCTTTAAATATTAGACATAAGTTTTATTTTTTTATAATTTGCAGATATATCCAAACAAAACATCTTGTTATAGACTTTTCAACCCTCACAGTTTAAATTAATTAAAATGAATTTTAATTGTTTACCTGTGTTAGAGAGGCTTTACCCGTTTAAACCCGGATAAACCCTTTCACTCCCGGGGCCCATCTATGGTAATTTAAACCAACAACCCCATATTATATAATACTTAAAACAATATTGTCATGTTGTATATAGAAACACATCTATAAATAATTATACGCATGATTGACATGTGTCATTGCATCACCATATGTAATGTACTTTGTACAAACTGAGGATGAATAAATAAAACTATGTAATAGATTAAGAGTTGAGCTAAGCAAGAGTTCGATATAGAAATACAACAACCCTGAAAAGTAATTTGGCAAGGCGTTGCCATCAAGGTCAAAGGGTGCAGAATAGCGCAGACGCCCCCACGCCCTTTGGACCCGTTCAAAGTGCAAATTCTCGCATGTCTCCCTCCTCGGCAGAGGTATATAAAACCTCGGTTTTTAGCCGAAAAGACAGTCACTTCTCCATCGGCGTGGGCCCTTGTCGGTTGTGCCCAGGACCACCTCATCGACCATGTAAAACAGTAAGAAATCTTCTTTCTCCATCTTGCTCTTAGCTCGACTTCTATCTGTTCACGGAACCTTTCTACTACAACTGTGTCTCTTCGAATTTTTGTGTGTGGACATTCCCAAGCTTTCCACTCTGCCTCGACCACGACTGCCTGTACTCTGTGAGAACTGTTAAAGGTCCTAAAAGGTGCAGAGAGGTACTGGAAAACTCTCCACGCCCTGACTGTCCCTCTCGGTTACTACAGGTTTGGCCCTCGGTGGCCACATATATAGTACTAAACGAATGGCCCGGGCAACGCCCGGGTTATATCCGAGTGCGTATATATTTTAAAAACGTTTTAATCCAAATACTATTCGTTACAATTATAAATTGGCGCCATGGATGTCACTCTTGTGAAACGTCCCGTTCCTAACTGTGTGTTTTTAAATGTTTTAATTAAAATACTATTCGTTACAATTATAAATTGGCGCCGTGGATGTCTCTCTTGTGAAACGTCCCACCCCAAACTGTGTGTCTTGAAAATATAAAAATAAAAATGTATATTTTCATAAAGATTTCATCATGTAGATTTTTTTTTTTGCATTTCACCTACTAAATCGATAGAGATAATTACATTTGCAACATGAACTTAGGTATAGCCGTTGCTCTACATTTTCATTAAGGCGCACATTATTTCGAGAATTGAGCTGCCGGGTAGCATTGTCCTTCTTTCGTTTTACTTGGACTTCCAAACTTTCGTCTAACCTTCTTTTACGTTGAGATGCTGCAATTTTGTTGAGCCTTCTTGCTCTAGCAGAAATATCCCCATTTTGAGCAGATGCAGCCTCTTTCTGCTTTAAATTTTCACAATTAACATTTTAAATGTTACTTTAAATATAAGTTATGGACAGAAAAATACGTCCAGGGTAGCCGAGTGGACAAGGCACCTGCCCGGTAAGCAGAAGGGTGTGGGTTCGATTCCCGCCCCTGGACACTTTTTATTTTTCCGTTCTCCATTACTCTTCATGTTTCACCTTTCCATACCTCATCTTCAAAGTTAGAAATGTCGCTATTTCTCTTTGAAAATAAATTTCGATTTTTAAAGAAACATTCGCGGTATAATTTTAATTTTCGTTTTACAATCATCAGCCGCGTTATATTGTATTTTAAATGTTACTTTAAATATAAGTTATGAACGGAAAAATACGTCCAGGGTAGCCGAGTGGACAAGGCACCTGCCCGGTAAGCAGAAGGGTGTGGGTTCGATTCCCGCCCCTGGACACTTTTTATTTTTCCGTTCTCCATTACTCTTCATGTTTCACCTTTCCATACCTCATCTTCAAAGTTAGAAATGTCGCTATTTCTCTTTGAAAATAAATTTCGATTTTTAAAAGAAACATTCGCGGTATAATTTTAATTTTCGTTTTACAATCATCAGCCGCGTTATATTGTATTTTATATGTTACTTTAAATATAAGTTATGAACGGAAAAATACGTCCAGGGTAGCCGAGTGGACAAGGCACCTGCCCGTTAAGCAGAAGGGTGTGGGTTCGATTCCCGCCCCTGGACACTTTTTATTTTTCCGTTCTCCATTACTCTTCATGTTTCACCTTTCCATACCTCATCTTCAAAGTTAGAAATGTCGCTATTTCTCTTTGAAAATAAATTTCGATTTTTAAAAGAAACATTAGCGGTATAATTTTAATTTTCGTTTTACAATCATCAGCCGCGTTATATTGTATTTTGAATGTTACTTTAAATATAAGTTATGAACGGAAAAATACGTCCAGGGTAGCCGAGTGGACAAGGCACCTGCCCGGTAAGCAGAAGGGTGTGGGTTCGATTCCCGCCCCTGGACACTTTTTATTTTTCCGTTCTCCATTACTCTTCATGTTTCACCTTTCCATACCTCATCTTCAAAGTTAGAAATGTCGCTATTTCTCTTTGAAAATAAATTTCGATTTTTAAAAGAAACATTCGCGGTATAATTTTAATTTTCGTTTTACAATCATCAGCCGCGTTATATTGTATTTTAATTTTTCATATCTTAGCTTATCTTGCTCTGCTTTTGCTTGCTTCCTTTCTTCTTCTGTTTTGTATTTTTTGGGTGCCATGATGCAGATCTGCGCTGAAATATATTTTTTTATACAACTTTATACAAATTTATTTTTATTCAAATATTAGTGCTTTTTATAATGGCTATCTCCTTGATGTTACCAATTTAAAAGTTTATTTTCTTATTTTTGATTGAATAAGAAACATATTTTCATTTAAGTATTGTACTTTATATAAAAAATATTGAATAATTGTGCAAAACGGTATATACGATATATAAACATCAAAAGAAATAATGAGCCTATCGTTCAAATATAAAATTCGAATAAATATAAATGAGATACTGAAAATTAAATAAATACCTATATATACCTATTCAATGAATATCATATTTTATTCTTATAAAGGTACTCATATATAATATAATTTATATAAAATATATAAAAATATAAAATATATAATATATATAAAATGTATAATATATAATATAAAATATATAATATATAATATATAAAGGTTACCGATTTAAAAGTCTATTTTATAATTTTAGATTGTATAAGAAACAAATTTACATTTAAGTATTGTACTTTATGTAAAAAAAGATAAAATAATTGTGTAAAACGGTATAATATATATATAATATAATATATATAATACTAGCCGAATGACCCGGGCAACGCCCGGGTTTTACCCGATTAAATGTTTTTATTCAAATACTATTCGTTACAATTATAAATTGGCGTCTTGGATGTCACTCTTGTGAAACGTCCCGCTCCAAACTTTGTGTCTGAGAAGCGATATTTTTATAGAAAGATGATCTAGCTTTTGTTTTCTGCTCGAATGAATGTTTTTCTGTTAGAATTTTGTTCCTGCGTACAAAATAATGAACTGGTTTCACCCGTGGTCTCTACTTTTTGGAATTTTTCCCGATATAATTTTGTATCTGATAATCAAACATGATACAGCAATATCGTCATCATCATTTTCTGAATAAAAATATATAGTTTTAATAATTGATTTATATATTTTTTAAAATAGCCTATCGTCTTCCCCGTATTTTTTACCTATGTATGAAAATTTTGGTTTGAATTAGTGAACTACTGCGAATTTGTATACCGGACATACAGAGAAAACAAACAAACATTCATTTTTATATATAAATATAGAAGAGATATAATTTTGTATCTGATAATCAAACATGATACAACAATATCGTCATCATCATTTTCTGAATAAAAATATATAGTTTTAATAATTGATTTATATATTTTTTAAAATAGCCTATCGTCTTCCCCGTATTTTTTTACCTATGTATGGAAATTTTGGTTTGAATTAGTGAACTACTGCGAATTTGTATACCGGACATACAGACAGTCATACAAACATTCATTTTTATATATAGAGGGATATAGAAAAGATATAATTTTGTATCTGATAATCAAACATGATACAACAATATCGTCATCATCATTTTCTGAATAAAAATATATAGTTTTAATAATTGATTTATATATTTTTCAAAATAGCCTATCGTCTTCCCCGTATTTTTTTACCTATGTATGGAAATTTTGGTTTGAATTAGTGAACTACTGCGAATTTGTATACCGGACATACAGACAGACATACAAACATTCATTTTTATATATATAGAGATAACGGTATAATAACGGTATAAAGAAATAATGAGCCTATCGTTCAAATATAAAATATAATATAATATAATATATGATATTGTTATGTTTGTTGAATTAATGACAAAGGCCAGTTTAAAGGTTATACGGTGAAGAAGGAAACATAGTTTATTTACTTTTAAAAATATACGCGTGGTCTCATGTCACCGCTCGAGATAGGCCTACTTCCTCTCTAACTCCGCGCATGCGCGGCGGCTACATCACGTCCGGGCGCGGCGGCTACGTCACGTCCGGTGACGTCACGACATCACATCTTCCCCCTTTCCTGTAACACTTGGACCGTAGTCGCGAAGCGATGGGAGAACTGTCAGGAGGTGGGGTAGATTCCTCCTGGCTGGCGTGGTCATCCAAATGTAGGGCAGGATGTATTCCCAGTTCATGTCGGATGTCAGGACGGGTGTAGGTCCCGGCACACTTCTGGTACAGTCTCAGTCTGCGGGCAATCCACACTTTACCATCAGATAGCACAAATGTAAATGGTCGCAGTTGTTTGGTTATGGTGAACGGGCCCCTCAACTTGGAACGTCCTTTCAAGACGGGATCACCAGCTTGGACTTTTACCTGATCTCCAACTTGTAGTTTAGGACTACAGCTTTTACTTTCACTGTCGCTCTTGTCTTCCTGACGGCAAGCTTCCTCAGGTGGTTTTGTTTTAACTTCCTTATCGAACACGTGCACCAAAGTTCTCAAAGTTCTTCCATGGAGCACTGCTGAAGGTGTTTGCTTCGTAACGGTGTGCGGTGTAGATCTGTATTCTCTCAAGAATAGTTGTATCGTTCTTTTAACCTCTGTATGCTGTAGGTGTGCTGTCAGGACCGTTGACTTTAGAGTTTTATTGAAGTTTTCCACTTCTCCGTTGCAAGCTGGGTGGTAGTCAGCAGTCTGTATATGCTTAATGCCATTGCTCCCCAGGAAGTCTTCAAACTCCTCGGAGATAAAGGGTGTTCCATTGTCGGTGACAATCTCACGTGGAAATCCCTCTCTAGAGAAAACATCTTCCAAAATTTTATTATCACTTTAGAGGTAGTCTTGTTCGTACAGAAAACTTCGGGCCATTTAGATGTGTATTCAATCAGGGTTATAGCAAACCTGAATCCAATCTCGGAGTCAATGAAGGGTCCAACTATATCCAGGCCAAGTTTAGTCCAGGGATTTGCTGGCCTTTCAACAGGAGTTATGGGGACTCGAATAGACTTTAGTCTCTTGTCGTGGTTCTTACATACCCAGCAATTGGTTATCAAGTCTTCCACGTCTTTATCCATCCCGGGCCACCAGTAGCTTTCTCTTAACCTTTGCTTGGTTCTGACCATTCCTTGATGAGCTTTATGAGCAAAGGACAGCAATTTATTTCGGAGAGATACTGGCACTAAAATTTTTCCTTTTTCATTCAAGATCAGGTCCTCCTGAACTGAAATATTATTTCTTAATCTGAAGTATTTATTTAATTGTGAAGATTCATTATTACTCCATGGTTTCATCAGTTGCTCTTTTAAGGCAATAATTTCAGGGCACAGTGAACATTCTCTCAGGAATTCCTCTTCACTGATAGCCAACATGTCCTGATTGATGGATGCAATTAGTTCAACTTCACCATCATAGTCCTCATAGGATGATAGCGATGATCTGGAGAGATAATCAGGTAATACATTATCTCTTCCCTTTTTGTATTTGATGTTGTAATCAAAGTTCATGAGCCTTGCAGACCATCTTGCAATTCTCAGTCCTGCTCTATCGTTGCCTTTAGTTGTAAGCAATGTCGTTAGAGAGGATTGATCCGTTCTCAAAGTGAACTTCAGACCCCAGACCCATCTTCTAAACTTTTCACAAGCCCACACACAAGCGAGGGCTTCTTTTTCAACGATTGAGTATTTCCTCTCGGCATCAGAAAGTGTTCTTGAGGCACACGCCACAATGCGCTCCTCTCCCTTTTCTGACAGCTGTGAGACTACGCATCCTATGCCAGTATGAGATGCATCAGTTGTAATGACCGTAGGCAATTTTGGACAAAATAGGGCAAGTACTTGTCCCTTTTTAAGAGAGTCCTTTACTGTTTGCAAAGCTTTTGCATGATCTCCTCTCCACTTAAACGGAACACTTTTCTTAAGCAACTTTTGTAGAGGTTCCATAATTGTACTTTTGTTAGGGATGTATTTCTGGAACCAGTTTAACATTACGATTAAGGATCTAAGACCTGACTTATCTTTGGGAGGAGGGGCATCTAAGAGAGGTTTCATCAACTCCTCACCCAGATGAACTCCATTATCATCAATTATGTGCCCTAAAAAATTTAAGGACTTCTGCCTGTAAATTGACTTTGCGTCATTTAGCATAAGGTTGACTTCTCTAAGTCTAGACAGAACTTGATTTAACTTTTTATCATGGTCTTCCATACTGCTACCCCCAATTATTATATCATCGAGGTAACAATTTACACCTTTAATGTCCATCAGAAGTTCACTTAAATATCTTTGAAAAGCACCTGGTGCTGAGCTCAGGCCACAAGGCAACCTTTTAAACTGGTAAATCCCCATATGAGTAATAAAAGCAGTGAGGTACCTGCTATCAGGGTGAAGTCTTATCTGGTGGTATGCCTGGGATAGATCCAAGTTAGTAAAAACGTTACAAACGTGCAAGGATGATAGTATGTCCTCAATTAGTGGAATTGGGTAGGCATCCAATATCACAGCCTTGTTCGGTTCTCTTAGGTCAACGCAAAGCCTTATTGAGCCATCTTTCTTTTTGGAGACCACAATGGGTGATTTAGATGTAACAATGGGTTCAATGATGTCCATTTTCACCAGGCGTTGAATTTCCATGTGTACTTCATCTAAAAGGACTGGTGGCAGTCTCCTTAGTTTTTGTTGTACCGGCGGTACACTCGTATCAACAAAGATTTTATACTCAATGTCCTTTGCGAAGGGTAAAGTTTCAAGAATCTTGCTACTTTCAGTGATTTGGTTGACTTTTCCATCCTTTATGGAAAGCCCGAGTTTATTAAATAACTCCAATCCCAAAATAGGTGAGTCAGCTCTAACAACATGTAAGAGCGTATGTACAACAGTGTTACCATGCTTAATTTTAGCGGGAAGGTCACCAAGTACGTGAATAGCTTGCTGCGTATAGCTTTTTAGTGCTACCGAAGCTGGGTTTAATTTAATGTTTTCAAAGAATTTGCTGTACAAACTCTCTGGTATCAATGACACTGAGGATCCTGTGTCAACTAGGAACTTTATAAGAACATTACTTGTTCCACCATTAACATTCAAGTCCATATCAAGCTTTGAAGGCTGATGAATTGGTTGGTTACATTGCGCCATTGTAATGTTCTTAACTGAAAACTTAGATAAACAATACTTTTTAAAATGTCCTACCTTCAGGCACTGGTGACACTTTACATCCTTAGCAGGACAATCAGGACTTGTAGCTTTATGCTTACCTCCACAGCGCAGACACTTGAAGTTTGTCGAGATCTTTTTGCGCTCCCGAAGATTAGGCTCAGTGCGGCGATCATTAGCAGCGATCTTATTTATCCCTTCGGGCGTATTATCAAACATATTGTTGTCCTCCTGGCCTTCTCGTACTGAGTAGCAAGTTGCACCACTTGATCCAGGTTTAAGTCCGTAGTCTCCACTAGAAGCCGATCCCGTAGTTGCTTGATTTTGGTTCCGACAATGAACCGATCCCGAATCAATCCGTCTTCCATAGAACCATAGGCACAGTCTTTAGCCAGCGCGCGTAGTGCCGATATGTAGTCAGCGATTGTCTCGCCTTGTAATTGCCTTCGATCATTAAACTTCATCCTGATTACCCAGGGGCGAGATTTAACATATCTCTGCCTCAGAAGATCAATAGCTTCACTTAAGGAAGTGACAGTACTGGCCTTGGGCAACGTGTAATATTGCCGTTGTGCTTCAGCTCCAACACTGTTAAAAAAGATAGCAATTTTTCTGTTTTCTTCCACATTTAGATCATCCTCA
>CP092867.1:71280541-71291417 GCA_030710605.1 Cordylochernes scorpioides | reverse complement strand
GCAATCATGTAGTTGTTGAAATAACGAACACATTCGTCAAAGTACATGCTTTGGATGCCATCTTGCAGGAACGGGATGAGTTTACCGGCAGCCATCTTGAATTATTTGTTTACGTAAAAAAAATCAATAAAAAAAAAAATTGATCACTTTACCTTGAATCCTCGTCGCCGCTTTGTTATGTTTGTTGAATTAATGACAAAGGCCAGTTTAAAGGTTATACGGTGAAGAAGGAAACATAGTTTATTTACTTTTAAAAATATACGCGTGGTCTCATGCCACCGCTCGAGATAGGCTTACTTCTATTACTTACTATGGAAATTTAATTTTTAGTATCTAATTTATATTTTATTGTATTATATTATATATTATATTTTAGATTATTATTTATATTATTATATATAATATAATATATAATAATATAAATAATAATATAAAATATAATATATAATATAATACCATAAAATATAAATTAGATACTAAAATTTAAATTTCCATTTAATGAATTACATATTTTATTCTTATGAAGATTATCGATTAAAGGTACTTATATATATTTAAAGGTTCTCATAAAGGTTACCGATTTAAAAGTTTATTTTATTTTATTTAAAGAAGCATATTTTCATTTAAGTATTGTTATTTATTTTAAAAGATTAAGTAATTGTGCAAAACGATAATTGCCTTAAAAAGAAATTGCCTTAAAAAAAAAAGAAATATTCGCGGTGATTTTGTCTTGCATTCTTTTATACAATTATTATATATATTGGCATCATATATTAACTTTATGAACGGAAAAATATGTCCAGGGTAGCCTAGTGGTCATGGCATCTGCCCGGTAAGCGGAAGGTCGTGGGTTCGATTCCCATCCCTTGACACTTTTTTTATTTTATCCATTCTGACCAAAATCTATCCGTGAACTTCACACAGTGAACTTCACACAGACAGAATAAGGCAATTATATAAGTAGATATTTCAAACTGTATATGTACCGTTCCAATTAAAAGAACGAGTAAGAATAAATAATGAGGAGATCTATTACATTAGAAAACCGACTTTATTACTCTCTTGACCTATATATACACATCGCGCCACTCGCGGACATGCAAATATATTCACCTATCAAAAGAAACAACATGTAAACTATATAAAACAAAACAATACTATGCAAATGTCGCGAGGTATGCGACATTAAGAATAAAATTTGCATATGGAATCATTACAGTATAATAATTACACTTTTAGTAAATGTCATATTTCTTCCAATTAGTTTGAGCCGATACCTTATAAGATCCTACCCTTCTATTAAAATGTACACTGTTTCTATTTACGACCACCCCATATTTTGTATACAAACTATTTGTATTTAAACCCCCTATTTGTATTCAAACTAAGAGTGGTCGGTCAGCTGTAACAGCTGGGGACAAAGGAGGAGAAAGCAACGCCTAGCCCATCTGGGGCCCATGGGAACATTTTATAGACGACCCCTGTAAACAGTACAAGTTTTGGCAGAGGGTCAGCAGCAGTATGTTCTAGGGTGTGGCCATCGGCAGACCGCTTCTGTCTCTCTCGGTCTCTCTCGCCATGTCTTGGTTATAGACATCCAATAATACTCTCTACCTCACATAAAGCAGTCTCAAGTTGTACATAATTCAATTTACTAAATCCGAGCATACGAACCAATAAACTCTTAACAACCCTTACCAATCTCTCCCAAAACCCTCCCCACCAAGGCGCTGAGGGAGAGATAAAAATCCATTGGATTATTTTTACACTCGATTCCCTTTCAATCTCCCCCCAATCCAAGCGTTCAAGTAATTCGTTTGTTTTTGAGAAATTTGTCCCGTTGTCACTATATATTTTTCCGGGACGTCCACGCCGACGAATTAATTGCAATTTTCGTTTTATAATCATCAGCCGCGTTATATTGTATTTTAAATGTATTATAAGTTACTTTAAATATTATTTACGAACGGAAAAATACGTCCAGGGTAGCCTAGTGGACATGGCACCTGCCCGGTAAGCAGAAGGGTGTGGGTTCGATTCCCGCCCCTGGACACTTTTTATTTTTCCGTTCTCCATTACTCTTCATGTTTCACCTTTCCATACCTCATCTTCAAAGTTAGAAATGTCGTTATTTCTCTTTAAAATAAATTTCGATTTTTGTTTAGAAGAAACATTCGCGGTATAATTGCAATTTTCGTTTTACAATCATCAGCCGCGTTATATTGTATTTTAAATCTTTTTAGAGCTAATAAAAAGTGTTTGCCTCTAATGTTCTCACAATCTCTAAGTTGACAGCTCTGTAAACAGCGCAAGTACACAAGGCCACCCAAACCTTGCTGCCACCTTTAAGATGTAGCGGTCCCAACAGATCCACACCTGTCACCTCGAAGGGTTTGCCTAACCCTATTCTATTAGTCGGCAAAGCCGCGCCAAGAGTCTGAATAGGTTTCTGATTATGCCACCTACATATCACACATTTTCCAATTATTTGTTTAATAAATCTGCGACCACCAATGATCCAGAATTTCTCTCTCAATTGTGAAAGAATGAATTGGGCTCCTCCATGCCCATTTTGTTGGTTTATTTCACGAACCATCTGTTCCACCAGAGGATGATTACGAGGTAGTAAAATATGTCGTTTAAACACTTCTGAATCTTGTCCACGTAGCAGTTTCGTCTCAACGCACCACAAACCTTCGACGGATTTAATAGCCTTTAATCCATTTTTCGGAGCCTGTTTTCCTGGGAAAGTCTCTTGTTGAACCAATTTCACCAGCTTCCTTTCGGCCCTTTATAACTCTATTACTTTCAAATTTCCCCTTTCAGTGGGTATTCTTCTCGCATTGTCCAAGAATCTTAAAACCCAAGCCATAATCCTAATGTTTAGGCTATACTTGGATCTTCTATCTAGGAACCATCGATTTGCCTCGACAATGAGATTGGTGTGGGCCTGTAAGGTTTTTCTTTTTTCTTTGATGATCTCTTCCTCATCAATAGTCGGTTCAAAACTAGGCCAACTCTCCTTTTCTCCTTTTAGCCATTCAGGACCCTCCCACCAGTTGGTCGAGACAAATTGTACGATAGAGCAACCTCGAGAAGGCAAATCCGCTGGATTTAATTATCCGTAAACAAACTTCCAGTTCTCATTATTGACAGTGTCTTGTATTTCCTGTACTCGGTTTCTTACAAAACATTCCACTCATTTTTCTCTTTAGCCAAGCCATAACGGTTAGGAATCGGTCCATAAAGTAACAGGGCAACTATTTGTTAAGGCAGTCGAAATAGATTTAACAAGTCTAGCTCCTAAAACGCAGGACAAAGGTTCTAACCGAGGAATAGTTACCCTCTTGGTTGGCGCAAGCCTAGACTTGCTCCAAAGCAGAGACAAATGTACTCCTGTCTGCACTTCACTTCTCATATATGCCACTTCTGCATAAGCGGATTTACTGGCATCGCAGAAGACGTGTATTTCATTCTTATTAGTTTGATCAAACCAAATATTCCTGGGAATTTTGATTTCACTTAATAGCCCAATTTGGGTATATATTCGGGTAATTGAGAATCCCATCCAATTTTCAACTCCCAGGACCTCTGTAATAATAGTTTAGGAGGCAATAATATAGGACTATAAACTCCCAAGGGATCAAAAACTTGCTGAACTTTAGAAAAAAAGGACAATCCTCTTGGTTTGTCTTCGGGGGAGGTCCTTTTCAATTGAAACATCACAATTAAGTACATCTTCTACTTTGTCCCACACCAGTCCCAACACCTTGGTAGTAGTTCCTTTTTCCTCCTTTGAATTACTCACTGGTAAATTGAATTCCCACTCACGCAAGTCCATTTTTGCCATTTCCATGATATTGACAGCTGTATTCTGGAATTGTTGAATCTCCTCCTGAGAGGAGAGGGATGTTACCAAATTATCCATATAAAAGGATCTCGCCATAGTATTTGCGATTTCAGCTGCCGGACCTTGTACAGAATTCAGATGATGATCAATAACTGCACCCAAGATGTATGGACTACAGTTAAGCCCAAATACCACACGTTTATGTCTAAAAACGGTTACCTTCATAGGGTCAGTTTGATCCCACCAAAGGAAGCGAAGAAAGTCCTGGTCTTTATGCTGCAATGTAATTATCTGAAATACCTTTCGAACATCGGCTAAAACACCAATACCTTTTTCTCCAAACCTAATTAATATTTCAGGTATTTTTTCCAAAAGGTTAGGTCCCTTTTCTAGATAGTCATTCAGAGAAAGATCATTATACGACCTGCAGGAGGCATCGAAAACAGGACGAAGAGGCGTCATCCTACTTTCAGCCTTGAACACCGGCCTATGCGGTAAAAAAATGCCCTTCTTTTGAGGCCTATTCTCCTCTATCCTCTCAATTAGGCCCTTTCTCTCCCATTCTTGAAGAATAGTAGAATAATCCTTATAACCATCTTCTCCTTCCTTAATTTACTAGTGCATGCTTCCAATCTCCTCTGCGCTATTTCTAAATTCGAGGGAATATTATATTTTTTGCATTTCCATGGTAGCGCGACTGAATATCGTTTATCTTCATCCCTCTTTATATTTTTTTATGAAATGCTCCTTTAGTTCAGTTTCCCTTTTCTTTTTTGAGACAACTTCGATGAAATTTTGGATTCCCAAGACATCCAGCTCCCAAAGATCCTTCAAGTTGTTTCTTGCAACCAACATATTCAATGCAATTTGGACCTTATCCTCCTTACACACCACCGGAGATTGCCCCATAAGCGTCCATCTTAATTTTGTCTCTACGGCAGTTAGGTCCTCTCCTAGATGGACGACCTTCCCGGTCAGTAATTGTCCAAAGTAGTCACTACCTATTAAAATATATATTTCCTCATTTCTAAAATTTGACGGGTAAATATAGATCTTTTTCCGTTTTAATCGGCGGTATCCTTGCACAAATTTCTGGTTGATCGAAGGCGACTATGTCTACATCAATTTTATTGGTTAGACTTCCCAGTTTAAAAACATATTTTCCGTGCAACGCCTCCTTCATATTTCCTCCCCCGAAAATATATTTTTCCAAACATATCTCTCCTATTTTGTTGAAAACCCAGTTTTTCGACAATAGATCTCTTTATATAGGAGTAGTGACTTCCGGTGTCAAATAACACCTTGACTTCTTTAGTCTCTTTAGCCCCTTTCAATTTCGCCACGGAAGTCAGATGTCATTGGCGCATGTTCGCGCAGACATATTAACACCCGTGCATGTTGCATTTCCTTCATTAACAACCTTAGATTTTTCACCTTTGAAACTATTGTTTCCTCCTTGCTTCAAAGCAATTTTATTGCAAAAGATATCCAGATGATCTTTTCCGCAATTTCTACATTTTATGTCTGCTCGGCATTCCCTTTTCAGATGATTTCCCTTTAGACATTTAAAGCAGACTTCAGCCTCCTTTATCTTTTGATCCCTCTCGCTAGGAATGACTCCGCTGTCACCAACCGCATCAACCGACTCGCCCTAGACTCAAACCCCAACTACTGCATGCAGGCAGGCCCAGACTTGGGAGTGATAGACGAGGCCCCGGCAGACAACTGGGATGTGGAGGACGCAGACCTCCAGAGACTGGCCCGGGAACGGAGGCCGGCGGAGCACCAGCAGAGGAAACTCCAGAGAAGTTCCGGAGCCAGAGCCAACACCAAACCTCCACTGATGGCTTCCAAGCTCAGCTGAATGTGAATAAATAAGATGGTCCCATCTTCTACTACATCTTTACTACTCAGGTGATTATCTCTCTGGCAGAATATGCATTTTATGTTAAATGCGCTGCCGAATAAATTGGAGGCAGTGGGCGGTGTCTTCCGGGGAGTCTTTAGTTGAGAACCTGTAGCCCTCATTGAGCTATTAGCCTCAAAATTCTCCCTAGCAAATGCCATTCGCTCAGCACCCTTCACCTCATCCCGAAGGAAGTCCATCAGGGCCTGTAGTCTACCGCTGGCATCGCTCTTATCTCCATTCTCCGCTCCTTCTTCTTTTATCCCATAGCCCACAGCAGGATTCCTCTGCCACACCTGAATAATGTCCAATGGCAGACTCGACTCAACCAATGGGTAGAGAAACACGCCTGTTATATCTCCGCGTTTACACCCAGTGATTCCAGGTTCTTTAAGTGTGCCATTAGATCATCGTAGATCTCGTCAAGAGGAATGTTTTCTTTCCTTGCATTAGAAACAACCAGTTTCAACAGTCTCCTTATATAGTGTTCTATGAGAAGGTTCTTATCTCCGAATCTATCTTTCAATGCTTGTATTACCTTGGGATAATTATATTCAGTTATAGGGTAACTGCACACAAGACGTTGAGCTCTGGATCCCTCGACTACCGCTTGTAGCAGATAGTGAAATTTATCTACATCCCCAAGAGTTTCATCGTCATTAATTTTACTAAATTGCCCCCACCATGAGAGCCAATCCTCTAGGTTGCCCTTAAATTTTGGTAGCTCCACTTTTGGCAACCTAATAGTTCTTTTAGATTCGGTATTTACAACCGAATTCGCAGCGGACTCCACCAATGAGCCGTCGACCCTAACTCTCACGGTTTCACACCGAGACAAATATTTATTTTCTATGTCAAACATCCCTTGAACATAGTTTTCAAAGCCCTCGAATTCTTCTTCGATTTTGACCTCCGTTATGGTTTCATCCTCCAGAAGGAGCCCATGATACCTTGAATCAATTTCACTTATATCCTTAGAGAGAGCACAAATTCGGTTATATTTAGATCTATATTTTTCTACATCGAAATCAGGCTTTTCTATTTCAGTCCAAAACTCGGTGGACAGACGAGTAAAAATAGCTCTTTTGGGGGCTCTAGCCCTTTTTAATATATCAATACTCTGCATTATTTACTGTATAATATTCCTAGAAGCCTTTCTTTTTTTTCTTTTTTCTCGATTTGACCAGCCAATGCAGCCCACCCGGGGACGCCAAAAATAAAATGTTAAAAAAGGGGTAATTAAAAAAAGCTCGTGGAGGAAAAAGAAAACTTCGGAACGCTCCACAAACCCCCTTTTTAACAGGTAAAAACTTTAACCTAAAGTTTGATATTGTTTTGGGCTGCTTTGGGTGTTCAAGCAAGAAAAAAGGAAGACAAAAAAAGGTTACACATATAAAGTTTTGTTTAATGTTAGCTATAAAATGAATGATAAAAAATATATGAAAAAACTTATTATTTTTGTGTATTCCAAATTTTTTGCATGCAACTTAAATGTTTTTAACAAAAGAAAATATATAAAATGATTATATTGACGAAATAGAAAAAACTTAGTAAAAATAAGAGAAGAAAAATAAAAAAAATATGCTAGATTAACATAAAAAATATATCAATTTAGGAAATAAAAGTGTGTGAGAGAGTGCTCACCAAAAACAGTTCCTCTCTGTTGTTAGGTCGGCTTGCCCGAGCCCCCCTGCCTTGGAAGCACAATTCGTCGTCCTCGACGAACTTCCTGGTATCTTCAGATGAAGCACAATTCGTCGCCCTCGACGTACTCCAACCACTATGCGACTCTCTCAAAGATTCGTCTCGGCTTCACCTTTCTTTGAGATGTCAGCCACCCAATCCCTTCTCAGACCGCTTGTATGGTTGTGTATGGAAGATGGACGAGGTTCCCGGAGCTCATCTTGGGCAAGCCACCGCGAGGCTTTTTTCTTGTCTACTTGGCACAGCTGTGACACGAACTCTGGCTCCGCGCCCTGACCTTTTTGACCCCAATGCCCCTCCGATTGGTTGGTGGGTACTTGGACTGTCCATCCGGCAGGCGGGCGATTACATTCTCTCGACAAGGGGGGGGGGCGGTGTGTGAAAACAGGAGAAGAAACAGCAAAAAATAGATTCCCCTTCGCAGAGGGGTCACACACACAAAAACCAAAAATATGAGAATAGTTGTAATATTTACATATATACATACAATATGCCATGAGTTCTAACACATTGCATATGCCAATTTATCTGCTCTTAAGAATTCGAATTACCCAATTGAAGAATATCATGGAATATATGGACATATATATGTTTCAACACATGCGACTTAAAATTAAAAAAAAAATAAATAAATATTCAAATATATATGAGACTGGAAAAATATATTTAAAAATATATTTAGTTTTTTTTTTAATTCAAAATATGTGTTTTATGTAATCATAATAAATCTGTGAAAAAGTTCGCATATCACTTTTAATAAAGAGTTTAAAACAATGAATATTTTTCTATCCACTCAGTCTGAAACACCTTTTTAGAAAAGCGAATAAGCCACAACTAGAGCGTTTACATTTTCGAGCAATATGAACAACCTGTATAACTTAGTTTCGGTGGGCTATGACCCTCAGCAGTACAGGGGCAACTACCATATTGTGACACCTTATGGGTAGATTTATAAAATCGGCCGAATACACCAAAGGGTGTTCAGCTAGTTAATTGGCAAGGCCAATCTTAGATCAGAATATATTATATAAATATTCGGGAGGATAATTTATACAAAAGAATCGCCTTAATGTATTCAATAAATGTATTTTATGCATTTATATTAAGAGAGAGTTAAGCAGTTGCCTCTTATTTATATGAATTCCAACCTCTTCGACTTTTATGATGTACAATAGGTCAAATAAATATGATTTAGTCAATATTTAAGAATACATATGTAATCCCAACTTGCCACCTCTGGACTCACCCGGCATGTTGTCTCTGGCCAGAATCAATTCTAAACAACAGCACGTCAATTATAGATGACCAAAGTCCATTTAATCTCTTTAATTTTTAATTCATTCCCTCATTCTAATATCTGGTCCTTCTTAGGACTCACTATTGATCCTGCGTGTTTCCTCAAGGCAGAAAAAATGAGGATCGTTTCTGTTATTTTTTATGGTTTATGGATCATCTATAGAACATTAAATTTTAAGATAATTCCATAGAATGAGAGAACCCTCGCATTTTAAATTATGAATTTAATATCGTAATAAACTCCTAGCCGTTCTTTTTTGTTTTATATTTGCCTTTAATGAAGTCGCGGTGGTTAAAACAATTTCGCATCGTTTAAAAAATGGATATTTTGATTTTAAAATTTGAAGCGCGTTTTTCATCACAATTATTTATTTGATAATAATTTAATACAACGCACAACACGCAATCTATTTCTCTCCCTCAAGAATTTTATGAAATTTTAATGATTCAAGAAAAGCGAAAGTATTCAAATTTTGTTTAATTTTATTCTAAACAGCTCTGATGCCGCGATATAGATGTTAAGTGACCAATAATAGGCGACATATTTCACCATAGAAAAGAAATATACGGAACATTACCCTATCTAAATGCCCTCAATATATAAACAGAAAATATATTTAATACTACCATTTATTATAATAATAGTGCAAAACAGTACGTCATCTTCAATTCGCATAGCCCCATATCATATAAAATAACTTGATTACTCATTGTTTCCTCACCAAATTTATATAAATAGAACAGAAAAATATATACGGAAACTTCGGGTTTTTCGGATATCCACCGACATCTATCCATAAATACGCATATATTCCTTCCCAACAGTGAAGCCAACCGAATTTCAGAACCAATTAATGCATATATTATTTACCAACAAATGCAAAAATAGCACTAGAACTAAATAATGTGGTTAATGGTGTATCTTCCGCAGCACATTAGAACAATTGTAAATATTTGAAATACCATCACAAAATCATCTATAAATGAGAATCTTCAACATGGCATATATTCTACAAGGTGGGATCAATAAATAAGGTGAATTATAATTTATTTAAAAAAATAAGAACTATATTAAAATTTAGGACTTGATTTATTCAAAATAATCACCTTGGCTTTCTATTCATCGTCTCCATCGTTCTGGAAACTTGTAAATACCCTCTTTATAGGGACTCTTAAGAAGCGTGTGAAAAAAATCTTGCACCACTTTCTGGACATCTTCATCCGAGTCAAATCGCTTTCCCTTTAACTCCTTCTTTAGTAGTCCAAAAAGATAATAGTCAGAGGGGGCTAGGTCTGGACTATATGCAGGATGTTCTAAAACTTCAAAACCTAATTTAATGATTGTAGATACAGTTTTACATGATGTATGCGGCCTTGCATTATCATGAAGGAAGAGAACACCTTTACTAAGCTTCCCTCTTCTTTTGTTTCTTATACCGGGCTTTATCTTATTTACAAGAATGTCACAATAAAGGTCGCTGTTCATACGTTGCCTATGGTAAAAATGGATATTTTTCTATCCTCCAAAATTAAGTTTTAAACCGCATTTATCGTGCTTGGCGTCGCTGTAACACTTGGTCGTCCAGGTCGCTCAATATCGGTACATGTAATTCGTCCATTTTTGAACTCGTTAACCCATTTATAAATGTTCTTTGAGACAAACAAGACTCACCATAGATAATTTTCATTCTTTGGCATATTTGAGATGTTTGAATACCTTCTGCATTCAAGAAACGAATAACTGCACGTTGTTCAAACGTGGTGCAATCCTTCAAGGGAGCTTCCATTTTAGTTTATTTATAAGTCTCGCGTCGCGCGTGGGATATATAATATCAAACCCAATGACCCAAGATAACTAATATACCAGCATGTCACAAACACAAGACGTACACTGGTGTCCAAATTTGTGATAACAAACACTTAACGTTAGTTGTCTAAAAATATATAGAATTGTTTCGAACGAAAATTTGTAGGTAGATAGACAAAACTATAACAAATGAAGTTGAGAAAATAAATTTATTGATGAAATATATTTTACAGAGTTATGCAAATTTGTGTTAATTAATCTAAAGGTCAGGTAGATGTTGACCAATATTTGATGACTTAATAGGTGTGTGGTC
>CP092867.1:71232404-71280441 GCA_030710605.1 Cordylochernes scorpioides | reverse complement strand
GTCTCTAACAGCTAGACATCTGTGACAACGACAAATCATGCTGTTTATTAGGCAATTAAATAGCTCTTAAGGCAACAAATTCCACTCTTCAACCAAAACAGATTTCTAGTTCTTGGGTGGTCCTGGGTGGGGGTGACAGAGATTCAATTCGTCTCCCCAAGGCTTCCCAAACATTTTCTATAGGAATGAGGGCTGGTGATTTGGCAGGCCACTCTAGCCTTTGAATGCCCTCACTTTCAAGATATTCGTTTATCATCAGGGCTCTATGAAGACCAGCATTATCATCCATAAAAATGAACGAGGGTCCGATCCCAACCCTAAAACACTTTACACAGGGTTCCAGTATCTCGTCTCTGTACCGCCGAGAAGTCAGGATGCCGCCATCAAACACATGTAGTAGCGTGCGTGCGTCTAACATGATACCACCCCAGAACATGACACCTTGGCCACCGTAACGAATATTCTCTGATGTTTGAGGGATGGTTTCGAGTCGCGGTTTCTCTACAGATCAGTACACGTATAGATTCCATGTTAAGACTAAACCTTGACTCATAACTAAAAATAACAGGAGTTCACTGATTTTGGGCCCAAGACTGATGTTGTCCGCACAAATTTAGACTAGCCCTTTTTTGGATGGCAATGAGAGGGACACAAACCTTCGGCATACATCCCTCTCTCGTTGAGTCTTCTGTAAACTGTTTGCTTTGATATCATGGTTCCTGTGGCCGAAAAGAGTTCAATTGTTTGCTGTCTGGCAGTCATGGTTTAATCGAAACCATATAAAAATTACTACAAAACGTTCATAGTGTGTTCAGAAGGAAGTTTATTTCATTTTTATATTTGAGCTTGAAAACATTTTTACCAGATTGTCCTGTTTTTTAAGACTACAGAATCGAGAAGAATTTAATAGTAACAGATGCAATTATTTTTATTTCCAGTAAAGAAATGAATATTAAATTCAATAAATTTTGTAGATATATTTTAAATTTCTTATGTGTAATTACTATGTGTATATAGCAACAAATATCTTTTAAGAAACTGAAAATTTATATATTGCTTATTATACTTATTGCCAGACACTTCTTTTTTTTTTGTACACCGTTCTTTTTCATCTTTTTTTTGTTCCTTCTTTCTCTCTGTTATCATCATATGACACTCCTATTCACGGTCTAAAAATATTGTATATATATATCGTATATTTTAAACTTTATGAGAATTTTAGTATATGTTACATAACTTCCAATTAGTTAGAGTCGATACCTTAAAAGAGAGATCCTACCCTTCTTTTAAAATGTACACCGTTTCTATTTGCTACCAACCCCATATTTTGTATATATGCTATATCTTTATTAATAATACCTGTAAATCCCTATGTGTATGTAAAACTAAATATGTTGACGTCAAAATAAAGATCCAAAGAATTGTCTGTCAGCTGGTGGCAGGGACAGAGAGAAGAAAAAGGCCAACGCCCAGCCCATGTGGAGCCCCCAGGGACTCTTTATAGACGAGCCCTGTAAACAGGACAGGTTTTGGCAGGGGGTCAGCAGATGTTCTAGGGTGTGGCCATCGGCAGACGGCTTCTGTCTCTGACACACACTCTCTCTCTCAATGTCTCTGTGATAAGCATCCAAGTTTGTGTCATGGCCTCTACCTCTGTCCCGTGGGCTGTCCCCGATCACTCTCGGTGCTAACATCTAGCCCTGCCTCTGCTTCTTGTTGTCCGCGTGGAGGAAGAACATCAACACTCGCCTCACGTACACGACTGCCAGGTTACCATACATCGACATTTGCAACAATATTACATATATGTATAGAAAAATGCAAAGGCATACATGTATGACAGCCCAAGTGTCCATACGGAGACATAGCGCTTTAAATTGAAATAAAAAAAAGAAGGAATTTTCAAAATTTGAAAATAAAATTATCAGTTTCACGGCGGTAAATCTACTTGAAGCGTCTGCTAACTTTTTCTTTAGCTTTTTCTTTTATATAGCTATTATATAGCTTTTATATAGTTATTATATAGCTATTATATAGCTTTTCTTTTATATGCTTAACGATTTCATTGTATCCAAAGTATAATAACGGATTTTATTGAATATAAAATGGTAACTTTGAAGAACAACACAAATGATAATTTTCAAAGGTTCTTTCCTAACAACATATTTTCGGCCAAACTTTCATAATTTTCAATTCATTTTTAATCACGAAAATTTCATAAGCTTTTTAAAAATAATTAAAGTAGTAGAAGACTCAAGTTGTTTTTGAGGACAAGATGAACAAACCTCAATACATTTTAACTGGATTGTATTGTTTCTCAAGTCTATAGAATCGACAATAATTTAATAGTAACAGATCCAAGTATATTTTTATTTTCAGTAAAGAAATGTATATTGAATTTAATGATTTTCCAGATCTATATTTTGAATTGTATAGCAACAAATATATTTTAAGAAGCTGATAATTTATATTTGTTGATTTTACATATTGCCAGACACTTCTTCCTTTTGTACACAGTTCTTTTTTCTCGTTTTCCCCCCTCTCTTTCTCCTTGTTGATATCATATGACTATTCTCTTTACGGCCTAATATTATTGCAAATATATATGTATGGACAAATGTAATGGCTAGGAGGACATAGCGCTGTATATTAAATCCTTTAAATCTATAAAAATGAAATCCAAAATCGATATTTGTTTTCGCGTTACCTGAAATCTACAGAATCAATCATTATGAATTTTCGCATGTAAGTAGCTGAAGGTTTCCTTTAACATATAGGCTATTCAAAAAACTAAAAATGTGTTAATGTGTTTTGTTTTTTTAAATGTAAAACAAAAAGCGTTAGTTCCAGCCTTTCACCACTTGGCGCAGCACTGGTCGCGACGATAAATGATTTTGATTGGTTACTAATTTTACACGTAATTCGTTTACCCGATGAATGTTAGTTTGTTTTCACAAATGAATATTTTCAAAAGGTAAGATTATCCAATCGCCGTGAAACTATAGGAATTTATTCACTATATTACTGGAGAGGTTTCTGGTTTGAATTTGATTTGATAAAAATATTCGCTGCAATTTTATTTGCAAATTTTCTACTTTCACTCGCAAGCAGCGCCTCTCACGTCTTCTGGTGAAATTACATTTATAAATTGTGAAAATGCTAAAATGTGTTCCAAGTATAATAAATTTAATATTTGATTTGAGGATGTATAGTAATATAATATTCCAATGACGTTGAAAAAAAACTTGGCATTTCAATATTAATATATATTTAAAGAAAATATTTTAATTAAATTTTAATAAATGTTTTTAAAAAAAATATGCTTTTCAAAAATATATTGAAACGCATATAACAATATTTATATACGTTTATAAATCTATATATAGGTGGATTGGATCTTTTCTAGAATCGTTTTAACAAATGTTCGTTAGGCAAACCTCTACTTGGGTAAAAACCGTGCGAAGCCGGGTACATTCGCTAAATACAGTTATTTTCAAATGTTCGTTTGTGGCAAGATACTATTCCTTCAACTTCAAATTACCGAGTGGACCAATTATTATTGATTTTATTCAACTTATCGAGTATTTTCAAGGGACCGGGAAATTTTTCTAATTATCGAGAGTATAGACAAGTATAGATTCAGTATGGATTGGATGTTTTCTAGTATCGTTTTAACAAATGTTCGCTAGGCAAACCTTTACTCGGGTAAAAACCGGGCGAAGCTGGGAACATATATATATATATATATATATATATATATGTACTATGTAAATCCAAAATAATTTGTTAAAGTTGAAAGTGCAGTCGTTAAGAATATAATTAAAAAGGAGAAAATTAATCTCAAGAAGTTTATTTTATGAACTCATTGAGCAAAAGAATATATTAAATTTGAGTAAATATAGAATTTAACAATTAATCCTATATTACAATTTACATATTTATAAAAATTATATCTAACTTACCTAACCTACTCTAAAAAACAAAAACAATTCATTTATATATTTAAGGTGGCGCCATCTGGTGGCCAAAGAATAACAGAGTTATTTTAGAAAGATGATTAAAATAAAATAATATTTACAAAGATTTATATCTATGACATTTCTATAATTTTTTAAAAAATTATATAACATTTCCCCCCTGTGAAAATACCTATATAAGGTGTCAAATTAAAAGGAAAATAAATTACAAAATAGAATATAATATTAAACAATAAAAATCAATGTCCAAAATCTTCTGTTTAATTAATTTGTTTATAAACAAATAATATTTTTAAAATATGATGTATATAATATGTATGTAAATTATGTATGGAATAATAATGAAAATTAGATACAAAAATTTAAAGGAAGACAAAAAGAAAAGGTATTTAAAATATGAATTAGATTTCAAAAGATTATTAAGCAAAAGAAAATACCCTATACACACAATGCATTGAAATTAATTGTTCTTAAAATAGTAAAACTTACATTATGGAAATAATAGAGTATTTAGATAAAAATCAAATATATTTTGTAGGTAAAAGTGCTGGTGTTGAAATTAGTTCTTTATTTTCCATATCTAAAATATGTTCTTCCTGCAAAAAACATGGGTTGTCATCAATATCTATTAATTTTTGGTTAGAATTTTGGGTTAAAATTGATTTATTTCCTATGTTAGTGTTATTTTGAAGTAAAAAGTCTGTTTCAGGATAAAATAATTTAAATTTATTAGAATGTATAATTTCAGTTTTCTTATTTTGAGGTATATTAGGCTTATCTATTTCATATGTTACTGGGGAAAGTTGTTTTAAAATTTTAAATGGGCCTATATATCTTTGGGTTAATTTACCTGTGTTTGGATAAATAAAGGTTTTTACCAATACTTGATCTCCTACTTTAAAAATGGGTTCTGGATGTTTAATGTCATAGAGCTGCTTACTATGTTCATGTGATTTTATAGTTCTTTCAATTGATAATTTTATTGCATTTTCTATTGGTGTATGTTTTTCAGTGGTATGTTCTATATACTGTGGTTGTATTCCATAGTATAAGAATTTAGGAGTAAAGCCTGTTATGGTATGTATTGTTGCATTATAGCTTTCAGTAATTTTAGGAATGTATTTTGTCCAAGGAATTTTTAAACTACTATTGTATTCACATCTTAATCTATTTGTTGGATCCTATAGTTAATAATTTCCTTAAATTCAATTTTATATATGAAAATTAAGCCAAAATATTCTAAATTCAATTGTACAATATAAATCTTTAATATGTAAATTTTAAAGCAATCAACATGTATGTAAATTTCTAGTTTGGTTAGTTAATAGCTTTTTTGTTTTCTCACTCTCTCTACCACTAGTATCAAAATCTAAGTCAAATTCATGTAATCTAAATTCATGTGGTAGCTATTCATAACTCTAAAACCAAAGACAATAAAAATAATTCAAGACAAGTGGCAAAGTGCTTCTTAGTATATTTTACTGAACATTCATGCCACGAACATTATGGTCCCTCGAGCCGGATACTTTAAAAAATTAAGGTAAGCCATTTGAAAACTTAAATTTCTTAAAATAAAGTCATGCCTAAATCAGAAGTTAAAATTCGGCACAAATTCAACTTTATCATTCAGGAAATAAAGGATCTGGAATCAGAGAATGAAGCTATTGTAGAATCCAAAAACATACATAGATTAAAGCTATTCCAACAAGAAGTTAATGAAAGGAAAATTAGCCTAAATCAAGTTATCAACACATTATTAGAATCAGAGTTAGATGATACACAATATGGCGATTATTCAAAGGCCAAGAAGGATATTTTTAATATGTTGGTGTCTATTGAAGAGGCTTTATCTTTGATTGAAACCAAAGAAAATACTCATAGTGATAAACAACTGCCCGAATCCAATGTTAATTTACCTAAGATAAATTTACCCATTTTCAATGGTGATTCAGCCAATTGGCTTAGTTTTAGAGAAATATTTAACTCCACCATTAATTCAAATCAAACACTAACTGAAATACAAAAATTTCAATATCTAAATGCATCTGTTAAGGGTCCTGCGGAAAAGTTGATTCGGGGTTTTCCCATTTCTGACAAAAACTACCAGCAAGCATGGGATACCTTATGCAATAGATTTAATAACAGAAGAGAATTGGCTCTTTCACAAATCAACAAAATATTCTCCATAAGGCCATTAAAATCTATTTCGGCTGGTTCTCTCTATGAAATCCTTGATGTTTGCAATGAAGGCATTAGAAATCTCTCAGTGCTAGGACTTGAGAAAAACACATTAACAGATCTAATCCTGATCAATTTTTTTGAAAAAAGAATTGGTGAAGCCCTCAGGAAAGAATGGGAATTAACCCTTCAAAATGAAGAATATCCAACATTTGAAAACTTTGTGAATTTTTTAGAAAAACATGCTAGAAGCCTGCAAGGTATGAGAATTCCTTTGTTCCAGGAACAAAAAACCTCTAGCAAAAATATGATGGCTCACGGCCTTTATGTCAACAAAGGTCAAAATTGTATTTTATGTCATCAAATTCATAAACTAAATGACTGCCATAGATTCATAAATCTTCCCTTGCCTAAAAAATGGGAATTAGTTAAAAAACATAAACTTTGTCAAAATTGCCTTAGAGCAAATCATGAGATATCCAAATGTCTCATCACATCAAGATGTAAAAACTGCAAGCAGAACCATCATACTCTTCTGCATGAATACAACTCTGAACCATCCATTCCACAACCAACAACCTCTCAAGAGATGTTGATTTCAACAAATACCATCTGTAATGTGATGCCTTTGGAAATGGAAACAAATATTCTACTGTCAACAGCCCTTATTAAAGTCAAGGCGAAGGATGGCTCATTTGTGCTATGTAGAGCATTAGTGGACAATGGGTCCCAAATAAGCCTAATTTCAGAACAATGTTGCCACAAGTTGGGACTTGAAAAAAGGAAAAATTCTTATACACTAAAAGGTGTAGGTGACATTGTTGTCAACAGGACAACATCGCAGGTTGAAATAGAGTTCACCCCCACATCATAATGATCAATTATTTTCTGCCAGAGCATTTGTGGTTGGGAGGGTAACTGCAGACCTTCCAAACTTCCAAATTCAGTCAGCAGACTTTCCTCATTTAGAAAATTTGCTCTTGGCAGACCCAGAATTCTATGTCACCAAGCCCATAGACCTAATTTTGGGTGCAGATACCTTTGTAGAAATAATTCTAGGTCATAAAACAGATTTAAAGCACCATCCTATAGCACTTAATACCAAGTTAGGTTGGCTTGTTTCTGGGAGAATCCATTCAACTATTAAGTCGAATACTTCGGTAATCAATCACTGTACCACTGAACTTGATTCCAACATAAGAAAAGTCTGGGAACTTGAAGAGGTCCCAATTTCTAAGGCCCAGTTGGGTATAAAGAATGCCCCATCTCCAAGTCTACAAGAGTCCATTCAGAACTCTCCAAGTCTAAAGGAGTTCACTCAGAACTCTCCAAGTCTACAAGAGTCCATTCAGAACTCTCCAAGTCTAAAGGAGTTCACTCAGAACTTTCCAAGTCTGCCGGGGTCCATTCAGACCTCTCCAAGTCTACCAGACTCTGTTCAAGGGTCACCGTCTCTAACTTTGAGCCTACAGAGCTCCAAACACAACTCTCCAACCCCCTTACAAGTATCAGTTCACAGCCTGAAAGAGGCCATGTCCCCTTTGGTCGAAATGCCATCAAGCCCTGGGTGCTCCAAGCAGATTCCAATTCCTATAGAAGAAGACTCTATAGAGAGCCAGAACCGAGTTGATAATCTGCCATCCTACCCGATGAGCCCAGAGCAGAGTTACACTCTCTCATCGGCTTCTGTTGAAGATTTCAAGGCCCAAAGTGGGCCCAAGTCCCCTACATCTCCCACCAGAGGTTCAGAGAGTTGCCGATGTTCTGGGGATTATACAGAGCCACAGATGTCTCAGAACTCCAATTTTTCATGCTCCTCTATAGAAGAATCTGAAGATAATTCAAGTAAATCTGAAGAAAATCTAAGTAGATCCGAAGATAATCCAAGTAAATCTGAAGAAATTCCAAGTAAATCTAAAAAGTCACGTATCTCTAAGTTAACTCCACAAATTACTTCTAAACAAAACCAATTACTTCCTTCTGAATCAAGTCAACCATCCACTCCAGAACAACCTCTCGCTTCTCAGTCAAGTGAACCACTCTCATCTAAGAAAGAAACTTCGATTATTCCTAAGATAAAGCCACCACCCTATTATAGGCGAAAACGTCAACTTCCTTCTGAGAAAACTTCATGGGATGAACCAATTGAATCAGATATAAAGTCAAATTGGAATAAATTCCAAACTCAACTATCGTGCCTAAAGGAAATCAAAATACCAAGATACCTGAACAGTTCATCTTCTGAAATAGAAGAATTACAACTACATGGATTTTGTGATGCATCCCTTAATGCTTATTCAGCAGTTTTTTACTTGAAAACTAGATTCAAAATTCAAAAGATCAAAATCAATCTGATAACCTCAAAAACTAAGGTTGCACCATTAGAGACCCATTACAAAGCTGATTCCATTACCTTTCAAACAATGAGAATTGTAATCTTAGCTACATAGTCGGAATCAATTAGTCCAGCATCTATACTATTGGAACTCTTTTTTATTTTTATTTATTTTTTTTTTATTTTTATTTTCTGGTCATCTCTTCCCAGCCGGGGGAGTATGTTGGATCCTATAGTTAATAATTTCCTTAAATTCAATTTTATATATGAAAATTAAGCCAAAATATTCTAAATTCAATTGTACAATATAAATCTTTAATATGTAAATTTTAAAGCAATCAACATGTATGTAAATTTCTAGTTTGGTTAGTTAATAGCTTTTTTGTTTTCTCACTCTCTCTACCACTAGTATCAAAATCTAAGTCAAATTCATGTAATCTAAATTCATGTGGTAGCTATTCATAACTCTAAAACCAAAGACAATAAAACTAATTCAAGACAAGTGGCAAAGTGCTTCTTAGTATATTTTACTGAACATTCATGCCACGAACATCTATTAATGATAGTGGAATTTAACCTTTCTATTTTTGCATTTGTTTCTGGATGATGTGCACTGGTGAGTAGATGCTTAACATTATTTTTTTCTAAAAAATGTTTAAATTTATTGCTAAGAAAAGCTGCATTTCTGTCAGTTATTAATATTTCAGGTTTATTAATTTGGAATAAGTTTTTTAAACAGGTAATATAAGAATCAGTTGATACAGATTTAGTTGGAAAAGTCCATAAGAATCTACTATGATGGTCTACTATCATATGAATGCTGTGTTTTGTTGTCCCATAATTGTGTAATCCTCCCATTGTATCAAGAGAAAAAATGTGGTTTGGGTGTGTGGCTATTGGTATTTGTTGTAAAGGTCCATAAATAATCCTATTGTCTCTTGATTTATTAAATTGACATGTTTCACAGTTTTTTGTAAAATTAGCAATGTCTTTTGTCATATATGGCCAATAATAATAGGGAAATAGTATTTTTGTCATTTGTGTTGTACCAATGTGTCCATGATTTGTATGTACTTTATGTAATAATTTTTGCCTAAGTGATTGTGGTACATATGCCCTATTAAATCCTTTTTTTTCTAACTATGTAAATGCCATTTTGAATTTTAATTCTATATTGCTATTAATATGCTCTGTAAATTGGTGTTCTTTTATTTCATTTATTGTTAAATAGTGTGAAACTGGTGATCTAGATAACATATCTGCTTCTATGTTGTGTAAACCTTTTATGTGTTTTATATCAAAGTCATACTGTGAGAGAAGTAATGACCATCTAAATAATCTTCCCTGTGGGTTTTTTACATTTTTAAGCCATTTTAGAGGTAAGTGATCTGTGTGTAAGGTGAAATGAATGTTGTGTATGTATGTGTGAAATCTTTGTACTGAATTTATTATTGCTAATGTTTCAATTTCTGAGGCAGTGTAATTCTGTTCATATGGGTGTAACTTTCTAGAAAAATAACCTATGGGGTGTAAAATGCCTTGTTCATCAGGTTGTTTAAGGACACCTGATATTCCTAGATTTGATGCATCTGTGAACAAATGGCATGGTTTTGATGGATCATAAATATGGAGTACAGGTTGTGAAACAAGTGCATTTTTTAGTGTTTGGAATGCTTTTCTTGTTTATCACTCCATAACCAATGAGCATTTTTTATTAAAAGATCATTTAAGGGTGCTCTAATTTGTGCATAGTGGGGGATAAATTTATTATAAATATTAATGGTGCCTAGAAATCTTTGTAAACTCTTTATATTATATGGCCTATTTAATTTCATAATTGCTTCAAGATTTATGTTATTTGGTGTATATTTTCCTGAATTAATAGTATATCCTAAGAAATTTATTTCTTTCTGTAAAAATTTGCATTTATTAAGATTGAGTTTTATATTTTCCTGTTCAAAAATATCCAATATTTCATCCAAATGCCCAATGTGTTCTTCATAAGTTTTAGAACATATAACAATATCATCAAAATAATTTAAGGCATATTGTATATTATGTTTTGCGAAAATTGATTTTATAATTCTTTCAAACTGTGAAGGTGCATTCCTTAAACCATATGGAAGTCTATTCCATTCATAACATCCTGATTGTGTTACAAATGATGTTTTATACTTATCTTTTTCATCTATGGGTATATGCGAGTATGCATTACTAACATCAAGAATAGTATATATTTTTGACTGAGATAACCTATCTATAATTTGTTCTATAAGTGGAATTGGTGTATGCTCTGGGATTGTTTTTTGATTAAGTTTTCTATAATCTATACAGAGTCTTGTGGGGTGATTTGGGGCATCAGATTTTTCAGTCACTAATAATGCTGGAGAACTATAGGGGCTAGATGAAGGTCTAATGATGTCATATTTTAATAATTCAAATATTTGCTTTTTAATTTCTGTATTATTGAAAAAATATGTCCTATATGGCTTTTGTGCTATGGGAATATTATCTAAAAGAGATATGCAAATTGGCTTAGTTTTTATGTAACCTATATCAAATTTATGCTTAGAGAAAACATTCCGGTATTTATGCAAAATATCAACAATGGTTTAAGTTGAAAATGTTGGATTTATATCTATTTTACTAAAATCTAAGTATGAATTATAATTGGTAATAGTGTATGGCTTTTGTATTCTACAATTTGAATTATAACCAATAATGGGGTTTAAAATATGATTACTAAGTTTAACATTTGCAATTGGTATATTAAAAGAATTAAAATTACTTAATGGGTCAATATTTAAAAGAGATGAATTTTTAACATAGTATGGGTCTGGAATACATAGAGTGGTCACAAAGGAATTATGATTATCAGTTCTAGGATTAAAAGAGTATAAAAAATTATAGTTTTGAAAAAGTAGGCTTTTTGAAAAATGGATTTTTAAACAAAATTTATAGAAAGTTGGCAAACCTAGGATAAGGTATTCTATTGAACTATTGCAAACAAAGAATTCTTGATATTTAGTGATTTTTCCTAAAGTAAGTCTAACCAATATTTTACATAATGGATAGCTAAAACCTTCTACTTGACCTATTTTTTTCATTTGGGGAATTATCTAATATTTTGTAATGAATGTGATTTAAATATTTTAAGGGCATGACGGAGATAGATGAGGCGGTATCAAGTACACAAGGCAGTGATACATAGTTTATGAGTACTGAGAATAATAATAAAGTTCTACCTGGGTTTGGAGGTTCTGAATCGGTGTTGGTTGGCAGTTCTTTTTCATGTTTGTTGAGTGGGCAATCTCTGTGGAAGTGGTATTGATTAGGCAGTTGATGGGAAGAGCAGATTTTGCAGGGGTAGGGTGGTAAATTGATTGTTCTACTGGATGCTTCCTGGTGATGAGCTGTGGTTGATCTTGGAGATGACCTTGGAGGTGGCTGGGATTGTAGACTTGGAGGAGAGTTGAGGTTAAACCTTGACTTTGCTGGGTAATATGATCTAGTTTGAAAATTCTGCCTATTATCATTACTTGTGGATGGTTGCTGTTTTTCTTGATTGGTAGAGTATTTTAATTGAGTGGTTTTTCTAATCCAATCTGAGGTTTCCTCAACTCTTGCTGCAATTAAATATTTCTTTAGGTAATTTGGCATCCCCTCTGTAAGAGCTTCTAATAAAAGGGGTGTATCTAAATTAAGCTTTTTTGCTAATGAAGATTTTTCTTTAAAATAAATATCAAGATCATCCTTATCATTATATTTTAAATTTAAGAATTTACTAAATAGATTAGAATCTCTAACTGTAAAATATGAAAGTAATTTTTGTTCTAGTTCCCCCCAATCATCTATATCTTGCAATACCTCTATATAAAAATTAAAAGCTTCTCCATCAAGATATTTTGAAATATTCTTTAGCTTATAGTCTTCATCAAAATGGTTTTGTTGGCATTTTTTGTTAAAGAAGTAATATCAAAACTTTGTCCATCATATTTTGGTAAATCAAAATTATTCGTAGAAGATACTTGCTCAATTGGCTTTTCTATTTTCGGAGGCATTTTAGAGAATCAATTATTACTAGGTAAATCCTGTCGGCTAACTGTTACAAACTATGTAAATCCAAAATGATTTGTTAAAGTTGAAAGTGCAGTCGTTAAGAATATAATTAAAAAGGAGAAAATTAATCTCAAGAAGTTTATTTTATGAACTCTTTGTGCAAAAGAATATATTAAATTTAAGTAAATATAGAATTTAACAATTAATCCTATATTACAATTTACATATTTATAAAAATTATATCTAACTTACCTAACCTACTCTAAAAAACAGAAACAATTCATTTATATATTCAAGGTGGCGCCATCTGGTGGCCAAAGAATAACAGAGTTATTTTAGAAAGATGATTAAAATAAAATAATATTTACAAAGATTTATATCTATGACATTTCTATAAATTTTTAAAAAATTATATAACACATATATATATATGATAATTTAAACCAACAACCCTATATTATATAATACTTATAACAATATTGTTATGTTGTATATAGAAACACATCTATAAATAATTATACGCATAATTGACATGTCTCCTTGCATCACCATATGTAATGTACTGAGGATGAATAAATAAAACTATATAATAGATTAAAAGCTGAGTTAAGAGCAAGATTGAATCACAAAGTAACTTCTAAAAATAAAGTGGAACAGACACGTGCCGTGTTTCGAGTAACAGCGACACGTGCCGTGTCTCGAGTAACAGCGACACGTGCCGTGATGCAATTCTCTTTGCCCGAGGAGATATAAAAAGGCCCGGTTAGCAACAGACAGTCAGTCTTCCAGTGAGTCTTCCGGTCAGCGTCACCCCTTGTCGTCTCCAAGGACCAACTCATCGACCATGTAAAACAGTTCTACAACTGTGTCGCTTCGTTTTTTGTGTGTGGACATTCCCCAGTTTTCCACTCTGCCTCGACCACGACTGCCTGTACCCTGTGAGAACTGTTAAAGATCCTACAAGGTGCAGAGAGGTACTGGAAAACTCTCCACGCCCTGACTGTCCCTCGCGGTTACTACAGGTTTGACCCTCGGTTGCATCACCTTATTACAGAGAGTCGACGAGGTACTACAAGAGTCAACCAGAACTTTCAACATATTATTACAGTTAGTCGACAGGATAACCACAATGAAGGAGACCACAACGAAGAAGGTAAGAGGACTGTCCAGATAGAAAAAAAGAGAAAGAGCCAAGATGGAGGAACAAACCAACCCGTCCAACGATACGGCCGAGCAAACTATCCCCAAACAAGAGACGACATTTGAAGAGGAGGAAATATCGCCGCCCCAAGATAACTCCGCAGACCCGCTGACACAGATCGCCGATGCCCTGAGTAAGCTGCTGGTCGCCCGATCTCCTAGGGAGATAGACGTGAGTCCATACGATGGTTCCTTTGAAGCCCAGAGCTTTTTCGACAACTTCGATGCCCAAGCAGACTGAGCTGAGCTGACCTACACGGATCGCCTACGCAAATTACCCTACTACTTGCAAGGTAAGCCCCTCCAATATTTCCGAAGCCTACGGTTGGATAGGTTATTTTATATTGAAGCCCGCCAGAGACTGATAGACTTATTCCCAGCAACGACAGAAGCGTCGTTTGCACGCTTTTTATCAATCAAATTGACACCCCATAGCCCCTAGAAGACTACTACCAAAACAAAACGGTTATGGGCATGAAACTCGACCTACCCGCCGACATTTTAATTGAGTCTCTGACCGACGGACTGCCCGTCGCAGACCAGCGATTAATCGCAACTGTGCAGCCAAACACCATTAAGGAATGGTTCGACATAGTATCAAGAATAAGAGGAACTCAGTGTGCCACCAGTGCAGTGTACCAGCGCCAAGTAGACAAGGCTCCACACCCAACCTACCACAACCCACCACCGCGGTAAAACAACCAGCGGCCATCACGTGTAACGTACCAAGTTACACCTCCACCCTCGCCTTGCAAGTATTGCAATGCCATGCACTGGAACTCCCAGTGTGTACAACGGTTCCCACGGGACCGAACACGCCCAGTCTACAGCGCCAGACCACGCACAACCACTGTACCAAAACGTGGTACCCACACCCAGCCCAAGGTCCAATCTCCGAGCCATGTTCCCCAAGTCCAAGCTGTAAGCCAAGACGACTCTGCAAGCCCCGCGAGCAGCTCAACGGTAGGAAAACCTGAAACTTATTTTCGTTGAACAGCTTATAATATGGACTGAATTGTCACCAAATGTAAATTTGCCCTTTTTAATAGACACGGGAGCATCTATAAACCTACTTAACTTAGATATTTTAAGAACCATAGAAAATAGATTACCATATAAAATTATTATCCATCAGTACAGTTTAACTATAAATGCAATAGCCCACAATGTAAATACCCTTGGATATATTTTTTTAAAACTTAAAATCGGTAACCTCACCCAAAAACTAAAATTTTTTATAGTAGAAGCTTCACTACCTTTTGGTATTTTATCTATTAATACCCTTAAAATATTTAAATTAATTATAGATTTTAATAATCTCCAAATTTATCAAAATAATGATGCTCTCCCAACGAATGTCTATAAGTTCACCAAGTGCAAACAGGATTTATGTTCCACTCAACCGAGGGAAACTGATATGTTTACCACTTTCCCCTCGCACCAGTCCTGTTTACACGTGGCGGACTCTACTCCAATTATATGTTCACCCTCTATATCTCCTACCCATGATATTGAGATTTCTATACCTTATAATGCGGCACCTCAGTTAGAACATTGTCCACACGAACTCCACCAAATTCTATATGAATTCTCACAAGTGTTCTCAACTAATAAATATAATGTGCCCAAATTGAACATACCACCGGTAAAAATCAATACCACCACAGATAAAATAATAGCATTACGCCCATATAGAGTGTCACTACACGACCAACAAGAAATACAAACCCAAATAGAGCAAATGCTCCAATATGGAATCATTGCCCCGTCAGTTTCACCTTATGCCAGTGCCATAACGCTTGTTACCAAACGTGGCCAAACGAAACGTTTCTGTATTGATTACAGAAAACTTAATGAAATCATCGCTCCAGACGTACATCCTTTACCTTTAATAGAAACCATTCTTGACAAATTGTCGAAAGCCAAATACTACTCTTCTGTAGATATAGCATCCGCATATTGGCAAGTGGAAATAGAACCTAACTCACGTAATCTACTAGCTTTCGTGACGTTAGAGAGTCAGTACGAATTTTGTAGACTTCCTTACGGATTTAAAAATTCGCCACAGATATACCATCGTGCCATAAACCAGGTCATGCAAAAATATAAACTAAATTTTGTTACCCATTACTTCGACGATTTCATTATTTTTTCTGACACCTTAGAGGATCATCTACAACACCTACAACAATTTCTAACGGTGTGTCAACACGAAAATATCAAACTCAATTATAATAAATGTTCATTTTTTAAAACAAATATAGATTTCTTAGGATACACTGTTACCGCAGGTACTTATGCACCACAGACCCCCAACCTTGATACCATAAATGCCATCAAACCACCTACCAATCAAAAAACACTACAATCATTTTTAGGATAAGTAAACGTTTATAATAAGTTTATAGCAGATTATGCCCGCTTACGTGAACCTTTAAATAAACTACTTAAAAAGGATGTAAAATGGAATTGGGACCCAGACTGTCAACAAGCTTTCACCACTCTCAAAGAAAGTTCAACCAGTAAACCAGTACTACACTTGTATCAAGTCGGTTTACCATGCCGCCTTTATTGCGACGCATCCACCCAAGGGATTGCCGGCATACTCAAACAGGTACATCCAGACGGACAAGTACATCCTGTACAATATTTCAGCCGCGCCCTTAGAGCACATGAGAGAAACTACACCGTTTCCGAACTCGAGTGCCTCGCCATCGTCGAAAGTGTAGACAAATTCCGAATATACCTCACCGGTATAAAATTCACCATATACACAGATCATCAAGCTTTACAATGGCTTAAAACTATAAAAAATCTGTCAGGCCGACTATTTAGATGGAGCCTGAGACTATCTACCTATAATTACGAAATCCACTACCTCAAAGGCAGTCAACAGTATGAGGCCGATTTACTCTCACGAAACCCCTTTGTAGGATTTATAAGTACTGATATTATAAAACAGCATCAACCAACAGCATCCCCCTTCAACATTGATACCAACGGCTTACATACCATTACCCGAAAAGGTGTAACTAAAATAATAATTCCCGAAACCCTGCAACATTATCTCATGAACAAAGTTCACCAAGAGTATAACCACCCAGGCATCTCTCAGATGACCCGCATAATTACTACCCAGTACTACTGGAAAGGTATCTCTAAATCTGTAGAAAAATTTGTCAGATCGTGTTACACCTGCCAAATCATTAAAAGGCCCAAAGGTAAACCCTATGGTGCCCTCGGACAAATTCCACCACCTCAACAACCATTCGACTTAATCTCTATAGATACCATAGCTGGATTTTCGAAATATGGACACCCCAAGACCTATCTACACGTAATAGTGGATCATCTAACGCGATATGCTTGGACCTTTCCATCGAAGTCCACCAGTACCCTAACGTACATTCAAATCCTCAAGACTGTACTACAGCAAGGATCTCCAAAACGTCTGTTATCTGACAGAGCGCCCGCTTTTACCTCAGAAAAATTCCGTAAATTTCTAATATCACATGGTATACAACCCCTACTAACCACAAGCAATAACCCACAAGCAAACGGTTTAATAGAACGCTTAAATGCGACCATTACAGGCAAGCTCAGACTAGCTTATCTAGAAAATCCAAAAGCATCCTGGACTCAACTAGTTAAGCGCGTCACTCAGACGTATAATAACACACCCCATTCTGTCACAAGTTTTCCACCTACCTACTTAATGTTCAATGTTATCCCCCCAGATCTAAGAACTCATCTTAACCCATACCCCGAAATAAATATAGCTCGAGAGATAGCAAGCTCTCGTACTCAAAATAAACATAAAAAAGATAAAGAAACATTTGATAAGCAGCACAGAACACCACATTTCGAAGTGAATGATCTTGTTTTGGTAAAAAATTACAGACATCCCGACACAGGTAAGTTAGCACCATATTTTACTGGACCATACAAAATAATTGAAATAATTTCACCCAATGTCGTTCGAATAGATCGCCCAAATCAGCCTCTCAATAGAGACAGTGACACCATACATGTCAATAAATTAAAATATTACACAGAGGATGTTTTGTACATAACACCTCCACAGCCTCGATTCGTTCAACACCCACAGCGATTGCCTCAAGATGTATATTTCATTGAATTCAATCATTTGACTCCAGATATCTTCGAGACGCAACTATTCCGAATTATACCGCCTACAAGCTCACAGCCCTTTTTACATTTAAATCTCGTTATTTTCAAATAGGCCAGAAACCAAGTACCACTGTGAAGGCTGAGAGATTTTCTTCCAGCCAGCAGGATGACTCACCACACCGCCAACAAAAATAAACAACCCAGCTGCGTCAGTCGGCATCAAAGGACATGACACATGTTGATATTCACACCAGTTGCAGCCGCCATGTTAACATGACACCTCCAGTTTCAGTAGGCCTGTACCTTGGCACATCAGTATGCTAGACTTTCGTATCCACCAAATAACCTACCAGATTAAAACGGATAGGAAAGTTATATAAAATCCCTTTTATAGCAAATCTTATTTTTATAAGGTTATCGATCCTGTAAATGACACCATATGAGTAGTCATATTGACCTCGTAAAAGGACAATTAAATCCCCAAAATGGCGCCCATCGCCACGACAATATTCCAATCTTCAACACTCTTCACTGTCAATCATTCAATTATAAGGCTTTTGGGTACGCTTTTAATACGAACAAACACGACATTACAAGCTCTCTCGTTAGCAATAAAAAAGGATTTGACCTCTCATTTCTCCATATGTAACGCAATGTTACATGGAGAAAAGATCTGTTAAGTTAATATTTTAAATGAGCCGTAACAAGCCGGCGTTTGGGTAGGCTCACCTAAAAATTTTGCAGACCAACTGCATAAAACGCTCTGCAATCTTTTTAGCGCCTAAGACATGCACTTCATATTACATGTACCCAAAGTCCCATCTTCCACTACAATGACATCATTTTAGGGATCAAGATCGCTCCCCGTCTGGTCTCACATAATATAATCGGGAAGATCTGGCAAAGACCAACTTCTCAGACCGGACCAAAGCGACATAGGGCCACATTGCCTCCCCGTAGGCCAAACTAAAGACATCAATAATCTTGCACCTACACCTAGACATTGTGTGTAAATATGTTCCCTTTTTTCAGGAACGAATATTTTTGTTTTCTTTTAACTTTTCTTCCAAAGAGACAATTTTTGTTCCATTTTTCACTACTTAACACATTTATCTAATCATTAGTAACCTTTAATTATATTATAACTTTGTATAAAATCTTGAATAATTATTTTTATTTTTTACTTTTCAATTAAATAATCAAATTTTTATTCCAACATTATTTTAACAACTTTATTTTAACAATTTTATTTTTCATGATATTATTTTAGTATGACAAAACATTTAATTGTTTTAATAATCATTTTTTATTCATTATTATATATTTTTTATATATATTACATGTTTGATGTTAGCCACTTACACTTTTTTTTTATCCGCAATCATATTTCTATCTTTTTATTCACTATATTTTTGTTTAAATAAACTTTATTATATGACAATGTTTATTTATCATCAACTATCGGGCATGCAACAATCGTTTTCAACAATCCTACTCACTAGCCACTTCCCTATACTTTTTCATCACTATCTATTTCAGCCATTGCTTCAAACCATCGTAGAAACGACAGTACTGCTTGACAATTTTTCTTTTTGATTTCATAATTCAACAAACTCTTTGAACACAGTTCCCCAGATTTACAAGTCTCGACTTCTGGTCTGAACACGTTTCAAAAGTTTATTTCATTTCTCATCCGCAGAGCACATCACCAACGCATGCACAAAGCGTTCACATTTTTCAATTTTCAATTTTTTTTCAGCTCTAGCGGACCACAATCAACCGTTGATTTCAAGTCAAGTCAGACAACCTACTGTCGCTACAACAATTCTACTTATCGCATGGCTCTACCACCCCTTTCAATCATATTAATTATTTTCTTCAACAACTTTTCAACCCAATAACCCTGCAATTGTTACAAAGCACTGTAACCTTATACAGGATCGCAGGTGAAACATTGCCTAGGAAGACGCACAAGTCTATATCCTCGCTTTGCACCTGGATCTCAGTATTTGATTGTATGTGCAACACTTACAATTGCATATTCTTCAACCCCTAACCCTTTCCAACGCCCGCCAACAATCTTTTAGAACATCATTTTTTTTATTATCATTATTTTTTTAGCAAACAAAGTTTTTATCTACAGTTCTCTTTTATAATGAATATCATAACTTTTAAATTAAACATAAGTTTTATTTTTATAATTTTCAGATATATCCAAATAAACATCTTGTTATAGCCCTTTACCCTCACAGTTTTAATTAATTAAAATAAATTTTAATTACTTACCTGTGTTAGAGAGGCTTTACCCGCTTAAACCCGGATAAACCCTTTCACTTCCGGGGCCCATCTATGATAATTTAAACCAACAACCCTATATTATATAATACTTATAACAATATTGTTATATTGTATATAGAAACACATCTATAAATAATTATACGCATAATTGACATGTCTCCTTGCATCACCATATGTAATGTACTGAGGATGAATAAATAAAACTATATAATAGATTAAAAGCTGAGTTAAGAGCAAGATTGAATCACAAAGTAACTTCTAAAAATAAAGTGGAACAGACACGTGCCGTGTCTCGAGTAACAGCGACACGTGCCGTGATGCAATTCTCTTTGCCCGAGGGGATATAAAAAGGCCCGGTTAGCAACAGACAGTCAGTCTTCCAGTGAGTCTTCCGGTCAGCGTCACCCCTTGTCGTCTCCAAGGACCAACTCATCGACCATGTAAAACAGTAAGAAATCTACTATCTCCATCTTGCTCTTGGCTCGACATTTTATCCGTTCATGGAACTTTCCTTCTACAACTGTGTCGCTTCGTTTTTTGTGTGTGGACATTCCCCAGTTTTCCACTCTGCCTCGACCACGACTGCCTGTACCCTGTGAGAACTGTTAAAGATCCTACAAGGTGCAGAGAGGTACTGGAAAACTCTCCACGCCCTGACTGTCCCTCGCGGTTACTACAGGTTTGACCCTCGGTTGCATCACCTTATTACAGAGAGTCGACGAGGTACTACAAGAGTCAACCAGAACTTTCAACATATTATTACATATATATATATATATGATGAAGGTCTGGTAGCCACTTGTAGAATCCTGTCGACTTAAAATGTGATGAGGTTCTGTTGACTCTCGCTAAACTGTGTTGACCGAGAGGAACAGTCAGGATAAGGAGTTTTCCAGTACCTCTCTGCACCTTGGAATACCTTTTACAGTTCTCACAGAGTACAGGTAGTAGTGGTCGAGGCAGAGTGGAAAGCTTGGGAATGTCCACACAAAAAACGAAGACACAGTTGCATTAGGAAATTCCGTGAACAGATAAAAGTTGAGCTAGGAGCGAAAGATGGAGAGATAGTAGAGTTCTTACATGGTGCATGAGGTGGACCTGGGGTACAACCGACGAGGGCACACGCAGATGATGAAGTGACTGTATTTTTGGCAAAAGACGGGGACCTTTTATATATTTTCCGAGAAAAGGAGTGTTGCATTTAAACAGTTGTGAAGAGTGTGGATCGTCTGGTAAAATTCTAAACTGGCGCCGTCCTGACAGTTTCCAGTCTATATTTAGATGTTGCTTTGTGACTTCCATCTATCTGGGATTTAGACGTTTTTGACTTCTATCTCTTTAGCTCAACTCTTAATTTATTACAGAGTTTATTTATTTATCCTCAGTTTGTACAAACTACATTACATATGATGAGGTAATGACACATGTCAATCATGCGTATAATCATTTACAGATGTGTTTCTATTATACAACATGAAAATCTTGTTATAAGTTATATACAATATGGGGTTGTTGGTTTAAATTACCATATATATATATGTTGTCGGCTATGCACGCCCTCAATATGTAACTAATCTCGCTGAAATTTGAACAGGACAGAGAGTTAAATCTGGAAGAGTTTTTCGCCGCACCTTTAACCAAGGAAAATTATAATTAACCAATTATGAGCAAAAGTATTTTTTTAGTCAGAAATGATTACGATATTGCTGTATCTTGCTTGATTGACATAAACAAAATTCTTTAGGGGAATATTCACTAAAGCAGACCACGGGCGAAGCCAGATAATAATTTTAGTAGGCAGGAACAAAATTCTACCAGCGATACATTCACTCGAGCAGAAGACAAACGAAGCCAGAACATCCCTATATATAAAATATCGTTTCTAGGCCTTTGGGCTAAGATCATGTAGTATATTTTTATTTATATATTAGATTTTAAAAAATCTATTTATTAGAGAGAGTGGATGTTTGGTCGAAAAATATATTTTATATTGTTTTAATGTCCATCCATACAGAGTTCAAAACAACAACTGACTCACCCGTGCAGGCACGGTCACGCTCCGCTGCGTCACGTGGGAAAACACCCAATGTTCTCAGCACATCCCCCTTTTTAAGATTTGAAATATATATACATTACAAACTTTAAATGCATAATATAATTAATAATGAAGGCGACCCACGGGTTTAACAATTCGTCCACTCCGGGTTCTTATCTGGCCGTCTTCTGAGTCGTTAGAGGGATAATCCACAACTGGGGTCTTTTCATTTTCAACCAGTTCCTCCCCCGAAAAGGTCGGCGTCGATGGGTAGGCTGGATATTGCACTGTATCTCCTTTTCGTAGATGGAACCTGTTTCGCCGTAAAGTCCCAACTGGAGTATCAACCATATATGACCTTGGTGTCGATGCTTTCTGCTTTACAATCCCCCAGGTTCGCATATCTGTAATCCAAACCGTGTCACCTTCGGATAGCTCCTCCATATCCGTAGCTCCGCAGCGTCGATCATATCTGGATTTCATATCCTTTCTCCTTTTCCCCTCCTTTCTTTTCAGGGTCTGAGAGTCCACCAACCTTGGATTAAGATTCTCTGGTGCAATTGGCAAGGTCGTTCGGGTTTACGTCCCATGAGAAGCTCAGCAGGGCTGTAACCGTTCTCCAAAGGGGTCGATCGATACTCCAGGAGTCCAAGCGATGGGTCTTGATTTTTCTTGAGGATCAACTTAGCAATTTTCACACCTGCTTCTGCCATCCCATTGCTCTACGGGAATCGAGGACTTGAAGTGACATGTGTGAATCCGTACTGCCTTGCGAAATTTGCAAATTCACGAGCAGCTCCAAATTGCGTCCCATTATCGCTTACAACAGTTTCTGGTATTCCATGTCGGGCAAATATGGATTTGCAACTACGCACCACCACATTGGCTGTGAGCCGATCCAGCTGAACCACTTCAGGAAATCGAGAATAATAGTCAATGACGACTAGATACCACTTATTCTCGAACTTGAACAAATCCATTCCAATATTTTGCCACGGTCGTGTAGGAAAGTTGGTTGGTATCAAAGGTTCATGTTTTGAGACGGCTTCCTGGATACATACACTGCACTTTCTGACCGTTTCCTCGACCTCTTCCGAAATTCCAGGCCACCATACCGTCTCACGTGCGCGAAGTCTTGTTTTTGTAATCCCGAAGTGCCCAGCGTGCAACTTATCTAGGATCTCCAGTTTCATACTTGCTGGAATAACAAGACGACAGCTACGCATCAGTAGTCCATTTTGAACGCTAAGTTCATCCTTGACATGCCAATAAGAGAGCAGAGCCTGTGACAGCTTCTTCTTATCTGGCCAGCCTTGCTCAAGGTAGTTGACTACTGCTTTTCTGGGTCGTATCTTCTTGTTGAGCTTCAAAAATCTTCGTCAAGATCTCGTCTTTGTCGAGCTCTTCCAATCTTGTTTTGAGCTTTTCCATCAATGGTATTGTTACCCGTCGAGGAGTATGCACAGCATATGGTTTTGCTCCAGGTTTCAATTTGATTTCGTAAGGGTTTCCGATCTGTCCCAGTCCTTCAAATACTGCAGGGAATTCCTTGATCGGGTTAATTCTCGTCGCAACCACTTCAATCCGCCTCGCCAGGTTCAAGAGCTCACATGCCCGGCGACTCAGAAGAGGTTCACTCAAACGACGAATGACATAAATCTTCTCCTTGATTTCATAATTGCCATTTCGCAGCGTTGATATAAACATACCCACAGTCTGAAGTTCGGAGAATTCAGCAGCTCTAATGTTGATATCACTTTCCACTAGTCGTTGCTCTCCCATTATCTTCTTGAAGAGACACAGAGGAACACATGTAACATCCGCCTGGGAGTCGAGCTTGAACTTCACCTGTTTCCCGTTCACTTGGATTTCTGCTGTCCATCGCCTCCTGCACTCGCCACGAGATTAGATGAATCTTCCACAGCTGATACCTCCAGGAGAAAACCAATTTCTTCGTCAAGTTCAGAAACAGCTTTGACTTCCGCAGTCTTCGCCTGCTTATCTGGGCAGCAATTTGCAAAATGGCCAGTTTTTGAACACAGGTTACATTTTTGTCCTCCAGCACGGCAAGCCTGTCCTTCCCTGTGGGTGAAACCTCCGCATTTTGGACATCGTGATCTTGTTTTGGCTGACTTCTCCTTCTTCTTCAAAGGCTGCTGTTGTTGTTTCGGTGATTGTTTCTTCGAGTTGAACTTCACCTGATTGACCTTTTGGCTTGTTGAGGGACGCTGCAGGTCGACTTGCTGCTGTCGAACGGCTTCCTGCTGTCGAACCATTTTCACCGCCTTTTCCAAAGTCAGTTCGTTGTCCAACTGCATTCTTTCAGATAAAGCTTTGTCCCTCACTCCAACCACTATTCGGTCACGGATCAACTGCTCATGAAGACCCTCATTTTCGCAGCTATCAGACAATTTGTACAATGAAATGATGAATTCGTCCACTGGCTCCCGATCCTCTTAAATTCTTGAATTAAATTTCGCACGTTCGTAGATAATATTCTTTCTGACACAGAAGTTGCTGTCGAACGCCTTGAGGACGGAATCAATTTTCGTTGCCTCTTCCTCCTTTTCGCACTTGAAGGTCCTGAATATATCATCCGCGCGGTCATACATCAAGTACATGAACAAATCGATCTTGTCCGCCTCCTCTTTCTTCTTCATTCCACTGACCATGAGGTATCGTTCGAATCTCTTTCTCCATTTGGGCCATTCGTTGGAGTCGAGAAGTCGAAGGTTTCTGGAGGTTGAATCTGAGCCAAGTTGAATTATCTTCCAAGGTACGCAAAATCGATATTTTGCAATATACGGGTTCGTATTTTATCCAGTTATCGCTGCCAGCATGTTTTAACGTCCATCCATACAGAGTTCAAAACAACAACTGACTCACCCGTGCAGGCACGGTCACGCTCCGCTGCGTCACGTGGGAAAACATCCAATGTTCTCAGACATATATATTATATAAATATATAATGTAACGAATTTTATTATCATTATTATCATAATAGTTTGTGTGTTCCGGAATATTTTATTATCAATGATATTAATCAATAATATCAATAATATTCGTTAGGCAAACTTTCACTCGGATAAAACCAGGGTGAAGCCGGGTAACATCCGCTAGTAAATAAATAAATGCGAATAGCTTTATTCGTATTGATACCATTTGGCTCATGACTTCAAGGAGGTATTAGAAAGAAATATGAAAATTTGTCTTTTGCACTTTGTGTAGCATTTTTCATAGATATGAGCAATTTCGGCCATATTGCTTCAGCCGCGTATAGAGTACAATCTGAAACAAACCTGCATTCACACTATAATATGTCATTAATATAGATACACTATGATTATATTTGAATGCAGAAATATTTATTATCAATATCAAGTTTAAATATCAAAATGTCACTATTTAAATATAAACATGTCATTCCCCGCTAGGAGGCGAAACAAGTAGGTCGCACGCAACCTGGCTTCCCGTAAGTTGACTAAATTTTTGAAATATTCTCTCTACTTTGCCACATATAATTTTGGCTAACTCTACCACAATCCAGAAATGAAGGTTCTGTACCTGAAATATTTTAACTTTCTTATTTATTGCTTGAGAGAACGTAATTCAGATCAAAATTTGTATAATTTCAATTTGACTACAGGCTACAGTTCAAAGATTTGCATATTAGATAAGAAGTTTTCTCTCACGAAATGCTATCGAAAAACAAACTTAGTCCGTGTTTTCTTGTCGCTTTTGATTATTTCAAAACCTGGGCCCAAATCATCCAGGCAAACTACCCTAGACACGACCATAGACAAAGACAAAGAACTCAAGGAGCTGTTGACCGTTCTTCTACAGGTACAAATCCAATTTTGTGTTCCAACGTGTTATAATAAAAGAAATCTATCACCTCGTTATTGAATATTTTATCGATATACATCATAAATGCGATAGCTTAAACAAATAAGTACAAAGAAAGAGAATAACAAAAATAAAGCGTTTTAATGAATAAAAAAATATATATATAACTTTCTAGAATCGAACCCATTATCTTATATTTAATAAAGAACCCCGTTGATCCATATAAGCTCTGAGCAAAAATAACCACTGAACGTTGGTTGGTTAATAAACTCAGTGCTGATTTACAAATTAAGGCCACCTTAAACAAGGTAACCAATCAGCGAGGGTATAATCCATTAGTTAGAAGCTTGCAAATTTATGATTCAGCTTTTTTTGATTTAATAAAGATTGTTGCGAAAGTTAAGTTTCAATTTCCTGGAGATGAAATAGCGTCACATTTCACTTATAAAGACATCATATAAATACAACCGGAATAGCAGCAAGAACCTATACCCCGTCAAACAAAACAGATTATTCCTGGATAGTTGGCCCTCTATAATCGATAAGTATATATCCACTCTATAAATAGAAGATTCGATATCTCTAGGGTCTACATACGATTTACAAAATCTAGTCTCAGACGCCACAGCACATTTCGGCTCCACCACAGTGACCGGCATCTAACTTGTATGTAAAACAATCGCTTCAAAAATAGAATAGTACAGTCTTTCCAAATATTGCGTTTATTTTCTCTTTAGAAAGTGATTAGGATGATATAGCAATAATTTTCGGTAATAGCTAAAAATATATTGAAATTATGTATTTGAGGATTTTTTGTTTTGCATATCTTTCATCAGTATATATCTTCCTGGGTGAAACTTTGATAGGATATAGAGTTAGGTGTGGAATATGATCCTGCCATAATTTGACTCTAAATATCCAATAAGTATTAAATTGAATTTATTTGAGCCCCATAAAATGATAAATTCATATTTTTAATCCTAAATATGCTTTTATATCGTGGTCAATTGATATATATTTAAAATTTTCATTAGTAGCGCCTAGCTCAAAAAAACATATAACATTATAAAAATATGTAAATAGATATAAATGAAAATTCCACACGATAAAGAGTTGGCAACTAATATAAAACTATTAAAAAAATGTAAAGGAAGACAAAAATCTAATTTCTTAGATAATTTATTTTCAAAGCCTCGGGGTAATCATTTTTTAAACAATTAGTCTTGAATAAAAAATGAAATAAACTATAAAAATAACACCTACTAGTTAAGTCAATTTTAATCTAACCTAATATTATAATATAGGATAGTTATTTATCTGATGTTGAAAAATATTTGATACTGTGGAAATTTTCTTGGTAAATTTTTGAAGAAAGTGTGTATGTCAGAATTTAAATTTAACTGTTTAATATATTTATCTCTATTTTTATATTGCTACTCTGAGTAAATTCCTTGTTGTTTAAAAAGCGAACACATAATAAAGTGTCTAAATGTTACTTCTCACTCGAATGCTCAGACTCAAAATCGGATTAACTCCATCAATATTTGTACAGTACAATGCCTCTCTAGCGAATTCGTATTTTAATTCCACAAAATTATTTAAATATAAATTAATTTTAAGTAATAGGAAATATTAGAAATCAAAATGTGTGTGTGTGTGTTTGTGGAAATTTCACTACCAAAATCTGGTCGTTTGGCGTTTTAACTTAACTCCTTTGTTAAAATCTGCTTTGTATTTCTTAAAAGAAAAGGTTTTATTAATTCTTCATTTCTTTCCAGGGTTTCAACACCGCACCAGTGAGTAAGATAACAAAACATAATTCTGACCACTTGTATATATATTCAAATTATATAAACGTTTCTATATACCTATTTAGATATTTAAAACAGGCAATTCAAAATTATTTAAACACTATTTTTTCTGTTCTAACCTTTTTAAAGAAGCTCAGGGAGCATTACCTTTTTCCAAAATAAACGAGACGTAAATATCATCTTACACACACAAACACTCTTTAGATGAAGTCGGAATAAAATAATTAGTGATATTCAAGAATTTGGAATTTCTTTTTTTACAAGCTTTCAATGAGCGGAAAAAATCATTACCAATGGGAGGACGCCTGTTTTGTGGACTGTATCCCTTAGCTTTACTAAGGATGGCAGTAATATATCGATGCTCCACGTGGATCTTCCACACATCGATACAGCAATGTTAAAGAGGTTTCTGCTCCCTGTGGGAAAGACCTGAATGTGTATTATTAAAACAAACACATACTCAGTTTACAGCGACCGTTCTTGGTAGTAATTGAGAAAAAATACCTTATTTTTTTAACATTATATTTTCTATAAACTCTATAATAGGATTTCATAAAAATATATTTTTGAAATAAGTCTGTTTATTAACAAGAATCAAAATATTGCGAAAGTCTTTTAATAATGTACCTCAATTATTTTATATGTAAGAAATAATTTTCATATAGATAAAAGGTATTTAATGCTACATAAATGTGATAATTTGGAGCGCAATTAAAAATTACATCAAACTTGATTTAGTAATAAATATTAGAGCATAATTTATGTCGTGTTCTACGACAAGAATTAACACGAGACGATTTCTCACTAAAGAAAACTCTAACTTTATTCATCCTTTGACCTATATATAGGTATCGCGCTTCTCGCGGATATACAAATCTACCATCCTTTAAAAGAAAGTATGTAAAAATATACGAAACAAGTCAATATCATGCAAATGTCGCGAGGTATGCGACAGACTCCCCCCCCCATGACCCCTCATCACTCCCGTGATGGGACTCCTGGTGGTCTAGGATGAAACTTAATGATGTTGGTGATGTGGGCACTCTGGGTTCCTCGTTCTGATTCATAGAGGACATATTTAACACAGCCGTCCACCATCTTTACATCAGTAACAACATGAGGTCCAGTCTGCAGTCGCTGTTTACCTGTGTATTGGTGTTTCACCAGAATCGAATCTCCAGGTTTGACATCAGCAGGTCTTCTTCGATTTCGGTTGTAATAATATTTAGTGCGCAGGCGGTAGTTATGGCGCTGTTTGTCATTAGTCTCCGTTTCAATTCTATGGAGTTGTAAGCCCAATTCCTCATCAGCAGGCACTACCGGCACTGTTCCCTTCCATTTGTACCATGGAGAGCATCCCAGATAGGTATTATGATGTCGATTATGATAATGGACGGCTGCCTCCAAGCAACATTTCCATCCTTTAGGGAACTGTGGGTAGCATTCCATGAAGGTCTTAATTTCTTGAATCACTCTCTCGGCCAGACCATTTCCCGCAGGGTGATATGGACTGGTATGAAGAAACCCGATTCCCTTCTCCTGCGTCCAGTTGTAAAATTCCCCTCGAGTAAAGGAGGTACCTCGATCGGAAATAATTTTCTTTACATTTTTAAGAATGGGATGGTCCGCAAAGTATTCCTTTAGGGCTTTACCCGACTGTTTCATACTTTTGGCGTATACAATCCGAGTAGCTTCATCAATCACTACTAAGAATGACTGGGTAGAGGCATTGGATTCTGATTTCTTTTTGAGTTCTGCGAAGTCAACATGAACCGTATGAAAGGGAACATGAGATTGAACAGGCAAACTCATCTGGTCAGAGGTAGATCTATATTTGGCTTTTACCTTCTGACAGGTGGAACACGTTTGGACATAACGTCGAATGTCCCCCTTCATATTTCGCCACCAAAATCGATTCTTAATTGTGTAATAAGTCCTCCAGAATCCCGAGTGGCCACCGGATTTCGGATCATCATGATACAAGCCGAGAATGCCAGGAACTTGTTCAGGAGTCACCAAATAGGACTTTCTCTGTTCGTCGTATTCCAGCTCTAAAGCTTTATGCTTCAACCAGAACGTCTGTTCATCAGACTTGTCTGGGACGCTTACACACAATCGTGACAACGCGTCGGCGTCCCTCAGTTCCTTTCCCGACCGATGATTTATTATGATATTAAAGGAGCGCAGGAATAACTGCCACCTGGCTAAACGGTCTCTAAGTTCTCCACAACTTAAAAGTTGAGTTAAGGCTCTGTGATCAGTATGTACCACAAAAGGGCGACTCTCCAAGTAGGAACGAAAATGTTTCACAGCCTTTAATACTGCCAAGCACTCTTTCTCGGTAACGGAATAATTTTGTTCGGCTTTTGTAAAGGTGTAGGAGTAATAGCTAATTACCCGAAGTTGTTTACATCTTTTTTCTTGGAGGTCCCTTTGATATAAAATGGCTCCCGTTCCATAGTAGCTGGCATCCGTTGATAGCTCGAATGGCAATCTCCCATCAGGAACCCTAAGAATTGGTTCCTCAGTAATAAGTGCGATAAGTTTTTGGTAGGCCGTCTCGCATTCAGAATCCCATTCGAAGGTTACATCTTTTCCTTTTAATTTGTCCAATGGTCTTACTATGTGAGCATAATCTTTTATAAAGGCGCGGAAATGATTAGTCAATCCGGTGAAACACTGTAAGGACCTCAAATTGTATGGACGTTTCATATTTCGAACCTTTTCGGTAACTTCAGCCCTTATTTTCTTTGTGTCTCCATCGATAACTCTCCCCAATAAGTCTATGCGAGGGACGCAAAATTGACATTTATCAAGATTTAACACTAGGCCCGCAGTGGTCAGTCGTTCAAGAATTCTATGCGTCAAAATGGAGCAATCCTCCTGAGTATAGCCACCACAACAGATGTCATCGATATAAGCTACCACCTTATCACCCAGTAGGTCTCCTAGAATTGTAGTCATTATTCTCTGGAACTTAGCTGGAGAATTCTTCCATCCAAACGGAAGCTTTAGAAACTCGTAATGACCAGATGGAGTTACGAAGGCAGTGTATTTTCGAGTATTTTCTGATACGCCAAGTTGCCAAAATCCATCCTTCAAGTCGAGCTTTGAGAAAAAACGACATCCTCCGAACACATTAATAATGTCGTCTATTCGAGGAAAGGGAAAAGGATCCAAAAGTGTTTCATCGTTAATCCTTCGATAGTCGACACATAATCGATAGTCTCCATTCTTTTTTGGAATTACTATGCATGGAGATGCAAATGCCGAGTTTGATGGTCTAATTATTCCTTCGCTTAGCATCGATCTAATTTTTACATTTAACCAGTTTCTTTTGGTATTCTCCAACCGATATGGCTTTGCACTGACAACTCGAAAGTTTTCTTGCAGTCCAAAGTCCACCTCAAATTTTGAAATTATTGGCGAAGTCCTTTTGCAAAGGCTGGGGTATTTGACCTCGACATCCCTCCTGGTAACGAGGTTCGGGCCAGTTTCAGAAAAGAAACTTATTTGATCTGTAAAGAAGTCCCACTTCACTTTCATGGATTTTAACGTAGGCTTACCAATTAACAGATCAAAGGGCATATCTGGGAGGACAATAGCCTGGATCTTGATTGTTTGCTCCCCAGCCTCCAAAACCAGATCAATGGCTTCGGTAGCAGTGAATTTATTCTGGTTGATCGTGTTTATTAAAGTCTTGGTAGGGTATGTTTTCCACTTGTTTTTTTGTGTTAAATTTTCGTGTATCAGGTTGAGAGAAGAACCGCTGTCCAGATAGGCCTTTACTAAGTGAGAGTTTATCGTCACATCAATTAAGGAATGGGGAGAATCACAAATCGAAAAAATGGTCGATTTTGACCATGGGATCGGCGAACCCATACTCGTCAGTTTTTTTGACAAATACAAACCATTTCCATCATTTTCCGCATGGTATAACCTCGTGTCACTATTTTCAGTGAAATGAACTGGTTTCTTGACTGTGCCAGGAGTTCTTGCAGACGGCCTGATGTTCTCCAGGAGTTTGAGTAGACTTTGCTTGCATTTGATATTTGCCGTGGCCAGTTGTTCCTGCATATGCTGGGGAAGTCCATGAATTATCCCAATAATCAACAATTCCTCACTAAGGCCAGGCATACCAAGTCGCATCTTTCCTTGTTTCTGGTAAAAATACTCCACCAAGGATCCTCCTCGATATCTCCAATTGAAAGCATGGTCGTAACTCACAATGGGATTTTCGTTAAAAGAACCCATAAATTCCTGCTTCCAATCCTTCCAACAATATTCCTCTTCATCCTGGTATTTGTTGTCGAACCATAACAAGGCCGATCCTGATAGGTATGATCGCATTCCATTGATTCTAGCCTTGTCTCTAACCCATCCGTTGTTTTCACAGATGTTTTCATATACTTTGATCCAAATTTTAGGATCCACGTTTCTTCCATCAAAGGTAGCCACATCCATTTTGACTGGCCTACCTACCCTGATTTCACTCTTATTAGTAAGCAGAAAGTCGGTCATTAAACGCTGCTGGTTGGCCATCGTCCTGAGGATACTCTCCATGGTCGAATCTGCCAAGTCCATTTCTTCCTCTTGCATGTCTTGCTTAATAAGCTTAATTTTATCAAATTCTCCATTTGCATACCATTGTATAAGGCCATTTGGAACGCCAACAAATCGGTTTGAATCCTTTTTCAGATAAAAAGCCATTGGTTTCTTGCCATACCTAAAAGTCCTTTCATGACACTCTGGTGACTGGTATTCTTCTGGAATGTCAATAATCTCCTCACCAGAGTGTAAACCAAATCCGATCACCTTATCATCCCTGAAATATAAGACTAGTGATCCTGTCGGCTGCGCCATATTGTCGTGTTCTACGACAAGAATTAACACGAGACGATTTCTCACTAAAGAAAACTCTAACTTTATTCATCCTTTGACCTATATATAGGTATCGCGCTTCTCGCGGATATACAAATCTACCATCCTTTAAAAGAAAGTATGTAAAAATATACGAAACAAGTCAATATCATGCAAATGTCGCGAGGTATGCGACAATTTATATTGTAAAAAAAATGGAATAAACTTTTAGAGACAAAAATATCGACAATAAATAATATAAAGATTCAGTAGTTATATCACATTTAGCACCAAGTAAGACATGGTTTCAATTTTGTATATATTTCCTCTATGTTCAAACACCTTATATATGTATATATATATATATATATATATATATATTGAGACGTTACAAAAACAATTTTCAATTGTACATAAATTCCTTTAAGGTGTTACTTTAAATTTTCTAAGGTTTATTTTCAATTCATTTTTCTCATTCATTAAAAGTCAATGATGTACATGCAAAATTAGTAAAAACTCAATAAAAACGATATGTAAAAATGGATAAAAAAAACAAATGGCTTGTAAAAGAAAGCGGCAATAAAATGAGTTGAGGTAAAATGTCTATTCCATTAACAAACATTTCACTTTTAAAATAATCAACTTTAAAATTAAAGTTTTACAAAACAGAAAATTAGCGTTTTAAAAATAAAAACGTGGCATTTGGCGCAGTCATAAAGGATACGGAAAGAAAAAATGGCGGAAAATCAAACAACCGGTTGCAAAATTTCAACGGCTCGAAGTCGGCAATTAGGCCTGAGTCATTGATCAAATTATATGATTTTGAAAATAATTCTTTAAAGGAAGATGAAAAAATCAAAAATCTTATGTACTACTTGACAGATTCAGCACTTGAATGGTATGCAGACGAGATTATTTCAAATCCTGCAATAAAAAGATGGGAAGTTGTAAAGGAAAAGTTGATTCAAAGATTTGGTTCATACAACGCAAATCCAATTGTCTCAGCATCAAATCGAAGATTAAAACGAGAAGAATCAATAGAAAATTATTATCAAGATAAAATTCGCCTGTTAAATCAAACCCATCTAACGAAGGAGGAAAAAAAAATATTTATTAACAGACGGACTTCCAAATGATTGGAAAGATTTAATTGTGGCTGCACAGCCAACTGACGCCACAAAATGGTTTCATATCGCAGCTTCAATTGAACAAAATAGGGCTTCAATTCAGTTTAAGCCTAAAAACAAAATACATCTCGCGACAAAAAATAATGATAATAGAAAAAATGTTTGCCCATTCTGGTGTCCAATATGTTCAAAAAAAGGGAATAAAAATTAAACATTGGGTCACAGATTGTGAGGATTATGATCCTAATTATAAAAAAGGATAGGCCTAATCAAAACACCTCAGTGAAACAAGTATGCGGAGCCCCGGAATTGTTGAATGTAAGTACTTTGACAAATACCCCTACACAAGGAGCTTTCAAGCTTATCAACATAAGTGTTGAAGTAAATGGAATTCCTGCGCAAGCATTTGTGGATACTGGAGCAACAGTATCAATAATCAATTGGCGATTGTTCGAGCGAACCCGTCTTCAACTTCAACCAAATTCAGACATTCACATCAGCCAAGCGGATGGTGTTACCAGGACATGTGGAAGCCTTCAGACCAAGGTAAGAATAGATAAACTAATTAAACCTGTAACTCTCCTTGTAATGAAGAACTTTAAATATACACTCTTGATCGGATTAGATGTTGCATCTCTTTTTAATCTTTTAATAGATGTCAAAGACAAAACAATTTACACCAAATTTGATGGATTACAAAATCCAATTCTTGTAAATCATCTAGAAGAGATAAGAGAACATGAATTAAAAAATATTACTTGAACACAATAGGAATGTATTTTGTCAGCATGCCATTGATTTGGGAAAAGTAGCTATACAACATAAGATCATCATGAAAAGTGAACAACCAATTTCTCTTAGACCCTATCGTCGTCCTCTAAAAGAGTATGAAGAGATAGCTGAACAAGTTAAAGAACTTCTCCTTCAGATTCTCCTTGGGCATTTCCTGTTGTTATGGTTCCCAAGAAGGATGGAAATAAAAGGATGTGCATTGATTACAGACGTCTTAATGAGATCACGCTGGATGACAGGCAACCCCTCCCTCACATACAGGACATGTTTGATCGATTGCATGGATCCAGATTCTTCTCTACCCTTGATGTTGCATGGGGTTAAGGGCAGATCGAAATGGACCCGCAATCTATTCAAAAAACTGCATTTGTCACAAACGATGGTCATTATGAGTTTTTAGTGATGCCATTTGGTTTAAAAAATGCTGCTTCAACGTTTCAAAGGATAATCCAACATATTCTAGGTGAATTATTATGGAAAGGAAATTGCTCTTTCCAAGATGACATATTGGTGTACACGAAAACATGGCAAGATCACATAGAGCTTCTTAGTAAAGGTTTTGACAAATTAAGACAGTACAACATGAAATTAAAATTGTCGAAATGTATTTTTGGAAGAACTGAAGTAAAATACCTCGGACATATCATCAGTCACAATCAATTAAAACCTTATCCAGGAAAAGTAAAATCTATTCAAGACTTTCCAAGACCTTATATTGTAAAGAAAGTTCGTCAGTTCATGGGATTGGCAAATTATTACAGAAAATTTGTGAAGGACTTTTCTAAAATTTCATTCCCCTTGGTTCGACTCACTCGGAAGAATCAGCCCTTCATCTGGAATGAGGAAGTAGAGGAGTCGTTCGCTAAACTTAAAATGGCACTATCTACAAAACCTGTCCTTGCTATTTACAACCCGGACTACCCCTCTAAAGTTTATACAGATGCCTCCAAATATGGGATTGGAGCAACCTTACACAAATTGGTCCAGACAATGAGGAACATGTAATTGCTTATTACTCCAAAACACTGCAACCACACCAAGAGAATTATTCTGCTTATAAGATGGAATGCCTAGCCGTAACACAAGCAACTGATCACTTCATGTATACATAGAAAACCAACTATTTGAAATCATCACTGATCATGCGGCGCTCCAATGGCTTTTCACCATGAAGAAACCGAAACCTAAGTATTTTAGATGGATTCTTGGTTTATCCTCGAAATCATGTAACATCGTTCATCGTTCTGGAAAGCAACAAACTCATGTTGACGCCTTATCAAGACTCCCAGTTGTTAACATTGCAACTCAAGAACTTCAAGAACACCAACAAAATTCAGATTTGAGTTTCTTGAAAAATTCCCACACTCACGACGGTGTGGTAATGATCAAACAAAAAGGAGTTTTTAAAGCAGTTGTCCCAAACTCGCTTACCAAAAAAATATTGGAAGAATATCACGATTCATTGAGTCACCCATCAATAACCAAAACATGCAAACTTATAACTCAATGTTATTGGTGGAAAGGAATAACAACTGATATCAAGAATTATGTTCGATCTTGTAAATCTTGTCAACTAGTGAAGGTCAGACATGAACCAACTTTAGGAGAAATGATCACTCCAACGTCAAATATCCAACCATTACATATGATCGGTTGTGACACTATTGTACTGGGAACAGCAGCAGCTAACACAAAGCATAAATTCATTCAAGTTTTTGTTGATCACACAACTCGTTATCTATGGGCAAATCCCACAATAACAAACACTGCTCAAGCTGTCACTCAATGTCTTGATAAGATAATCAAATCTGTTAAATCGATCAATACTATCTTAACAGATAATGGCAAAAATTTTATATCAAAAGAGTTCAACAAATTTCTTTCTTTACAAGGAATTAAACACACATATACTTCGCCTTATCATCCTCAGTGCAATGGCAATTGTGAGAAATTAAATGATACGATAATGACAAAACTGAGAATAGCTGTTCTAGAGAAACCTAGATGTAAATGGAGCTCATTGTTACCGCAAGTTGTCAAAAATTATAATTCCACACCACATGACGTGACTGGTTTTTCACTGCTTTTCTTAATGTATGGAATCGGTAATGTACCCGAATTTGCCGACCAAACTCCAATTACAATTGAAGAAGCCAGGAAGAAAGCTAGCCTGCGGACAGAACAAATTAGAAGTAAGTGGAAGATTAAACACGATAGCCATCACCCCAAGTATGTCTTTAAAGAAGGAGACTTAGTCATAAGAAAAATTGCCTTCAACGACCCTCGTCTCATCAAGACATCACCAAAATATGAAGGACCATTTGTCATTCGAAGAGAGATATCTGATGTAACCTACGATATCTCTCTGAAAGACCAAAAGCAAGCAAGACGCGTTCACATATCTCAACTTCGACCATTTATTACCCGAGAATAAATGCTTCAAGAAGGGGAATATGAGACTTTACAAAAAACAATTTTCAATTGTACATAAATTCCTTTAGGGTGTTATTTTAAATTTTCACATGTTTATTTTCAATTTCTTTTTCTCATTCAATAAAAGTCAATGATGTACATGCAAAATTAGTAAAAACTCAATAAAAACGATATGTAAAAATGGATTAAAAAAAACAAATGGCTTGTAAAAGAAAGCGGCAATAAAATGAGTTGAGGTAAAATGTCTATTCCATCAACAAACATTTCACTTTTAAAATAATGAACTTTAAAATTAAAGTTTTACAAAACAGAAAATTAGCGTTTTAAAAATAAAAACGTGGCAATATATATATATGAAAAAACAATAGAAAAAATAAAAGATAAGTGGGTCAGGTGTTGATATTAAAAATAAAAAAGGCATCTCCTGACCGCGAGCACATGTGCTTTTTAGATGGCAGAGCGCCATCTAGTGGAGCAAAAATAAACTAAACGTTTATTTAGCTTGCTCCGTGATATTTAGCCAACCCAATTTCTTGATTTATCAAGAAAAGCCATCCACCAACGCGTTTCGCGCTGTTGGCGCTCGTCAGCGTGGAGAAGGCTGTAACCATTGCGCCCAAAAAATATTTTTGGTCCCAATGGCTTCCTAAGAAATCAGAAAATGGGTATTTAAGGCCAAATTTGCGTAAAGACGTAAAATTTCCCCAAAAAAATATTTTTTGGTCGCAGTGGTTACAGCCTTCTCCACGCTGACGAGCGCCAACAGCGCGAAACGCGTTCGTGGATGGCTTTTCTTGATAAATCAAGAACTTGGGTTGGCCAAATATCACGGAGCAAGCTAAATAAACGTTTAGTTTATTTTTGCTCCACTAGATGGCGCTCTGCCATCTAAAAAGCACATGTGCTCGTGGTCAGGAGATGCCTTTTTTATTTTTAATATATATATGATACATTTTGAATGATAGAATGTAAATTTCATTTTATTTATTTATTTTTTTTTTACTAAAGATTTAATTAAATGGTGTATGTAAATTTTTGTTTTGTTTAAAAAAGATTTGAAAAAAAAATAAAGACGATGATTATTGAGGTGGAGACAGCCACAAACGACTGCTTAATTGTCATTTCCACACATTGAACTTTGGAAAAATTACAATACGACAAAGTAGTCGACAGGATTCGAACTTGTCCGCGGAAATTTTATTTAATCTCAGGGCATGGGAAAGAGGAAGGCAAGCCCAAAAATTACTTCATCTATTAATAAGACTGATCTTAAAGAAAATTCGAATATGGAATATTATCCCAAAGATATGATACCAAGCTTTAACCCTGAAGAAGGGCTTAAATACTCGCAATGGCTGAAGGTTTTCAACCAACAGATCAAGCTTCGGAATATCAAACAAGAAGATGCTCTTTTCATGATACCTACTCTCTTTAAGGGCAATGCTCTTGAGATTTATGCCACAATTTGTGACGAAATTGACACATTGGAAGATTTACATTCTAGGATGATGACATTCTTCCCAGAGTTTGAACGCGGCCTACATAAAAAGTTTTGGCAACTAACTAAGCAAGAGATGCAATCAGTTCGTAGTTATTATCTTGAAAAGATAAAAATTGGCACACAGCTACCACATGCCAAAGGATTTAGTCTTGGAATCTCTTACATCTGGTGCCGGCCCACTCGAGAAGTTTCTGATTGCTTCCTCGCCACATTCCTTAGAGGACTGGCTTCGTATTGCCGAATCATTGGAGCACACAACTCAACAAAGGGACGGAAGATGGAATAATGGACGGAGGAACAACTTTGCTGGAGGAAATCGCCCCAACATGGCCTCGCGGTGGCGATCTATCACGCCGCAGCATGGAGATGTCAACGCCGGCCAACTCCACGAACCTGGCCATCCTGGGACTTCATCCATCGGCCTACAAAGTGCGTCGAACCCCGGTAATCAAGACCAAGTGGGATATTGACGGTGCCCGGGGATCAGAGCGGATGTGGGGACAGCAGACTCATGGTTCCTGGGTATGTTTATGATTCTGTTTGGTTCAGGTAGTGAGATTAATATCTTACCTACTCATTTTTTGGCCAAGAATTTTTCAAATAACATAAATATTTCTAGTTACGATAAAATAAGTACTGTATCTAATAATGTTAACATAAAAGGCCAGATTTGTTTGAATATAAAAATTGGAATTATAACTAAAAATATTTTGTTTTATATTATTGATAATCTAAATTTGAACTTTTTGATAATGTCCACAAAGTACCTAAAATATTTTAAACTGAAGATTGATTTTGATAAAAATGTTATTATGCAAAATGATGGTGTTTTATCTAATTTTGATTATACTTTTTCTAAAGAAGAACTTGATGCCTTACAATATGATAATTCTAAAAATTATTTAAGTCTTGTTAGGTCTAAATATTGCAACAAACATAATTATTGTTTAAAACTATCAGGGAAATGTAATCGTATAAAAAATGTACATGCCATAGGTAAAACTATAAATCAATCTAACATATATTTTCCTTCTTGTTTTAAATCGAGACCTATTTATCAACCAAACTTCCGACCTTTGCCTTTACCAAACTCAGAAGATAGTTATATACATAATGACGTCAGACTGGGAAATAATTTCCATGTTTTGATGAATGACTATGATGATATTTTTGGTGAAAATAAGTATAATGTTAGACCTTTAAAGGTAGATCCCCCGAGACTAACACTCAGAGATAAGACTCCTGTTTGTCTCAGACCTTATAGACATAATCTAAAGGATAACGGAACAATTAAAGAACAAATTAGTCAGTTGTTGAAATATGGCATAATTAAGCCTGCTTCATCACCATACAGTTCACCAGTAACCCTAGCCCGTAAAAAAGGAGAAAGTGATAAGACTAGACTATGTATTGACTTTAGAAAATTAAATTCAAAATTAATGGGTGACAGTTTTCCAATTCCGTTAATTGAAGATATCATCCAGAAGGTTCAAGGGTCGAGAGTATTCTCATGTCTTGACATTTTAAGTGCATACTTGCATGAAAAGGATCAATACATGACATGTTTTACCACCACAGAAGGTTCCTATCAATGGTGTAGACTACCATTTGGTCTACGTACAGCTCCCGCCATCTTTAATAGGATACTTAGTTCAATATTACAAAAATATGACCTTAAAAATGTAATTTCTTATTTTGATGATATATTGGTTTTTTCAAACGATACGCAATCCCATTTGGAACATCTTAAGGAAATATTTGAAATTCTACAAAAAGAGGGTATCCAACTTAGGAAGGAAAAGTGTTTATTTTTTATGAAAAAGATAAATTATTTAGGTTATGAAATTTTTGGAGACCAAATGTCTCCCTCGGGCATTAATGTTGATATAATTAAATCATTGCCACCTTCTCGTAATGTTAGGTGCTTAAGATCATTTTTAGGAAGCGTTACACATTATGCTAAGTTTATAAATCATTTTAATAAATTAAGAGCTCCCTTAAATAATCTTTTGAAAAAAGATATAAAATTTACATGGACTGACGAATGCCAAAAAAGTTTTGAGGCTCTTAAAGAAGCATTAGTTTCGAAACCAATCCTCCAAATTTATAATCTGTTATTAACTACGCATATCTTTTGTGATGCTAGTACTGCAGGTTTAGGAGGCGTGCTCAAACAGGAGTATCCTGATGGCACAATGAGACCCATAGCGTTTTATAGTAGGGCCTTAAGGGGGGCAGAATCCAAATATACCATTACAGAGCTGGAATTATTAGCAATAATAGAAACGTGCAAGAGATACCATCCCTACCTTTCAGGTCAGCGGGTAATAGTTCACACTGATCATCAAGCACTAATTTGGTTAAATAATTTCAAACATACAAATGGTAGACTATTTCGATGGTCATTAAGATTATCAGAATATGATTTGGAATTCAAATATAATAAAGGATGTGAAAATTATGAGGCTGACATGTTGTCCCGCTTACCATATTCTTACTTCCTATCCATACAAGATTTAAAAGAAGGACAAGAATCCTTAGCTAAGCCATCATCTAAATTATATTTCAATAAAGACAATATCACTTATATTCGATTAAAAAATGAAGATAGAATAGTAGTACCACCATCTTTACAACAAGAATTGATAATTAAGGCTCATGAAAGTTTAGGACACCCAGGTATTAGTGCAATGGCTAGGGTAATATCAACACAATATTATTTTAAAGGTATGATAGGTAAAATAAAATATTATATTTTGAAATGCAGGACCTGTCAATCTGTAAAGAAGCCGACTACACCCTCATATGGACTCATGGGTACTTTACCGCTAGCTGAGAAACCATTTGATGTAGTTGCTCTTGATAGTATTTTAGGCCTAGGAGAATATAATAGTACAAAAAATTGCCTTCATGTAGTAGTTGATCATCACTCTAGATACATTTGGGCTTTTCCTTCTAAGAGTACCTCGATAGCAACGTATATAAATATTATAAATCAGTTATTAAGTATAGGTAAGCCAAAGATTATTGTTACCGACAGACATCCCTCATTTGTCTCCAAAAGATTCAATAAGTTCATACAGGAAAAAGGCGTAAAACACGTTATGGCATCCCCTTCTCATCCACAATGTAACGGGCTGGTAGAAAGGGCTAATGCCACTATCATTTCGAATTTAAGACTCCACCATCAACAAAATCCCAGAATTCCATGGCACAAGCTATTACAAAAAGCATTAGAAGAATATAGGAATACTCCCCATTCAATAACTACAATTCCTCCCGTTTATTTACTTTTCGGCATTAATCCATTTTATACCAGTGACCTAACAATAGCCTATCCCCCCATAGAAGAAGCTAGGAAAACCGCCAATGATAATACAAAAAAACTACATCTTAAATTAGTCAAAAGATATAATGAATCCCATAAAACACCCAATTTAAAAATAGGAGATAAGGTACTGTATAAGATCCCTTACCAATCAGGCCAAGGTAAACTTATGCCAGCTTTTTACCCAGAACCTTATACGATAATTGCCATACCTTCCCCCCAAACAATAGAAATAGATAAGCCATGTCAACCCGAAAATAAACGTACAACAATAGTTAATATTTCTAAAATAAGACTCTGGGAACCAGTATTTGAAGATACCGAGGAAAACCTACACACAATTTTTCCATTTCAAGAAGAGGACCTGGAACAATGCTTGGGCACTTAGCTTAACAGGCAAGTTTTTCCACTACAAACCCTAAATTTTGCATACTTCCATTAAGCAATAAAAGTTGCTATTGAATGGGATTATACCTATGTGTATGAGGGTATGTAAACATGTAGTGCTTGATATTTAGAAAATTTTCCCCAGTTGTCTGCATTATGTTAGTTAGGTTTTGTAAGGCCACCTTTTCCTGTGAATTCCCCACCTAACAGGCCTTGGTCGCCTTTTGCCTCTAACAATATAATTACTTGTGTAATATAATTTTTGCATTTTTTTTCTTTTTTCTTTTTCTTCTCTCTTTTTCCCCTTCGAAATGTATCTCATCCTTTACCTTCCATCCCCTCCCAACCTCCGTTGAGGAAGAAAATTTAATACAAATTTTTCTTTTTTTTTGTGGGGGGTAGTGATACATTTTGAATGATAGAATGTAAATTTTATTTTATTTTATTTTTTTTTTTACTAAAGATTTAATTAAATGGTGTATGTAAATTTTTGTTTTGTTTAAAAAAGATTTGAAAAAAAAATAAAGACGATGATTATTGAGGTGGAGACAACCACAAACGACTGCTTAATTGTCATTTCCACACATTGAACTTTGGAAAAATTACAATACGACATATATATATTGTATATGTGTCATAATATTACTCTTCCAGGAATAATAAAGTAAACCTAGAGTCATCCCAGAGAGAGACAGCAGCTGAAGTCCAGTCATTTGAGACACCAGCGACATTCCAGGGGGGGGGGGGACCACAGGGGCGTTACTTGGAACCTCAGGACTAATTAAGACAGTTGAGGATTTTTTGTGTGCGATACAAACGGCCGCCGGCTGTGGCCGGTCGCGGGCCTCTCCCGTCTATCTCTCTCTGGTTGCCTGGGTTCTTCCTTTACCAAACTGTGGTGTGAATATTTCTCTTTCCCCACATTATTATTATATTGTCACATTGAAAGTCGACAGGATAAGACCTGGCAGGGAAAAAAATTCCCATACCTACTAGAAAATGAAGAACAAAGAAGTACAGCCATAGAGATCGGACGAACCCACAGCCAAGCTCCACAATAATTTACAACCAACCCAACTGTAGCCACTCCTCTTCGAGCTCTCACGCCCTTCCTCGCTGACTTTTGAACCGTTACCCTGAAGAAGTGATAACCTACGACGGAGATGAAGCTGCCGCCCACTTCTCCCAGCACTAGATCTGCCCAAGAACGATCGCCGCGCCAGAGCAGGACACCTTCCACCACCATGGACTCCGCCATACCTCTGCCACTACAGTAGCGGACAACACTGGCACGTACAGTGCCTCCCTCAATGAACTCAATGAATCACTTTCTCTCTAAACCAAGAACCTGTAAATGCAATTGTTTTAACCCCTACCATTCCTTCTTCATAGAAGTCAGTCCTTGTACACTCTGGTTCCAATATTTCCATAATTATTTAGTTCTCGCCACGCCTATTAACAATGATATTATTCTCCATACTATTTATCTAGATATTTGTAACCCATTTTAAATTTGTACCTTACCAATCGAATTAATAATAGACATTTTAATGAAATATTTTTATTTTAAAGTCATCCCTTAAAAATGGACTTCTACCTATTCATATTTTTACGATTTTTAAGATTAACAATATATTTTCATAATCAAGTTATGTATAAAAATAGTGTTCCTCTACCTAACCATTTGTTCCACTTTGTATATGACTTCTTGTAATTGTAAGCACGGCTCACGAAAAATAATTTCATTCCCTAACCGACCCAAAATACACTCTGTAATTCAGACGTCGAAGAATTCCAACCACCACGTGAGCCTTGCTTACAACCAACCCTTGGTGACTCTTATCTATCTTCCCCTTAATGTCCCACTCATCCTTACAACTTGTCAACCTTCAACCAGCTTATGACCTCCTATCGAATTATTGATTAATCAATTATCAAACTACTATATTGTCATTTCAAAATTCTAATCTTCACCCTTGATTTACGAAAATATATTTTGTAGTTTCTCTCTAGCATATCCACAGACCCACACCATCTAGCCACTGGTGTGTTCGTCACAGGATGCAGATTGACTAACTGCTAGATGTTTATCAACTCCTTTTGGTTCGCACTTGAACAATCTGCATCGAGCGGCACAGTTCGCTCCTTCTTCTCGCGCCCCACGTTCGCCACACGGACCCTGTCTTCAAATCTATGTTTGTCCCTTGTCCATACCAGCACGATATAACCTACTTCCGATATTTACCACGGAGGTAGGTTAAACATCGTCGCTGATTCTGTCCGGTCCGTCATCATTTCGCGCAGATATGGGTTTTACGTTCAACCCATCGGGAAAATCATCGCCTCGCACAAGCTCCCACGACTGTTCAAACACCTCGGGTCCGAGCAACTTGTCACCTGTAAAGGACAACGCCGTCCTCGTCCCAAATTTTGGCACTGTGCGCGCATACTTTTTTCTAATTAGTTAAAACTACTAAAGTCTCATAGTATCGAAATAATTAAGGTAGGAAGGCCCAAAGCAAGTTTCCCCTCGCTCTGTTCGCCTATATTCTACCTTTGCATCTCGAACTATTTTTTATCTTCGCAAATTAAATATAAGTTCATTCGACTTCCTCACCTACACATAGGACTTTTCCCCTCGGACTCGCTACACAAGTAACTGCATAGATAAGGTAGAATGGCTCAAAGCAAGTTTCCCCTCGCTCTGTTCGCCAAAATTCTAACATTGTATGTAGTTCTATATTTACCTCAGTCCTGAGTTCACGCAATTTCCAGCCTCAACCTCATTTCTCGTACTCTACATCTATAGCATAGAAAACCCATGCCAAGTCTTCCCCTTGCCATGTCCGCCTGAAAACATATCTTAAAGTGTAGAGTTCCCCAGTCTTAATGGCTCAATATTTTCATCATGTGTATGTGGCTCTTCTTCTCCTTGTTCACACTCCTCAATAACATTCCCTTATAATACATTAGATGTTATTGTTTATAGCTTTTTATAACTTTGATATTATCAAAAATTCCCTTAAATATCAAACTCTCTGGTGTTGTAAAACAGCTTGTAAATAATATTTACTTGTGTACTATACAATATTTTATTTACATAAAACTATGTCACCATTACCTTAATCAATTTCAACTGTGAAATTATTTTCTCTATTCCTGGCTTCTTCAGCTTTAAGTATACTCAAACCATGTTCAGCCTTCTTCAACGGGGGCCATATGTCATAATATTACTCTTCCAGGAATAATAAAGTAAACCTAGAGTCAGCCCAGAGATAGACAGCAGCTAAAGTCCAGTCATTTGAGACACCAGCGACATTCCAGGGGGCGACCAAAGGGGCGTTACTTGGAACCTCAGGACTAATTAAAACAGTTGAGGATTTATTTTGTGTGCGATACGAACTATACGAACGGCCGGCCGCTCAGCGGCGGGCAGGCCGGCTGTCCCCCATCTCTCTCTCTGGTTGTCTGGGATTCCTCTACCAAATTGTGGTGTGTTTATTTCTCTCTCCCCATATTATTATTTTATTGTCACACACACACATATATATATATATATATATATATGTGTAGAGAAATCCTAGACAACCAGAGAGAGAGACGGCCCGGCCACCGCTGAGCGGCCCGCCGTTCGTATCGCAGACAATCACCCAACTGTGTTAATTAGTCCTGAGGTTCCAAGTAACGGCCCCTGTGGTCGCCTCTTGGAATGACGCTGCTGTCTCAAGTGACCAATCCTTACCCGCCCTCTCTCTCTGGGTTGACTGTAGGTTTTCTTTATTATTCCTGTAAGGGCTTATATTATGACATATGGCCCCCGTTGAAGAAGGCTGAACATGGTTTGAGTATACTTAAAGCTGGTGAAGCCAGGAATAGAGAAAATAATTTTACAGTTGAAATTAATTAAGGTAATGGTGACATAGTTTTATGTAAATAAAATATTGTATAGTACACAAGTAAATATTATTTACAAGCAGTTTTACAACATCGGAGAGTTTGATATTTAAGGGAATTTTTGAAAATATCAAGGTTATAAAGGGCTATATACAATAAATTATAATGTATTATAAGGGAACTGCTATTGAGAAGTGTGAACAAGGAGGAGAGTCACATACACATGATGAAAATATTGAGCCATTAAGAACTGGGGAACTCTACACTTTGAGATATGTTTTCAGGCTGACATGGCGAGGGAAACACTTGGCTTGGGTTTTCTATGCTATAGATGTAGAGTACGAGAAATGAGGTTGAGGCTGGAAATTGCGTGAGCTCAGGACTGAGTTAAATATAGAACTACATACAATCTTAGAATTTTGGCGAACAGAGCGAGAGAAAATTGCTTTGGGCCATTCTACCTTATCTATGCAGTTACTCATGTAGCGAGTCCGAGGGGGGAAGTCCCGTGTGTAGGTGAGGAAGTCGCATGGACTTATAGTTAATTGGCGAAGATAAAATAGTTCGAGATGCAAAGGTAGAATATAGGCGAACAGAGCGAGGGGAAACTTGATTTGGGCCTTTCTGCCTCAATTATTTAGATACTATGAGACTTTAGTAGTTTTAACTAATTAGAAAAAAGTATGCGCGCACAGTGCCAAAAATTGGGACGAGGACGGCTTTGTCCTTTACAAGTGACAAGCTGCTCGGACACGAGGTGTTTGAACCGTCGTGGGAGCTTTTGCGAGGCGATGATTTCGCGGTGGGTCGAACGTAAAACCCATGTCTGCGCGAAATGATGACGGACCGGACAGAATCAGCACCGATGTTTAATGTACATCCGTGGGAAATATCGGAAGTAGGTTATATCGCGCTGGTTTGGACAAGGGACAAACATAGATTTGAAGACAGGGTCCGTGTGGCGAACGTGTGGCGCGAGAAGAAGGAGCGAACTGTGCCGCTCGATGTAGATTGTTCAAGTGCGAACAAAAAGGAGTTGATAAACATCTAGCAGTTAGTCAATCTGCATCCTGTGACGAACACACCAGTGGCTAGATGGTGTGGGTCGGTGGATATGCTAGAGAGAAATTCTACAAATTATATTATCATAAATCAAGGTTGAAGATTAGGATTTTGAAATGACAATATTGTTGGCAATAATTATCGATAATTGATTAATCAATGATTCTATAAAAGGCCATGAGCTGGTATATAAAGGTTGACAAAGTTGTAAGAATGAGTGGGACATTAAGGGGAAGATAGATAAGAGTCACCAAGAGTTGGTTGTAAGGAAGGCTCACGTGGTGGTTGGAATTCTTCGACGCCTGAATTACAGAGTGAATTTTGAGTCGTTTAGGGAAAGAAATTATATTTTGTGAGCCGTGCTTAAAAGTAGGAGAGGTCATATACAAAAGGGTAAAGATGTTTAGGTACTGGAGCCCTATTGTGATTGAGCACTATTATGAAATTGATTGTTGTTATTATTAAAAATCGAAAAGCAATGCATAGATAGAATGCCAATTTTAAGGAATGACTTTAAAATAAAAATATTTCATTAAAATGTCTATTATTAATTCGATTGGTAAAGTACAAATTTAATGGGTTACAAATATCTAGATAAATAGTATTGAGAATAAAATCATTGTTAATAGGCGTGGAGAGAATAAATTGAACTAAAATAGTTATAGAAAATATTTTGACAACAGAGTTTACAAGGAAGGACTTCTTTGAAGAATGAATGGTAGGGGTGGAAACAAATACACTCACAGGTTATGCTGGTTGAGGGCGCAAGTAGATACATTAAGT
>CP092867.1:71201639-71232304 GCA_030710605.1 Cordylochernes scorpioides | reverse complement strand
TCATTGAGGGAAGGTTCTTTCTGCTAATATTGTACAGGACAGTGTTGATCGCCACAGTAGTGTCAGGGATATGGCGGAGTCTTGTCCATGATGATGGAAGGTGTCCTGCTCTGGCACGGTGATCGTTCTTGGGCAGATCTAGTGCTTGGAGAAGTGTGCGGCAGGTTCACCACCGTCGTAGGTGATTAGTTCTTCGGGATCACGGTTCAAAAGTTGGTCGAGACTGAGGTTGAGAGCTCGAAGAGAAGCGGCTACAGTAGAGTAGGTCGTTGAGTCTTGTGGAACTTGGTTGTGGGTTTGTCCGATCATCGTGGTGTTGCTTCTTTTTTCTTCATACTCTGGTATATGAGGAATTTGCTTCCCTGCCAGGTCTTATCCTGTCGACTCTTCTGTGATAAGATCCTGTCGACTTTCAATATGACAATATGATAATAATGTGGAGAAAGAGAAATAATCACACCACAATTTGGTAGAGAAATCATAGACAACCAGAGAGAGAGAGACGGCCCGGCCACCGCTGAGCGGCCGACCGTTCGTATCGCACACAATCACCCAACTGTGTTAATTAGTCCTGAGGTTCCAAGTAACCTCCCCTGTGGTCGCCTCTTGGAATGTCGCTGCTGTCTCAAGTGACCTATCCTTACCCGCCCTCTCTCTCTGGGTTGACTGTAGGTTTTCTTTATTATTCCCGGAAGAGCATATATTATGACATATATATATTATATTATCGTTCGGATTGGTTGGATTGGTTGCTTGGATTGGTTGTTGTAAGACCCTGTTGATTTACTTGAGAGGGTTGACCTGGGGTGATTGATGACGCAGTCGTTTTGGCTGAAATGGTAGGTTTTCTCACAGGGGAAATTACGCGAGGGACACAGAATGGGATTGAAAATAGGACCAGGCGATCAAGGGAGAGAAGGGTTTTTGAATAATGGGGTACTTGACTATGATATTCTAACATAGAAGTTACCTGAGCGAGAAGGGCTCAAGCACGTCTTGCTTCTTGTAGTGTCGAGCTCCCAACTGACTTACTTGAGTCCGAGATTTACCTCGTTAACTCTCTATTGCTCTCATTGGTTGAAATCGTCTACGTGATTACATTTGGTTGGCTGTTAGCTATTCCTGCTGGACTCTGATTGGATATTGGTGCCTCCATTGTCTTTTTCCATCCTCCAGGAAGAAGAAGGTCTTTGAACTTAGTTTTTATTAGTTCCTGGGTAATAATCTTTACTTCCTGGATAATGAAATCCTGGTAATGGTTTCTGCCCAGTTCGTTAGACCTAACCTTTATTAAAACCTTTTGGATCATACATTGCATATATTGTGGTGGGGTTACATCTTGGTATATACAAAATATGACAGATGCGCCCCCTACATGTGAAAAATATAAAAAGGTGTAGCCTGAAGTGAATTCTGTAAGAGAAAAGTGATTTTGTGGGCGAAAAATAATTATGGGTACTGGGAGGCTATATACCAGTATTGTATGTGACATAAAAGATAAAAGAGAATGGTGTTGGTGAGATATTGGTTGAATAAAAGGAAGAGAAATAAAAATAATTCAATTATAAGAAATCAAAGTGAATGCGCTTTGGTGCATTGTTGAGTGATAAAAAAAAGAAAAAAGTGCCTACACAATTCAGCTCAAGATGGGGAAAACTAAAATCGAGGGATTTTTTCTGTTAGGGCTTTTGAGAAATCAAAAATAAAATTAGATTGTAAGAAAACAAAGTGAATGCGCTTTGGTGCATTGTTGAGTGAAAAAAAAAAGAAAAAGGTGCCTACACAATTCAGCTCGAGATGGGGAAACTAAAATCGAGGGAATTTTCCTGTTAGAGCTTTTGAGAAATCAAAAATAAAATTTAGTTGTGAGAAATCGAAGTGAATGCGCTTTGGTGCATTGTTGAGTCAAAAAAAAAAAAAAAAAAAGGTACCTACACAATTCAGCTCGAGATGGGGAAACCTAAAATCGAGGGAATTTTTCTTTTAGGGCTTTTGGAAATCAAAAAATAAAAAATAAAAATAAAAATCTAGAAAATTAAAAGAAAACCAGTGAGTTTTCGTTAAAAAAAATTATTTAGTGGTTGAGAAAGTAATCTATATATATAAAAATGGATGTATGTCTGTTTGTTTGTCCTTTATGCCTGACCAAACCACTCATTGGATCGCCATGAAACTTTGGGAAGTTATTTAGTATAGTACTGGGAAGGTTTCTAGCAAATAAAATTTTTGAAATAACTTTTCGCCTAGAAATAATCAAGATAAATATTCTAATTTATCTGTTATAATTCAACAATCTGCTCTAAATATTATCATGATGATACGATGATTTTGTAATGTAGAAAATTAGGAAAGACAAAATTCAGGATGACACGGCAATTTATTTGAGACAAGAATAATGATACAATTCAAAGGCAAGATACTATTCCTTTAACTTCCAATTACCGAGGGAACCAATTAATATTGATTTTATTCAACTTATCATGTATTTTTTCAAGGGACCGGGAAAAAAATGCTCACTTTATCGAGAGATTCGTTAAACAAACCTTTACTAGGGTAAAACCCGGGCGAAGCCGGGTACATCCATACAAGAATAATGATACAATTCCAAGGCAAGATACTATTCCTTTAACTTCCAATTACCGAGGGAACCAATTAATATTGATTTTATTCAACTTATCGAGTATTTTTCAAGGGACAGGGAAAAAATGTTCACTTTATCGAGATATTCGTTAAACAAACCTTTACTCGGGTAAAACCCGGGCGAAGCCGGGTACATCCATACAAGAATAATGATACAATTCCAAGGCAAGACATTATTCCTTTAACTTCCAATTACCGAGGGAACCAATTAATATTGATTTTATTTAACTTATCGAGTATTTTCAAGGGACCGGGAAAAAAATGTTCACTTTATCGAGAGATTCGTTAGACAAACTTTTACTCGGGTAAAACCCGGGCGAAGCCGGGCGGGTCCGCTAGTTAGTTTATAAACAAAATTTTAAAAAAAGTTGTTATATAAATGGTAAATATTTGATTAAGCATTTTGATTTCAAAGATAAAAAAAAAAGTAAATGAATGGGATAAGAAAACACAATGTACGTAGAGAGATTCGCAGGATCTCTAATGATAAAAGTTACATGCCAATGTATCTAGGTCACGCGGCGCGTCCTGCCCCTTTTAATTTGCCTCGTAAATTTTTGTCCCTGTGCGACTCGTGGGTGAAAACATGATCCTTCCCAAAGTGCGTTTACATTGTGTGTACAGGAGACACGGGAATCTAGTTAACCTTAAGTGTGTATTTGTATTTGTTGTGATGTGTTTTGGGGTTGTATTGTCTTTCAAGATCTCAAGGCCGAGTGTATTATGTTAATTTGTCCCGAGCCTTAATGCGTTCTAGAGATTTCCATGCAGTTCCCTAGGGCACTTAAGATATGCTCGCCCTATATCCACTTCGTTATCGGGAGGTCGCGCGCGCGTGACCGGAATCGGATCTTTGAATACAGGGGTTGGGGAGAGTCCTTGACCCTTTTAAAGTGGTTGTTTCTTCCTTTCGGGAGAAACGTAAGCTCGAAAGCTTTGCAACCTATTTTTTTTTATCCTATCCTTTAAGTGGAAATGTGCGTGTTTTTTGTTCGTATTTGACCTTGAGATCTGAATTTTGCGTATTGGTCGTGAGTGTTGTATGCTTGTTTTATGTGGGTGACATGTAATATTGTTTGGAAATGTTAGTAAAAAAATCGAATTTGGTTGGCAATTCATTTGGAATGTTTCGAGATTTAAATTTGTTTATTAATATAATATTAATATAATGATATTAATATAATTAAATGTACAGGACAAAATAATAAAGCCTCCGAGGTTGCTTTCTTTCTTTAAAACGTTTAATAATGCTCAAGCTTTCGGGTATGGTGGCCCTTCTACAGGAGCAAGGCAAATGGTAGTGAATCGTTAGCAGCTGTTATATATTTACCTAATATGTTTACATATTTACAAATTCTTTTATAAGAGAACTATTAATTTCTTAATATATGCTAAGTATTGAAATATTATTAATGTTTATCCAGAATATTTACATCTTTCTAAACTAAAGGTAAAAACTATTATATAATAATTTAACATATGAGATTTGAATTAGCTATGGAAAAGTGTTACGAAATAGGAGCTATTGCATTAAATATGGGGAAGTGTACATTTTTTAATTGCTATTTATGAGTTCTGTATATGATTCTGGAATTTCAATGTGTCTATTGATGCTTGCGTGTTTTAATGATAAAAAAGCTTCTAAGTACAGTCTTTTCTGTTTGTTGTTTATGTTGGCGTAGAAAGTTTTTGGGTTATTTAGGTTGAAGGTGTGACCTGTATTTTGTGTGTGTTGGCATAAAAGGGATTTTTCATCTTTTTTGTTTATGGATCTGGTGTGCTCGTTTGTCCAGTCTATTACTTGTCTGCTGGTTTCGCCTATGTACATACTATTGCATTTGTTGCATTATATTGATTATATTGCTTGACTGTTGTATATTGGTGAGTTATGGCTATTGTTTTTGTTATGGGATTTCTGACTATTGCGCCTATGTTGGGTGTGTTTTAGTAATATGTTTTTATACCGTATTTTCTAATTTCTCGGGCTATTGTTACGCTATTAGGGGGAGTACGGTATGATGCAAATAGATGTATATGTTTGACTATTGTTTGTGTTATTGGGGTTATAAAAATGCCTTAATATGAAATTTTTTGGATATCCGGCTGTGGTAAGATATTGAATTATATTTTTAGTTTCTATTGCTTTACTTGTGTTGTTGGAGCAATGTGTGTGTATCCGTTTTGTTAGGGTTTTTACTGTGTTGATTTTGTGACTTAGTGGGCAGTATGATGAATATTGTATGAAATTGGGTTGGAATTCAGGCTTGTAATTAACTGTGGAAGTGTACTGTGAGTTGTTTTTAGTAATGAGGATGTCAAGGAATGGTAAGGAATTATTGTTTTATTTTCTATGGTAAAGTTTAATTCATTATGGAGGCTATTTATTTTAGTTAATATATTATTGATTTTATCGGTTTGGCAAATGCAAAAAAATATCATCTATATATCTTTTCCTGGTTTGTATTATGTTAGGGAAACGACTGATTATTGTTCGGTCTATGTGTCTCATGACTATTTCGGCTAGTGGGGAGGATAAAGGACTTCCCATAGGGGAGCCATTGGTCTGTTTGTAGTGTTTAGAGTTAAAGGTAAATATGTTTATTTTTAAACTTAGATTTATCAATTTTGTGATTTTGTCGGAGGTGCTATTGTCGATGCCGTGTTGCGAGAGGAGGTTTTTGGTGGATTCGATAATTAAGGGGTGGGGCAAACTGGGGTATAAGTTTACAACGTCGAAAGAAACCATAGTATGATTATCCTTGTAGGGGGTATGCCATATTTATCTTTTTTATTTATGGATCTGGTGTGCTCGTTTGTCCTGTCTATTAATTGTCTGCTGGTTTCGCCTATGTACATACTATTGCATTGGTTGCATTCTATTGAGTATATTGCTTGACTGTTGTATATTGGTGAGTTATGGCTATTGTTTTTTGTTATGGGATTTCTGCTTATTGCGCCTATGTTGGGTGTGTTTTCTTAATATGTTTTTATACCGTATTTTTTAATTTTTCGGGCTATTGTTACGCTATTAGGGGATTACGGTATGATGCAAATAGATTTATATGTTTGACTATTGTTTGTGTTATTGGGGTTATAAAAATGCCCTAATTTGTTCCTAACGCCCATACTCAGAGATAGCAATAACCACACTACCATCAATTTCATTCCAACATTTATACAAGAAATATGGCATACCCCCCTACAAGGATAATCATACTATGGTTTCTTTCGACGTTGTAAACTTATACCCCAGTTTGCCCCACCCCTTAATTATCGAATCCACCAAAAACCTCCTCTCGCAACACGGCATCGACAATAGCACCTCCGACAAAATCACAAAATTGATAAATCTAAGTTTAAAAATAAACATATTTACCTTTAACTCTAAACACTACAAACAGACCAATGGCTCCCCTATGGGAAGTCCTTTATCCTCCCCACTAGCCGATATAGTCATGAGACACATAAACCAAACAATAATCAGTCGTTTCCCTAACATAATACAAACCTGGAAAAGATATATAGATGAGATTTTTTGCATTTGCCAAACAGATAAAATCAATAATATATTAACTGAAATAAATAGCCTCCATAATGAATTAAACTTTACCATAGAAAAAGAAAACAATAATTCCTTACCATTCCTTGACATCCTCATTACTAAAAACAACTCACAGTACACTTCCACAGTATATTACAAGCCTACAATCCAACCCAATTTCATACAATATTCATCATACTGCCCACTAAGTCACAAAATCAACACAGTAAAAACCCTAACAAAACGGATACACACACATTGCTCCAACAACACAAGTAAGCAATAGAAACTAAAAATATAATTCAATATCTTACCACAGCCGGATACCCAAAAAATTTCTTATTAAGGCATTTTTATAACCCCAATAACACAAACAATAGTAAAACATATAAATATATGTAGTAATCCCGTTGTGGAATGTGCTGGGCAGTCGTGGTAGTGGGTGCGTGTTGGGATTCCCGCACTGGGACAGCAAGAGACAGAGGCAGGTCTAGATGGTAACTCCAGAAGGTAGAGGTAGACCACGGACGAAGGCAAGTCGGACCACGGGCGTCACGGATGCCCTACATCGCGGATAGAAGGGGGGGTGAGAGATCTGACCGACCGTATGACAGCGTCGCTCTGAAACAACTAAAACACAACTACCATTTGTCCCAATCTTGGGGGGCTTTTATATGAGACGCTCGCAGATGGCGGCGAGATCTGATTGGCTGTCCTAATCACGCCACCTGTCAAGCGCTGGGTTATTAATGATGTCTGGCCACGTGTCCGGCCACCTGCTGACGGGGGGGGGGGGAATGAACTCATTATCATAAACACCTGTTGGTCTGGTCCATGGCGTCGTCTGGACTTTGTCGTCTGGTCTACCTTTACCCCTTCTTTGTTTTATTGTCACTTCCATTATTCGATACATAATTTTATATACAGATATGGGATTATAATAACTATTAGAAGATTGTGTTCTAGCTATGTCAAAATATACTACAGAATGTGTCCCCGGTGATGAAGGTTTGGTTGGGGGAATGACATGTAATGAATGATAACCTAACAAACCTATTATAAAAAATAAAAGAAATAATTTGTATACAAATTAGTTTAAATTATTATGAAGTTACAAGTTAAAAAGAGAAAGATGTTGTAAGGGTGGTGTATCAATAAAAACGTACAAAATGAATGATAAAAGATTAAGAGAAGGTATATAATACAAAATGGTAACTATGGTAAAATGAATCGTACCAGGAAAATAATATCTTATTGCATGAAATATGAGAGTAAAAAAAAAATGAAGTTAGTTTATTGACTGAACGTATGATGTGACGCTAAGGTTGAAAAGGGAAAGGGGGTATCTGAGCATGTTTCTGCAAAAGTAGTATCCCAAGCATCCTGCAATGCAATGCGAACTTGTTTAAGTGAGGCATTGTTTTCATTAACAGAAGTCCCAAGACACTCCGTCTGCATCATTAGCTCTGACAGTGAAAAGAGGTGGGAAGATTGATGGATGTAAAAGGTAGAGGTAGAGGTAAGAGGGATCCCTGTTGTCCATAATGATTGTGCCCGGTTGAATGATGACAAAAAAAAGTGAAAGTTTGAAAAAAATGATGATTTAATATGATGCGTCGGGCGATGAGAAAAAAAATAAAAATATCGCGCTGGATATCCTGAACTCATTATCGGGAATGGTATAGTGAGGAAGGATTGTTCCAGTCGGATTAATCAATGAAAAAAAACAAAAATGTTCGGCGAACTGGAATCCCTTGGAAGGTGGTTGGAGGTTTGAAGGATGCGGAAAAGGAAAGGTGGGGTGTAAGAGAGTTATTGCTGTCAATTTTGATTGTGTCCGGCTTGTGTGGTAAAAAAAAAGCTGAAAGATGAAAAAATGATGAGCCGGACGATGAGAGAAAAAAAAAATAAAACCTAACTGGGTCTCCTGAGCTCACTGTTGGGAAATGTACAGCTAGGAAGGGTCTTCTAGTTAGTTAATCAACAAAAAAAAAAAGAAAATGGTTGACGAACAATAATCTCTTGATGGCTGTAAAAAGTTGGGAGGAAAGGTTCATGGGATAGAGTTAGAGGTTGTAAGGGAAGCGTCAAAAATAACATTTTGAAATCTACAAAGAAAAATAAAATAATAAATGTTTTATCTGTTAAAGAAATATTATAAATATTGTTAGGTGTAGGTTTTTTAAATGGTGCCTAAAATAGTTGAAGTTGTAAAATGCTAAGTCTGAACATGATGAGAAAAAGAGAAAATAAAAATATTAAAGGTAATAATATATAAAGGGTTGATTGGTAATTGAAGGCATTAATGTTGATGGTTAATAAACAAAATGATATTATTGATGAATAGTGAAATGTTTCATCTACATTGGTAAGTTAAAAAACAAAGTGCAACACCACAAAACTAGTAAAAGTGTAAGTCTATTTACAAATAAATGAGAGAAAAGCTAGCAAACCTATTAAATGGGAAATAATTTGGGGCACAAATTAGTTACTAGAATAAAAATAAAGATAAAGGGGAGTAGTGGTGACACATTGATATAATATTATAAAACTACAAAAATTATATAAGAGGAGTGCATAGGAAGGATAAATTTAAAGTAAACACACACAATAGCGAAAGTAAATATTTGGGAAAGTTGGTATACTAGTTACAGTTTTTTGTTACTTAAAGTGTCTTGAATATTTACAACATAGTTTCAGGGATGTAATACAGGAAGGAGGAGAAGTAGAGGTAATAAAAGTGAAATTAAAATATAAAAGAAAATTGACTTAAGCAAAAGGTTTGCGATAGGTAGTGACGCAGTGAGAAATAAAGGAAGAAGGTCTGAATTGGTTTCTGCAAAGGACATCTCAGGAGTCCTGCCCTGCAATACGAGCTTTGAAGCGAAGTATTGTTTTCAGGGTTCAGCAATCTCAAGATGCTCTGTAAGTAGCATTAGATCAGATGGGCAAAAGGCGTGAAGATCGAAGGAGAGGTAGTTATGGGAGAATATGGGGAAGAAATCTTTTCTGAGAGAGGTTAAAAAGAGATGGTGTCTCAAAAGCTGCACTGCTGTCGGTGATTGAGCTCGATAAGATGAAAAATAAAATTAAACGAAAAATGAGTGGGCGCATCGTGCTGTGATGGCCTGGGTCGAGCGTTAGAGAAAAAAAAAATCTTGCTGGTTACCCAAGCTCTCCGTGTGGAGTTAACATGGGGAGGAAGAGTGTACCAGGTCGATGAATCATTAAAAAAAAATAAAAAAGGTTGACGAGCAGGAGTCTCAGGAACCGTTGAAGAGGTTAGAGGGTGGAGGTAGATTGTGAAAACAGGGCTCTACTGTTGCCATTGATTGATTGAACCTGAGTTTGAGGAAAAAAGAATGAAATAAAGAATGCTGGGACGGTGACCTGGGTGTAAATAAAAAAAATCGGCAAACAGGAACTCTGCGATGGACGAGGGGTGGTTAGAACGAAGGCATAGAAGGCCAATGGAAAATGATCAAGAGACGAGAGAAGTATGGAAGGCCTATAATTGATTGATTGACAGGTAAGAGTGTTGCAGTAAGAAGGACTGTCTCTGCTAATGATGGATGCTAATGATGTAACAAGGGAGGGAGAGATGAAGTAGAAGAAAAAAAAACAATTAGGGGGAGATCAGTGCGACCTTGAATTTGTTGTCGCGTTAAGACGCACAGACAAATCGCTAGATTGGAGATTATAAGCGGTGATTAGGTTTAGAAAATGATAAAATAATGAATTTACGAATTTTTTTAAGAGAAAAGGTTATGGCATGGGTACAAAATTCGGTAGTTTTTGTAATTAACAATTTAACGCAGATAGGAATGAAATGCAATGGGGTATGGAAATTTTATGGAAAGATATTTAGTTTTCGCATACTACATTTATGGTTGCATTTGTAATTGTGGGAAAAATGGGAGTCACATTTTGAGATGAGATAATTTAAAATTGATATTTATAAAAATACAAAACTAGGACTAGTTTTTAAAACTTTTAAATATTGAGAAATATCAATTTGAATAGTAATAGGTCAAGTAAAATAAAGAGCGTAAAAAATTTAATTATTAATACTATGGCCATAAATAAGGTATTAAAAAAAACCACACAAATAAGTTTAGAAAATATGATTCGAGTAATTAAAATACAATATGATTTTTAATGTAAAATTGAAATTAATGAATTAAAATTTAAAAGTTGCTTAAAATAAAGTAAAAATTGATAAATGAGGGTGTACAAGATTTAAAATTTGAATTGAAATGCTATAAAAATGGTAAAATAATGAACTTTATGGATTTATAATAATAATGTTATTGCTATTAAAATGGTATCGAATAATTAATTCAGAGCAAACGGAGATAGTGTTACATTAAATAGTTCTGTAGAGAAAATTCTCTTACCAGATGGATGTCTTGAATGGGTCTTGTGGAGTGGGCTGCGATGAGGCTTGGTGATCACTTTTTTGCGGTGATTGCCATGGGACATCGTCGATGTTGGTTGGCGGGGCAATGCCAGGATTGCTCGATGAATCTTGTCTGTTTGTTCGAGTCGATGGGGGAAGATGTTCGTGGCGCAGGAGATGTTGATGGGGGCGATGATGACCTTCTCGATGCGAGGTGCGGTTAGTCCTCGCATGGCGTCTTTTAGGTGGCTTACTCGGTCTTCGCTGTGGGTTTGCATGTTGGTGAGGGCATCCGCGACGTACTTGTCTCTGACCTCCGTCATCCTCTGCACGCTGCTGTCCTCAGGCATCCTGTCGACTTTAACGGATTCTGTAGTAATCCCGTTGTGGAATGTGCTGGGCAGTCGTGGTAGTGGGTGCGTGTTGGGATTCCCGCACTGGGACAGCAAGAGACAGAGGCAGGTCTAGATGGTAACTCCAGAAGGTAGAGGTAGACCACGGACGAAGGCAAGTCGGACCACGGGCGTCACGGATGCCCTACATCGCGGATAGAAGGGGGGGTGAGAGATCTGACCGACCGTATGACAGCGTCGCTCTGAAACAACTAAAACACAACTACCATTTGTCCCAATCTTGGGGGGCTTTTATATGAGACGCTCGCAGATGGCGGCGAGATCTGATTGGCTGTCCTAATCACGCCACCTGTCAAGCGCTGGGTTATTAATGATGTCTGGCCACGTGTCCGGCCACCTGCTGACGGGGGGGGGGGGAATGAACTCATTATCATAAACACCTGTTGTCTGGTCCATGGCGTCGTCTGGACTTTGTCGTCTGGTCTACCTTTACCCCTTCTTTGTTTTATTGTCACTTCCATTATTCGATACATAATTTTATATACAGATATGGGATTATAATAACTATTAGAAGATTGTGTTCTAGCTATGTCAAAATATACTACATATATTTGCATCATACTGTACTCCACTAATAGCGTAACAATAGCCCGAGAAATTAGAAAATACGGTATAAATACATATTACGAAAACACACCCAACATAGGCGCAATAGTCAGAAATCCCATAACAAAAAACAATAGCCATAACTCACCAATATACAACAGTCAAGCAATATACTCAATAGAATGCAACCAATGCAATAGTATGTACATAGGCGAAACCAGCAGACAAGTAATAGACAGGACAAACGAGCACACCAGATCCATAAACAAAAAAGATAAAAAATCCCTTTTATACCTACACACACAAAATACAGGTCACACCTTCAACCTAAATAACCTAAAAACTTTCTACACCAACATAAACAACAAACAGAAAAGACTGTACGTAGAAGCTTTTTTATCATTAAAACACGCAAGCATCAATAGACACATTGAAATTCCAGAATCATATACAGAACTCATAAATAGCAATTAAAAAATGTACACTTCCCCATATTTAATGCAATAGCTCCTATTTCGTAACACTTTTCCATAGCTAATTCAAATCTCATATGTTAAATTATTATATAATAGTTTTTACCTTAAGTTTAGAAAGATGTAAATATTCTGGATAAACATTAATAATATTTCAATACTTAGCATATATCAAGAAATTAATAGTTCTCTTATAAAAAAAATTGTAAATATGTAAACATATTAGGTAAATATATAACAGCTGCTAACGATTCACTACCATTTGCGTTGCTCCTGTAGAAGGGCCACCATACCCGAAAGCTTGAGCATTATTAAACGTTTTAAAGAAAGAAACGCAACCTCGGAGGCTTTATTATTTTGTCCTAAAGATATCACAGAGGTTATAATATTGGATAATTAAATGTGTTTATGTAAGAATCGGGATGTGAACCCGTTTTGAAATAGATCCAATTTGGTGACCGTAAAAAATGGCGAACGCTTTTGTGTATCGCGGGGAGGACAAGTTGACCTCGTTCGAACTGGATACGTCTTTTATTTTTAGTACCGGAAATCGGGGGAGGCCAGACGGGGAATTGGTAATTATATCCTCCCCTTCTTTCTCTAATTGATCCGGACGTCTCAACGCCCGCTGGACCTTCTTAATTAGGTTGGTTGTGGCCCCCTGAAAATTTGCTGAAAGTTTTCTTCCATTATCTCCAATATAAGTGCGACAAATGTATAGACTAAACTTCTCATATGGAAGATGGCTTCCTGTAATTGGTATAGCCTTTGGGGCTGTTGGTATATAATCCAATGTAGACTATTATGGCAGATGGAGCGAGTTTATAGGGCGATAATCAGAAGACAGATAAAAAATATTAAGTGAAATATGGAATATCTGCACATTTTTTCCCATGTTTTTTTCCAGGAGTTGATGGCTTTGGGTTTCGTTTAGTAATTCGTTTGGTTGTGGCGGACTTGGAATTAGATGTATTTGTGGATGGGCGATGTCGCGTTCTTTGTTATTATGGGTGAGTGGTGTAAATCGGTTCTTGGTGAAAATGGTGGGATCTAAATGAATGCAAGGTTCGCTGTTCGTCGGTTTTATTGTCACTGGGTATGTTGAAAAAATGTCGGGTGTAGGGGTTTTAAGTGGAGACGTGTAATCATTCCTAGTTCGTTGGTGGTGTATTTTTGTTATTGTTAGTGTTTTGTGTTGGGTATTTTTTGTGTACGGGTTTAGATTGTTTATGTGGACGGTATCAATGTCTCTTTGGAGAGGTTGGTTGGATCTATCGATACGTTTTGTCAGTTGGCAGGTTGGACAGGTTTTGACCTTTTGTGCAATGTCTTTGACATGTTCTGCCAATAATATTGAGCGGAGATGAGTCTCGTCATCTTTGAGATGTTTGGATGGTTGTATTGTGTGTGTACTGATTGAAGTAGTTTGTTGGTGAGTGTTTTGGGAATTATGATTTTGGTTACACCTTTGCGGGAAATGGTATGAAGTCCGTTGTGATCAATGGTCAAGTTAGAATTTCCCGATGGGGAAGACTGATGGTTCTTAATGAGGGAGGCGTCTAAGAAACCACAGAACGGGTTACTAGTTATGACGTCCGTTTCATATTGTTGTACTCCTTTTATGTAACGAACCTCATATTCGTATCACGATAGCCGTAAAATCCATCGAAATAATCTGCCTGACGGATTTTGATCGTTTTCAGCCACTGCAATGCGTGATGGTCAGAAAATATGGTAAATTTTCTGTCCATCAAACAGACGCGGAATTTATCCACACTCTCAACGATTTCTAGGCATTCTAATTCAGAGCTGGAGTAGTTCCGTTCGTGTGAACGCAGAGAGCGGCTGAAATACTGGACTGGGTAGGTCTTCCCATCAGGGTGGACCTGTTTGAGGACGCCTGCGATGCCGAGTGTTGAGGCGTTACAGTACACTTGGCATGGCAGATCTTCCTGGTAAAGGTGTAAAGTGGGGTGTGTTGTGAGGCTTTCTTTCAGGCTAGTGAACGCTTTCTGGCATTTGTCATCCCAGAACCACGTGACATCCCTTTTGAAAAGGATGTTAAGTGGCGTCCGCAAGCGGGCGTAGACCGGAATGAACTTTTTTATAAGCGTTCACAGCGCTTAAGAAAGATCGCAATGTTTTGCGATTGTGTGGTTGTTGGATGGCGTGAATTGTTTCTATGTTTCGTGTATATGGTGTGGTTGTACTGGCAGTGGTTGTGCATGTGTTTGGGTGATGTTTCTGTCGCCTTTTGGTGCGAGTGTCGCGCTTGTTGCGATGTTTGCGCGTGTGACTGTTGTGTGATGACGTGTGGTCACGTGTGTGCTTTGTGTGTGAGCTGTCCTGTTGGATGGACACATTTTGTATATTTTTGTGATGGGTTTGGGCCGTTGTGGCCTTGTGCATTGAGAGCATATAATAAAGGCAGTTGGCCTTAGTGAAAAATTTGCGTTGAGCGTGCGCGTGACTAGATTGGCATGTGGGCAATTGGATTTTGACCAATGGATGCACGCATTGGGTGCCGTGTGCGTTGTGAGCTCTTTGTGACTCCGCTTGGCATTTCCAATAGGCGCATTCATTGGGAAGGTGAGTAAAGTGGTAGGCAGTGGGAGACAATGGAGCGGCAAGTTGGAACATAGTGCCTTGGTTAAAGTCTATTGTTATTTTAAAATTTCGGAGGGCGTTTATTCCGAGAATTCCAAATGGTAGAGGTGCTTCCACCACATGGAAATTCTCTTTTTTGGTTAATTTACCAATTGTCAGGGAGAGGGTTATTTTACCTATGGTCGGTGGGTGGTGCCTTCCTACCTGGTTGGCGAATGGCTGAGGCGTCTCGGGCGTCTGGGCCTGGTGTGGGGCGTCGGGCGTGCTGTGGAGGTGGGGCTGTTTGCACTGCCCGCGCGCTCGCGTGTTGAGCTTGTTTGTATAGTGCAGTCCACACACTTGTTCTTCCTTGGGCGTTGGCGTATGGGTCCGGCATGGTGGGTGGTGGCACCTCGGGGTGGCGCGTCAGGTAGCCAGGCAACCTGTCGGGGGTGGCTCCGTCCATCTTCCGGTCGTAGGCCCGGAAGAGTCGGTGGGTGGCGTATGTCACATCGGAGGGGGGGCAGGTCCGTCTCCGCGCGTTGGGTCGACCTTACTTGCGTGAGGATGGCGGTCAACAACACTATTTTTTTCCGCTAGGGTGCGGCGTGTCTCACCGACTCCGCTGACTTCCCTCTCCCTTATCACGTTGCCTCTCTGTTCTTTCTCGTTTTTTATTATATATTCTGTCGACTCACTATAATATTATCGTTCGGATTGGTTGGATTGGTTGTTTGGATTGGTTGTTGTAAGACCCTGTTGACTTCTTAAGGGGGTTGACGTGGGGTGATTGATGACGCAGTCGTTTTGGCTGAAATGGTAGGTTTTCTCACAAGGGAAATAACGAGAGGGACACAGAATGGGATTGAAAATAGGACCAGGCGATCAAGGGAGAGAAGGGTTTTTGACTAATGGGGTACTTGACTATGATATTCTCACATAGAAGTTACCTGAGCGAGAAGGGCTGAAGCACGTCTTGTTTCTTGTAGTGTCGAGCTCCCAACTGACTTACTTGAGTCCGAGATTTACCTCGTTAACTCTCTATTGCTCTCATTGGTTGAAATCGTCTACGTGGTTACATTTGGTTGGCTGTTAGCTATTCCTGTTGGACTCTGATTGGATATTGGTTCCTCCATTGTCTTTTTCGTGATTACCATCCTCCAGGAAGAAGAAGGTCTTTGAATTTAGTTTTTATTAGTTCCTGGGTAATAATCTTTACTTCCTGGATAATGAAATCCTGGTAATGGTTTCTCCCTAGTTCGCTAGGCATAACCTTTATTAAAACCTTTTGGATCATACATTGCATATATGGTGGTGGGGTTACATCTTGGTATATACAAATTATGACATATATTTTTTCAAATTTAGCAAAAAGTTGTTGTGGCTCATTTACTGTTCTAACAGTTCAGCTTATGGAAGAATAAAATATCAATTTGTTGTAGAATACGTTTCACATTTGTTTTTATATAATTATTAAAGGGTAGAGAGGTGCTCTTTTGGACATAAATGCTTTCCTCCTCTATTTTGAAACATGCTATTAACATAAAGGCTTGAATTTCACGTTTGAATAGTTACCAATTTAAAAATAAAGGGTTCGTAAATTTAACAAATTTTGAATGGAATATAATTGTAATTATATAAAATATAAAGGTGTTTGTCGACGCTGTTATATGAATCAAAAGCTTCTGCTGGTCCTCATGCGAAGATGAAATATTCTTGGAGGGTCTGGCTCACCCGTTGTAAACCGTCCCCGCCATTTAGCTGATTCAAATCAACGTTCTTTTGATGTATAAACTGGTTGGTTTATATTACAAGAAATTAAAAGAAATTGACTGAGTGATTTATTTAGATAAATTATGGATTTTAGCACACATAGCTAATATATCCTTAATATATATGAAACCTAGTATTTGCTATATTTTATGTACATAAAATATTTTTGATATTTATATTATTTATATTTTGCTACTCTGGAAACTTTCCACATTACTTATCTGATATCTTATAAATATACTTGTATTGAATTTTTGCTTGCATTAAATAAATTGCCGTGTGATTCAGAATTCTGTCTTTCTTAATTTCTACGTTACATTTGGTGAAGATGCTAGATAGATTAGGGAAGACAAATTAAAGATCGCCGAGAAGACCCTGAGGCCTTAGGTGCGAAGCTACCAGGGACGAAGTTTCAAGGCTAAGAATATCCTTGGCAGAATCACGTTAAATCTATGTCAGTATCTACAATATTTGCAAGCAGTAGGTTACAGCTCCCATGGGGAAAAAGCTATGCAGCGAATTATTTATTATTTTTCATGTACAGATTTATTTATATATTGCTCTATTATCAAAATAAATATATGAGTCAAAATTCAAAACGATTTTAAAGGCGTAAGATTCTTTTTGAAATTAAACAATTTCTACTGCCCAAATTTCAAAAAGAATCATAAGCCTTTAAAATAGTTTCGAATTTTGATAACAGATGGCGCGCAAATGCATCATAAAAATATATGTGTGTTGAATTTGTGCTAGCATTAAAAAAATGCCGTGTCGTTATGAATTTTGTCTTTCTTAATTTTCTACGTTACATTAATATAAAATATATTTTAGATATATACTTCGAATTTATTTTGAAATCAAAGGCTACAATTCAGTCATTGCCAAATTTAAGAAAATGGAGTAGAATATATTTTTGTCAAAGAGGGTTTGAAAGTCATTGTGTAATGATATCCATTAATCTTTATAAAGTTTAATTTCCAGCTTCTTGACGACTCGCTGTTCTTTTGAAAGATTTGTTGTAGCTATTGAAGAATAAATTAAATGTCTGTGATATCTTGGGACCTCTGGGACCAGTGTTACCTGATGCTAGACGAACCTCGATGTCAACTCTACCGTGCAGTCGTGGTGGAAGGCGACACAGCTGGGCCAAAGTTGAAATAAGCAAACAGAGATTCCACTAAGAAGCGTCTGAACGTCAAGAAGGAATAGGACGAGAAGAATTTTCTGGCAGGAAAGGGTTTACCTTTGATCGGAGCGTCCGGTGCACTGGAACTGGAACGACGACTAACTAAGGACTGACTAACTGAGGATCGGGACCTCCTTTTTATAGCTGAGCGGGTCCGAACAGGTCGCTGCCCTTTTCTGACGTAAACAGGGGGGGGGGAAGTTTTATTATCCAGGAGGGCCACGACCTCGTAAATGTTGAACTGGGTTTTGCTAGGCCTTCTTCTATTCTGACCTAAGCCTGATTAGTTTTAACATTAATTTTCTCCTGTTAGTCTCCATTCCTTCTATCTGTACAGTTGCAATAATTTATTATATTCTTACGCGGTACAGATTGATGTTAGTTGAGGCTTTCTATTTGCAGTACATAAGAAGTTATATACAGTCACGTGGTGGAACATGTGGTAGTAGATATCTGGACTATTTACAACAATTCCATGGTCTTAAATCATCACAGATGGCCCCGGATGTGAGAGGGTTCATATGGAGGGATTTAAGAGAGCGGAATAGGAAGACTGTTATTAAGGAAGTATTTTTTTAAAATTAATTGAAATGAGTTGGTATATAACATGGGGTTGATTTCTGTATATCCATAAGAGATAATAAAGCATAAACAACTAATACTAAACATACAAGTAAAACAAAAATAGGAATAAAAGAATTAATAGAGAACATATAATGATGATAGGTAAAAATAAAAATGATTGGATGGGAAAATCATGATCTATTCGTGATGGGCGTTAGAACGGGTTGAGGGGTTAGTTATTACTTGGTTGAGGCAATGTCACTTTGACTCAAGTCCCAAACCATTTAATGTGCACGGCGCGGAAAACCTAGGCCATGTTTCACATGTAAATTTAAGGACCGAATAAAGTTACAGTACCACAATCGAAAAGTAAGATAAGGGTGATTGTTATGGGTTTTAGTAATTAGTCGTTAAGACGTACGCATGCAGGATAAATGAGGGCGAAGATCAGTGACCAGAAATCAAAGTTTTAATTGGAGTCGTCAGGGGCTTAGCGAGAAAAAGAGTAAAATAAAAAAAAAAATGTGCCAGCGTGTGGCATGAGAGTGCCCTGGAATATATAAAAAAATACAATTTGCACGTATCCAAGCCAGAAGTTGAGATAGGTAAATCTGGGGAACGGTGTGTCAATATTGTTAATTACGAAATCAAAGTAGGTCAAGTCTAGCCTGCGAAGGAGTTAAAAGTTCCTGCGGAAAAGGGTTAATTATTTATTAAGAAGTAACCTTTAAAGTGGTTGTTTAAGAGGTTATTGAAGATTGCCCTGTTTTTAGATCATGATTTTTAGTTTTATTATAAAATAATATATTATTGAGATATGAAATTGCGAAATTAAGGCTTTGCATATAGCGTTAAAGGATTTTAAAAATCGAAAATAGAATTGGGAAGTTAAATGCAAAGTAATCTTTAAAAAAAAAGTAAAAATAGTGATGACATAATACAAAGATTACACACTATAGCAGTATATAAGGGGTAATAGAAATTGAAAATATTAAATGAAAAAAATAAGCAGTAATATACTCGATAGCATTGACATGGTAGCGGAAGATGAAACAATGTAAATAACATCTAATTTATAAAGTGAGAGAAAATATAAAATGACAAAATGCAAATTAGTGATATATAAACATGAAATATGAACTTGAGATCATTAGATATGAAAGATAAAATATAAAGTTGATTATAGAATAGAGTCATAAAGCAAAAGTAAATAAGTTTTGGTAAAGAAAAATAAAATAAAATAATAATCTAAACTGATTGGTTGACGTAAAATAAACAATTATAAGAGCTATATAATGATTATATACAAGATATTAAATGAAAATTTAAAAAAAAATGTTCATCGAGAAAGAAGAGCAAGTAAGATTATACATAGAAATTATATATCGTGAAAGAATGGAAAGTTGTAGGCCAAATGTATGTTCCTGTTTTTTAGGATGGGTAGAGAGAGCTTTAAATTGTCCTTGATCGCGATATCTTTGGTCTTGTTGGCATGAGTTGATCTAACTTATCAAATTTGTTTTATGTTTGACGCGACTCGTGGATCACATTGTTTCTAACTCTGAAACTCACTGAGTCCTAATGTTGTCGTTATTTTGTTCCCTGCGCCACGTTTAGGTGAAAACGTGATTCTTCCTAAAGCGGCATTTATTCTGTTAGTGGACTGATTTGTTAGTAAATGTAAAATAACGTGTTAAGCAAGTTATTAGTAGCTAAACGGGATATCGGAGTATAATAATGGGTTAGGGATTAGAACGATATATAGTAAAAGGCACGCACTAATATTTGATTTCATAGCTGGTGAACATTCATTAGAGTGACATCGGGCAATAATGATGGGTCGTAACAAGATGTCGGCTGTTTGTTTATCTCCAGCGGAAGAGGGGGGAGCGAAGCTATTTTTAATGCGATTCCGGATTTAGGTCAGGGGTCTCTTTGCGGGGCTGCTTGCTTTCTTCCAACTTATTGGATTTGTTAATTCGAACTACGTTCGGAGATATTATTTCTATAATTGTAAACGCAAAAGCGTTTTGATTCGTCACGTTTGATGACAAGCGTTATGGGACTGACATAGGGAGATACAGAGGTTGTAATTATCCTGTGTTCAAGCATTTGTTCGATTTGTGTTTGTATTTCGAAAATCCGGATATTGTATCTATTGATATTAAATCGAATGGTTGTTGTGGACTTAGTAAAAATGTTATTCGGTGATAACAGGTTAGGAGTGAAAGTGCGACTTTCGACGTGGACACGCTTTGAGGTGAGAAGTGTCACAGGCGTGATGAAGGCGTCTTTGGCCTGAGAAGTGAAAGTTTTGTGGTGTGGCTCTGTGACACGAAGCGAAAAAATTGCAAATGAAAAGGTGTCACGAGAAGTCTTTGTTTTGTACAAAATCTAACCTGTTTCACTCTGAATAACAAATTTACTAAAGTCATGGGTGCTGGTTGTACGAACATATCGAGAATTTTTATATTGTTAGTGGATATGACATGTTTAATGTGAAAAAAATATATTTTCTTTTGTGTGTGTGTTTAGTAGAGCGACGCTATGGAGCTTGTGTGGCTCGAAATTGAATTTGGGTGTTAAGTCGCCCACTAAAATTGTTGTCAATTGGAGAACGTGATGTGAGAAGATGTTGTTTATATTGTTGAGAGTGATTTGTCGATATTTAAATATGCATGTAAAAGGAAGGTACGTGGGAGTGTAGCTATGTTGGACTTTAACGATTGGAATAGTTTTGGAAGGCTGTAACTTAATTTTGTTACTGGCGAGGTAGTTGATGGGATTTTTAATTTTAACTAGTTTTGGGAAAGATAGTTGTTTTTGTTGTCGGCGAAATGGGGTGCAAATTGATGCAGCTCCTTGCATAAATTTTGGGACTGTGACCTAGGTTACTTCTGTCCAAAGCTATGAAAGAAAAGGACATAGGGGCGTTGAAAATGGGATTAGTAACATTACAATGAGACCAAATAAGTGCGTTGGATTTCACCACGTGTGAGCAACCCGTTACAGGAGGGGAACATTTAGTAAATGGGACAGTTGTATTAACCTGTCCATGGGACACGTGTTGCTTACACGAGGTGACTTTGTACAATGTAGTTGGTAGAGGTACATTATCTTGATACAGGAGTAGCTGAGGACAGATTATAATTAGTAGAAATCTTTTTATAGAGTTAAGGGATAAGATGCCAAAAGGCAAGGATGTATCTAATATATAGAATTTTAGGTTCTGCGTTATGCTACCTATTTTTACGTTTAACAATATATAACCTATAGTGAAAATATTGTTAGATAGGGCGTTAATAGTTGAGTGGGTAGATATTCTATTTTGCAAACTGGTTTCTAATATTTTAAAAGTATTCCGACTAATTATATCGATAGATGCTCCTGTATCAAGTAGGACAGGTAGGTTTACATTATTGGACAGTTCAGCTCGAACGAGCAATTGTTCAACAAAAGTTATGTGAGGAGGAACCTACTGTTGTGATGTCTTGTATGTCGGAACAGTCCTGGTTTGGTGCCATAGTTGGAGGATCTTTGGGACAGTCAGAGTTCACTGCTTGCGCTGGGCTCGTGGTTTAGAAGTGGTCGGGGGAGCAGGTAACATACGCGCGCGTGTTGGTAACTCGGAGGGGCGCTTGCAGGAGGTTTGGTGGCTTTCTCAGTCTTGTAGAGTATTGTAGTTGGGCCCGATCTGCTTGGGCGTCGTAGTTGTCGAAGAAGCTCTGCGCCTCGTACGAACCATTGTAGCGCGGTAGTTCCACTTCTCGTGATAGTCCGGTCACGGCAGAAAGCTGATGTAGCGTCCTGGTCAACCTCCCCAGGACATCTGATACCGTCGGCGGGGGCGTGGCGCCCTCGTGGCTTAGGGGAACTTCCTGCGTTCTACCGAGAGTGTTTTTCAGCTTTGGAAAAGTGGTGTTTTCGCCACTTTCGTAGTCGGGATCGGACTCCATGGGCTCCTTTGAATCCTCCTCTCTTCCCTGTTCCATCTTTCTGTACAGACAGTGGTCTACTTGCTTACTTGTACCTTGGCGTCCACAATCCTGTCGGCTCTTCGGACTGGGGAGTCTGTGATATCTTGGGACCTCTGGGACCAGTGTTACCTGATGCTAGACGAACCTCGATGTCAACTCTACCGCGCAGTCGTGGTGGAAGGCGACACAGCTGCGCCAAAGGTGAAATAAGCAAACAGAGATTCCACTAAGAAGCGTCTGAACGTCAAGAAGGAATAGGACGAGGAGAATTTTCTGGCAGGAAAGGGTTTACCTTTGATCGGAGCGTCCGGTGCACTGGAACTGGAACGACGACTAACTAAGGACTGACTAACTGAGGATCGGGACCTCCTTTTTATAGCTGAGCGGGTCCGAACAGGTCGCTGCCCTTTCCTGACGTAAACAGGGGGGGAAAGTTTTATTATCCAGGAGGGCCACGACCTCGTAAAAGTTGGACTGGGTTTTGCTAGGCCTTCTTCTATTCTCACCTAAGCCTGATTAGTTTTAACCTTAATTTTCTCCTGTTAGTCTCCATTCCTTCTATCTGTACAGTTGCTATACTTTATTATATTCTTACGCGGAACAGATTGATGTTAGTTGAGGCTTTCTATTTGCAGTACATAAGAAGTTATATACAGTCACGTGGTGGAACATGTGGTAGTAGATATGTGTACTATTTACAACAATTCCATGGTCTTAAATCATCACATATATAAAATAGAGAAAGAATGTTTATATATGAATAAACAGTATACAGATTATCCTGAGCTTTCAAAATTCAATTATTAAAATTTTAACTAGCCATTACACAAAGAAACTAAGTCGATGTGTGGTCCTGCGCAGTGAAACATGTCATCACCAAGAAGAGAAACGGACGAGGTCCCTCCTCCCGGATTCACACGGCTGCCAGGTCCCGTGGGGCTCTACGACCCCAGCATGGAGCGGGAGGCCTGTGGAGTGGGCTTCGTCATCAGCATCGAGGGAAGGGCCTCGCACAAGGTGGGTGATTCCTTAGTACATTCCCCTAGGTATTTGATATACACTGGCGCGCGTTTCCGAAATTTCTAATTTACAACCTAACGCGACAGCCTTTTCCTGACATCTGGCGCCGTCTCCCCACAGGATACCATATCTATCTCTAAATTACTTTTTAAATACCTCGCAGATTTTTGAGAAACTGCTGGGCTATGAAGGGACAAGTAATTAATTATGTGTTGGTTAGAAATCCTTCCAGTGAAGCATATGGGTTTAGAGGTAGTTTTTCCAAGCTAACATTTACTTGGACGTAAGCTAGGGTTCTAGATGCAAGGACCTGTATCGCCTATAGCTTTGGTACTTCGTCTTTAGCGCTGGAGACACCATCAGGACTTAACCTTCAAACCCGCATCAAGCAGCCTTTTGAAAAATAAATTGTTTCAGTGATGGCTCAATTTTCGCTTGTAAATAGTCAAACGGAACTATGATCCACTTATAATTTCGAACACCAAACTGCTTCTATTCATTGAAAAAAAAATATTTCCACAAACCTTCATTGAAAAGATGAAGAAATAAAACAAACCCCCTCACATTTCATTTCTTTTTTATCACGGAATAAGTTCTGTAGAAATAGTTTTTATTTTAAAAAGGTGGCGTCGAAAATGTTTATGCACATACAATGCAACACCTATCTGGAAACCTAGTTGAAATGAACAATGTTCTTCCAACTTGCTCTGTCCTGCGCAATCTTAGTAAATACTGTGGGCTGTTCAGAGAGTTCGGTTGATTTTTGTTGTATTCCAATTGATTACACACAGCGCTCAACGTTAATTATTGTTTAATTAACTACAAGATAAAGGGATTATTTATAGATTATGAAAGCAACTCTGACAAAATATATTAAATCTAATAGGGATCTAGATCGTTTGGAATATGTTAAAACAAGGAACAAATTTACATCGATTTCGAACAATAAAAAGAAAAAATATTTTTGTGAAATACAAGAAAAATTAAATAATACATACGATTCAAGTGAATTCTGGAAAACAATAGCTCGCTTCAGAAAAAAAACTATACACAGGGCAATATCTCAATATCAGACTGGCAGCAATTTTACAATAAACTCCTGGATACAGAATCAATACCATATTACAAACCCGTTACTATGACTTTCCTAAATACAGATAATGAGCTAACTAAATGCATAACTCTTAATGAAATAAGCAAAGAAATTTCTCGAATAAGGCATGGCAAGGCGACTGGTTTTGATGACATAATGAATGAAGCAATAAAGGCCCTCCCAAAAGATTATCTAATTTCCTTAAAGGATATATTTAATAGAATTTTGAGAACGTCTGAATTTCCGACAACATGGTTGAAATCAGTTATTCAACCAATTTTTAAGAATGGTGATCCAGACGACCCCTCTAATTATCGAGGCATTGCGCTCTTAAGCAATATAGCAAAATTATTTACATCAATACTCAAATCTCGTCTAGGCAGTTGGATCGAAAGGAGAAATATAGTTCCTGAGAACCAGGCGGGATTCAGGGCTGCCCACTCTTGTCAAGACCATATATTCACTCTATTTTCCCTGATTCAAATGACTCTAAGCCGAAAGAGAAGAAAATGCTACATGTTCTTCGTGGATTTGAAAAAAGCCTTCGACACAGTGCCCCACTCATTATTATGGAGAAAACTGGTAGATGCAGGCCTCAACCACCGTTTTGTTAACTTAATTAAAGATTATTACACAAATATTACAGCGGTAGTGCGATGGAATAATTCATTCACTGCGCCAATAAAGGTGCGTTCGGGAGTTTTACAAGGGGAGCCGATGTCACCTTATTTATTTATACTTTTTATAAATGATTTAATCGGTCTCTACAATAATTCAGATTTACCGGGAATATATCTCCCAAATTATGGATATGTTCATATTCTACTATACGCAGATGATATTGTCTTGATTGGAGAATCCAAAAATAACCTTCAAATAAAAATCAATATGCTAAGAAAATATTTTGAAACAAATTTAATAACCCTGAATGAAAATAAGTCAAAAATTGTAGTTTTCAGAAACGGCGGTCGATTAGCACAAAATGACAAATGGTTCAGGGGTGAGAGGCAACTGTCTGTTACTACGAAAAATCTATACTTGGGATATCCGCTTACAAGTGCAAATTCACTAAACAAGGTAGCGTCACACTACAATGGCAAAGCCCTGGCAGCAATTGGCGCTGTGTGGCAAGTTCTGACAAAATCTAAGATGAACTCTCTAAATGCGACAAAGAGATTACTTGATTCGACGGTCTTACCTCACATGCTATACGCCGCACCCTGCTGGGCACTCAACCAAGTAAAGGTAGTTGATCAGGTTCAGAATATTTTCTTAAGACGCTACCTAAATTTACCAAAGTATACTCCGGGCTTTATGCTAAGAATGGAGTGTGGACGAGTATCACAGGAAGTTATCATTATTAAACAGGTCCTGAGATTTTGGGTGAGGATTATGAAAATGGAAGAGAGTAGGTTGCCCCGGGCATGTTTGTCACACCTCTGGACATTACACAGCAATCAAAGGGCTGGTTTAACCTTTGTCAAAAACCTGTCAACCATTTTAGACTCAAACGGTTTTTCGTTCCTGAAGGGTTGTCCGGATTACGCTGCAATAATGACTGAAATCCCTGGTATTATTCGAATAGCAACCGAACAAAGCATCCAAAACGACATGGCGAAAATCCTAAATACTTCACATTACAGTCACTTCAAATACCTAAAAAATTCAATAACAGCAGAACGATATTTATTCACAACTATTCCTCTAGCAATTAAAATATTTTTTGCACAACTGAGACTCCTTTGGACGATCTTCCCAGAAAATCGTTCAAATCGCTGGAAAATTGATCTGACTCTAACTTGCGATCTGTGTAAAAACAGAATCCAAGACGAAATTATGCATATAATATTTGGATGCTCTTGCTTAGAGAAACAGAGGAAAGAAATTTTGGGTGACTTACCCTGGTCTCAACCTGACTGCCAACAAATTTGCAGCTGGATGAACACACTGATGGTTGATCAGGGTCTCTCCCTCGGTTTATATAAATTCTACAAGGCCGCAGTCAATGTCCGTTGGAGAACAATGGAAGCGCCGAATGTCGTGGTTTGCTTGGAGGAAGAAAACGAAGATTGAATGCGGCTGATTCAACACTAGCCCTCTCAATGATATCCTAACCTTGACATATTTTAAACATTGTTACTTTAATTTAAATTTTTAATCATGTATGGTTCCTTTTGCTCTGTATGTTTATTTTTTGTATATATGGTTATATTTATTTTTGTTTGTTTTTTTCTTTCTTCTCGCTTTTCTTTTTCCTTATTATTTCCTGTATTCTAGTTTTTACTTTCGAAATATCTTCCTTTGCTAAATCCTGTAGAGGGGAATCATGTATAGGGCTGGATGCCCCAATAAAAAGGCTTGTGTGTGTGTGTATATGTATAGATTAAATAGTAAACATGGAGAAAGAGAATAAGTCAGTGTGGCGACGCCGCCTTGCAGGTTACATCAACAGGAAGTGACGTCAGCTCCAGTGTTGCCAAAACCGCCCGCTGTCACGGTCCAGCAATCTCCTCCCTCGAAGTGAACCCTTCTTTATGGATTACTTCGCCGTCCATAAGTCTCAAACGATGAAGTTCGTGTAGGTTTCTCCCCAGATTTATTTCAGTACTGAGGAGTTCAATTGAGTTCTGAGCATTTCTCTGGTTCCTTAGGATCATTGGATGAGATCGAGTAGGAGAAGGCTTCACAGTATCTTCATTATGGCTGTCCTCTTCTGTAGGTATCACGTCTTCTTGATCTAATAAAGACACTGAATTCTCTTCAATCTCCCGTTGAGTCCCATAGCTGTAGTGTTCAACTGACGGAAGCACCTCCCGGTTGCTGTCGTTCCTCGAAACATCACTCTCTTTGAAGACACAGTCCCGAGATTCCACCACTTTCTTCATCTCAGGAATCAACACTCTGTAGCCACGTCCTCTGAGTGCATATCCAACAAGGTTACCTTTGACAGCTCTCCTTTCGAGTTTAGATTTACGGACTTGTCTTGGAATATGGACAAATACTTGACAGCCAATAGCTCTTATGTGTTTAAGACTAGGCTTGTTCCCTGTCCACAGTTCATATGGCGTGCTTTCACCATTGTGATTGTTGAGAACTCTTGAATCAATAATCCCTTCACTAGACTTTAATAACGGACTACTCGATGAGGGAAGAGTATCTTTAATATATAATATTAGACGAATGACCCAGGCAACGCCCGGGTTTACCCGATTAAATGTATTTTACATATGAAAAATGGACGTAGTTCCCGGAGGTCACCCGCGAGGCTTTTTTGGCACTTGGCACAGCTGTGTCACCAACGCCAGGACCGCGCGTGGTGGTTATTCGAACTGGCCAGCCGGCCGATTCCATTTTCTCGGAGGGGGGGGGGGCCGGGGGCAGGGAAGTCACGTGCTCGCCGCCAGCCAATGAGCGCCCCCCGTCGTCAGCCGCCACGCGTTCTAGAGGGCGCTGCTCGTGAGCTAAGTAGAATAATTTGAATATATAGTTTTAATAATTGATTTATATATTTTTTAAAATAGCCTATCGTCATCCCCGTTATTTTTTACCTATGTATGGAAATTTTGGTTTGATTTAGTGAACTACTGCGAATTTGTATACCGAGCATACAAACATTCATTTTTATATAAATAGATATACGTTGAGAACTCTGTTTCTGACATAGGCTGCGGTGTAAGTCAGCTCCGCCCAGGAAGCCTTTGGCAGACCACTTCCAGATATAGTGCTCCTGACAAGATCTAGGAGTGTCCTATTCATTCTTTCCGCCACACCATTCTGTTGAGGTGTATACGTCATAGTGTGTTCATGAACTATTCCGACGCTCGTGCAGAAAGTGTCCCATTCCTTGGAACAAAATTCCAAGCCATTATCCGTACGTATTCGTTTTAGTTTCCGGCTGGTTTGTTTCTCAGATTCTTGAGTCCATTCTTTGACTTTTCCCAGGGTTCCGCCTTTATTTTTCAGGAAAAATACACTTGTATATCTCGTAGATTCATCAATGATGGTTTAAACGTACTTGGCTCCTCCCCAGCTCAATACGTCGAGTGGACCCATCAAGTCCGCATGCACCAAGTCAAACGGCATGATTTCTTTTTCCTCCTTGTGTGAGTGTTGAAGGAATGGCAGACGGTAAGACTTGCCGATCAAACAGTCTTCGCACTTTTCTGGCTTTGCCGGGCTGCAATCAAGTCCTCTTACGCTTTGGTTCTTGGCCATCTTTGCTATCGTATATGCATTTACATGCATCAGCCTTTTGTGCCAAAGTTCCAGTGTAAGCTCTTCCTTGCATTCAGATACAAGAGAAACACGATCATTCTGATCTATCGGAGAGGATGGAGTAGTTTGGACGTAGTAAAGTCTACCCAGCTTCTTTCCTTCTATCAAGAGTTTACCTTTCATGTCCATAATGTGGCAACCACTCCTGTTGAAGACACCTTTTCTACCGTTTTCTATCATTTGGAGTACAGACAGAACACTGTGACGCATATCTGGAACGTACAAGGTGTTCTGGGCAAACATATTGCTGGCATCTCCCTTGTGTCCAACAATATTGGCACTGACAGTACCGATACCACATGTTTCTATAGAAGAGCCATTCGCAATAGTGATGGAACTCATATTGCTTGTGCACTCTTTCAGAAATGTGAAGTAATCTCTCTTGGGAGTCATATGGTGCGTCGCTCCAGAATCAATGATCCAGGTCTCGGCGGTAGCTCCAAACAAAGTGTTGCACATTGCCGACATATCTACGCCTTTTTTTAGCCAAACCTCTTTGGTCTTTGTTCATTCTTTCCTTTCTTCCTGCATTCCCTTGCATAATGGCCTTTACCTCCACATTTGAAACAAACAACCTTTGCTTTAAATTGTTTTTCTGTTTTAATGGGCTTCGAAGAGGCATTAACGACCATGGCACTCACATCTTTTGGTAGATTTGACAAACGCCTTTCTGCTTCTGCCAACAGTCGTCTTTTAACTGTGGCGGTCGTGAAGTCTGAATCAGGCAAGTTACATATGGTTGAGACAACGGTGTCCCAATCCTCTGGTAATCCACCCAAAATAACCATAGCCAAATCGCCATCATCAATTTTGTCGCCAATTTGGGCCAGTTCGTTTACAATGTGGTTTATCTTCCTTATATACCCTTCCACATTGCTGTGCTGAGTCAACCTTTCGCCATATAACTACCTTCTTAGTTGTACGGCTCGATATCTACTATCCTTTGGTGCGTATAATTTTTCCAGTTCCTCCCAGACCTCTTTCGGAGTATTCAAATGTTGAACATGTAATTGATGTTCATCATTAATTCCGAGGCAAATTTTTGCAAACGCCTTACCCTCCCGCGACAAAAAAAAATTGTTGCAACAAGGTACTAGCGTCAGGCTTAGCCTCTACTGGATTGATCAAACTCCACAAGTCGTTTTCGATTAGAACGAGTTTCATCTGGAAGCTCCAGCTGGAGTAATTAGCACCATTTAATTTTGTAGTCGTCGTGTTTGCCATTTTACAAAATATTTGGTAAGTAGAAAAAGGATGGGCCAAGTAATCAAAGGAAATTAGGTTACTCACGTTTTAGGCCTTGCGCTTCTTCAGTCTCACGTTTTAGGCCTTGCGCTTTTTCAGTCTCATAATCTTTGTTGTATTCCATTTGATTACACACAGCGCTCAACGTTAATTATTGTTTAATTAACTACAAGGTAAAGGGATTATATATAGATTAAATAGTAAACATGGAGAAAGAGAAAAAGTCAGTGTGGCGACGCCGCCTTGCAGGTTACATCAACAGGAAGTGACGTCAGCTCCAGTGTTGCCAAGCCAACCGCCCGCTATCACGGTCCAGCAATTTACAACAGAATATTGAGATATAGAGTGTGTTCGTTCCTTGCGTAGTTTGTAGGGCAGAAGAGGATAGAAGGTTTGGAGTAAGGCGAAAGAGGTCTCAGCAGGTTTCCAATCCGCTCTACTTCTACTTTGTGGACCTGATCTATTTGTAAACTAATACACGTTTAATCTAGGATAGTGTGATTTAATGAGTGAAAATATGCCTGTGCTCACAGTTAAGTAAAAGTAATGTCCGTGTGTGCAGCTGCTAGAGGACGCACGGTCCATGGCGGTCCGCATGGAGCACCGCGGCGCGTGTGCGTGCGACAATAACTCGGGGGACGGCGCTGGTGTCATGGTGTCCATCCCTCACAACTTCTACCGGCGACTGGTCTGGTAACTCAGATCGTTGGAGTGGTCATATTGATGGTCCAGATATTGCTATATTACAAGCTATTTATAACAAAAAAAACTCAATTTTACATATTATTTATGTTTTAAAGAGTTCAACGCTAAGGAAGAAGATCATAGAATTATTAATTTAATGTAGGGCACCTGCTGACAGAAAACCTGAATGTTGCTGATGGCACAGCTGCTACACTATTAAGCATATTTAACGTGGTTACCCATGATATTC
>CP092867.1:71180066-71201539 GCA_030710605.1 Cordylochernes scorpioides | reverse complement strand
TTTATTTTATAAGGGATGCAGTCCATATTTATCCATTTTAAACCCTAAATATGCCACCGATTTCTTTTTAAATTTACATTTATATCTGGTTAACTTTAAACCTTTTTCTAGCAATCATCTAAACACTAGATCCAACTTTTGTTCATGATCTTCAAAGTCTTTTCCTGCAACCAAAATATTATCTATGTAGCAGGCCACACCTGGCAAATCAGCAAATAGACCTTCCATAATCCTCTGAAATTTATTTGGTGCTTACGGTGCTTGTAGATAATTTTGAAAAGATCTCATCGATCGATGGAATGGGATACCTATCTAATTATATTGCTTTATTAGCTGTATATCTGAAATCACCACATATACTTACACTACCATCTTTTTTTAATACCGGTACTATTGGAGCGGTCCAATATGCATGAACTATAGGTTATAAAATGCAAGAAATCACTAAACGATCAATTTTATTCTCTACTTTGTTTTTTAGAGAGAAAGGTAAACTTCTGGCCTTTCAAAACACAGGGGTCACATCCTTTTTTAAATTTAAAATTTATTTTAACATCCTTTAGACAGCCCAAATCTTTGTTAAACAAATCTGCATATCTATCAATCAAACTATTTCTATTAGATTCAGTATTTAAATTTTCAATGCTAAACAATCTAGAATAATCAAGTTTTAACTGTTTAAGACATTCTCTTTCTAACAAAATCACCTGGATTTTTCATTTACAACTATTAATCGTAAATATTGGTTGGCTTCTTTTACAAAAAAAATTCTTTGCCCTATAATCTCTATTGATTTACCACAAAAGGATTTTAATCTTAAATTTGTTGGAAATAATTTTTTACCTTGCCAATAAATCTTATAAATATCTTTAGGTATTAACGTAACTGCACTTCCTGTATCTATTGTAAAGCACAAAAAATAATCATCTACTGTTAAATTTATTGTGGCATCAGTTTCGCCCTGTACAGAATATATAGAGTCCTCTTGTACAAATTTACATAACCACATTTTTTTACTAGCTTTGCAGACCCTACTTAAATGACCCATTTTTTTACATTTTAAAACAAGTCTTTGTTCTATGAGGGCAAACAGAGGCCACGTGTGAATGTCTTTCACCACATCTATAACACATTACGAGTATTTCGTATTTCTCCCCTTTGCCTGAAAGGCCTATGCTGCACCATATTATTATTGTACTCACCTTTTTTTTATCTATCTAAAAGGTGCTAATTTATCTTGTAATTCTCTTATATTTATCTCCGCCAGTTTGAACGAGATCGCCACTGCAAAACTTTATCCAGGGTGACATCGTCGTTTTCTTGTAGTAGCTTCTTTTGCAGGCTTTCCAATTTGATTCCAGCCACAAAACGGTCTCGCATCATGGTTCCCAGCATATCGCCGAAATTACAATTTATTGCTAAACGTTTCAAATCTCTAAGATAATACGAAATTGATTCTCCTTCCTGTTGAATTCTCTTTAAAAATCTGCATCGCTGTGGTATCACTTTCTTCTTTGGATTTAAATGCAGCTTAATTCTTTGAATGATAGTATCATAGGGTTGATATTTCATTAGACCAGGAAGAAAATGTCGTTTCCCTGCTTCAAAGTTTCAGAATCTGATAGCGAGGTAAAAATCAGCACTTTAATCTCCTCCTTCAGATATTAAAAACAAAGCCTCCGATTTTTGTACAAAAAGATCGAAGGTATCCTCCACTGGGCTATAGCATCTAAAAGGTGCTATTAACTTTGAACTTGTCATGCTGATCTTTTCAACTCCTTTGTTTTCTTGATCCAGATAGTTTAAAAGATGTAGTTGTTATACTTTCATAGACGCCGTTTTCCTCAGCTTTTTACTGGCTCTGTAGATCGCGCATCCTCGTCGCCACTTTTGTTGTGTCGTAATTAGACGTACAACAGCTCAAACTTGACCATGACTCTTTATTTAGCTCTTATTCTTCCAGTTTGGCCAACAACAAACGTCCAATTTATATATACATATATTTTTACATAATGAGGCTTTAAATAATACAAATAATATTCATATATTTACATAAACAACAGTGAATATATAGCGAAAAGAGTATAGTACTGAGCACAGATTCCTGAGGTACACCAGCCCATGTTCTTCGGTCCTTGGAAAATGTTCCATTTACCCGAACCTTTATCCTTCTTCCCCTTAAGAAGTCTGCAATCCAGATTAAGGTTTTTCCTCTTACTCCGATGTTGTGCAGCCTTTCAAATAATTTCTACACTCGATCAAAAGCTGAGGTCATATCCAGGAATACGGCCGTTATCTTTTTTGGCGGTTTTTCCTAGAAATCTATTATTGATTGACAGAAGTAGAACAGTTTATCAGTTGTACAGTGTCTGTAACTTTGGGCAGTTTGGTAGAAGTTTATTTTATTATCGTTATTGAGCCAGACTATGAGCCTAGAGTGAATAATTCATTCTGTTATTGTACAAAGTATGATGGTAAGAGCAATTGGCCGATAGTTCTTGCATTCCTTGGCATCTTTGTTTGGTTTCAGTATTGGCACTATAATTGATATCTTCCAATTCTTTAGTAGTTTACCAGTTTGCCATGAAATCTTCAGTATTCATAGGAGTTGATTTTTAGCTTTGTCTCCAAAGTGTTTAATCATTTGGCTAAAGATTAGAGCATCTCCAGGTGACATCTTGGATTTAACTTTCCTATTGATGAGTTTAGCTTATTCAGTGTGAAGTCTCTCGAGTAAATATCTTGTTGATGGTAATTTCTTGCTTGTTTAACTAACTTGTTTGCATTATTTTTTAGAGTCCTGCCTTCATTCGTATAGCTGAGTCTGGAAGTGATTGAAAGATATTCAGCAATTATTTCAGCCATCTGTTTGTTCGTTCTCGCTATTCATATCGGTTAGAGTATTGGAGGATTAGTGTTGGTTTTGATTGTTTTATAACACTAATTATATTCCAGTGATGGCTTTCCTTTTTTGGATCCATTTTTTTCGCAGAATTCTGCCCATTTTCCTTGTTTTAATATCCAAATTTCTTGTTCTATTTTGTGACTAATTTCAATGAGTTCCTTTATGATTTCTTCTGTTTTATTTGTTTTAAGAAGTTCATTGATATTGTCTATCTCTGCAATCATTGTCTCGATATTGTGGTCCTTCCAGTAAAGTATTCACAGGTCTTTACGTCTACCTCTAGGTATCTATACTTTTGCAGCTTTAGATATGTTCGAAGAGAATTTTTCCAATTTTTTGTCAATCGTTCTGTGATTTAATTCTTCGTTGCACAGTTCTTCAAGCTTTTCTGTGATTTTTTTTCCAGTGTTCTTTTATTCTGTTGGAAATTCTCAATTTTGAATTTTAGGGTTGTTAAAATTGGTCTGTGGTCACTGATTGCACTTTTCAGAATTTTCCATTGTGTTGTGGGTGCGATGTTGTAATTTATCGCTGTGATGCCTATTGCGGATTCTGTGCCTGTGGACTTGGAAATATAGGTGTTCTTTTCATTATTCAACGGTGTAAGGTCGAGGTCGGTTAGCATGTCCTCAACCTGCTGACCTATGTTATCCTGGACAGGTGATCCCCAAGTTGGTCTTTCGGCGTTAAAATCACCAAGTATGATTGCGATATCCGAAGACGCTTCATTAATGTCTCTATCAGGCCTGTATTGATGCTAGTATTATCGTGGTGATAAACATTTATGATTAGAATTGTTTTATGTGTAAGATAGATTTCTATTGCCTGAGCTTCTGTCGTGCTTTCTCTAGGCTTACTCTGATTATAGGCGATTTCCTTAAATTTGATTTCTAGAGTTTTAATCAAAACGGCAAGTCCTCCTCCGAATTTTCCCGGTCTATCCTTTCGTAGTGTTGTATATTCTTTGATATTGAATCTCAGATTCTGATTCAATTTTGTCTCCTGAGGACAAGTAATATGTACATTGTTGTCACAGAGAAGACAAGTCAGCTCTTTATTTTCCTCTGGGTACCATTTATATTGAGTTGTAGTAGATTGAATTGTGTCCTCGTAGTAGATTTCTCATCATGACCTCGAGCTGCAGCTTTTGAAGCGGCGGTTACGCCGGACGCGGTAGAATTACTGGAGATATCAGTTTTGCTCTTCAATTGAAAATGGGTGCCGTTGCAACGTTATTCATCTTGGAAACGAACCAGAATTTGGTCAAATATTCCAAGGGTACAGGGGGACCGCAAGGAGATGTGGTCGAACTTCTCCACTCCCCCCTGGAATGCCGTCACTATAGGATAAAGCACTCTTGGTGAATTTTTTTAATTGTGATTCATAATCTGCCACTGAAGCTTTACGAGCGTTTCGTTCCTTTAAAGATATTCGAAGCGGTAAAGGACCAATGAGTTGCTACTCTTTAAAGCGATTGATTAAAAGTTTTGAGGAAACTGGATCTCTGGAAGCAAAACCTCGGAGTGGAAGACCATCAACTTGCAAGTCAGTGGCTGTTACGGTTTTGCAGAATGCTGAGGCTATTGAAACGTTATACATGTATGGAGAAGTAAGTGCTAGACAAGTTTCTCGACAAACGGGGATTTCGTATGGAACAGTTTGGAGAGAACACACATTTAGACATTTTCTATAAAAATACCCTAACAAAATTCAAAGTTTTCACGAGTTGAAAGTCAGCGATTTTGAGAAGCGTCAAGAATTCGCTGCATGGGTTTTCCGGCAAATTGATATTGATGAAAACTGGCTGTCAAATGTTCTAAGAACAGATGATGCTCACTTTTATCTAAAGGGAGAATTCACCATTTAAAACTGCCTCATTTTGGCAACAGAAAACCCTAGGATTTTTACAGAAATACCACTTCATCAGCACAGAGTTACAGTTTTGTGTGGGTTCACTTCTTCTTTTATTATTGGGCCATTTTTATTTCAAAAAATCAATGGAAGAACTTTTAAAACCGTTTTTGTAACTGGTGAACGTTATGTTCAACTTTTGAGAGAAAATGTTATTCTCATATTGCAGGGCAGACAAGTACTAAGCGAAATAACATTCATGCACTTTATATATTACATTCGCCACTTTATATACCTCCAATATCACCAGACTTGACGCCTTACAATTTCGGTTATGGGGGTACATTAAGTCGCGTTTTTATCGATGCCAGCCTACCACATTGGCCATGTTGAAGGCTTCTATCAGAGGGCACGTTTTAGCAATACATAAATACAATTTAATGCTGTTTATTCTGTCATCTATCGTCTGCAGGCGGTCTTTGAGAATGAAGGGCGCCACATTGAGCAAGGATTGTGACCTAATACAAGAGAGAAGGCAGTTACCTCATGTGTTATATTTTGCAGCTCTTTGTTTTGGGTTATGGGAATAATAAATGCTGCCCTCACATCTTGACTTTTTTTTTTTGTGAACAGTAATTTTTTTGTTTGTCATTTGCCCACATCTTATATTATGTCGTGCAGGCCAAAGTGTTATAACTTCTCGAATAACACTGGTATACACAATTTTACCCCTTATGTTTAGTTAATCGCTTTTCGCTCATTAGAAGAAATAGCATAAGGAATATTCTCTGTATTCCCCCCAACCCCACCCCCCCCAACTTCAGAAATTTTGCGCAAAAAAATAATACAAAATTATTTTACTACCACGTTTTTCAACTCAAAAGGTCGATTTAAAAATGATTTTTTTAGGGGATACATTTTCAAATTATGTACAGTATAATAAACAATGATAACATTTGACAAACCCATAGGATATTTGGAATAAAGTACGACAAATATATTTTGTCACTCCCCTCTATATTTCATTTTTGGATCATGACAAATATTCAGTTAAATAGTCAAGTGTCGCCAATTAGTCAAGAAACTATACATTCATAATTTTTGGTACTATATTAACATTTAAAAAATCGTGTATTGATATCAGTAGTTATTTTCAAACATTCAATCTATTTCACAAAACTACATCTAAAATATAAATATTTTTTTTGCAACATGTTTTAATTTGCATATATCTATTTTACATATCTCAGATTGTATTTAAAAATCGTCAACCAATTCTTCTAGCTTTTGGCGAAATAGTGTTTTATTAATTATTCATTTTGGCCAATTCTGGAATAATTAAAAATCAACGAGAATAGTTGATATTTATTCCGATAGATGGCGCAAGCCATCAGCAACTTTCAGTTGCTCGATAAGAAGAAGCCTTTTTCTTAAATCATTTGATATTATTAGGGTTCTTTCCTGGTATTCAAAAAGGAAAAATACGTGTCGTTCAGTTATATTTTTCAATTTATCAAACAATTTGGCCGCTGAATCTCTGATTCTGGTAAAGCGCCATCTAGCAAATAAAGTTGTGACTAAAATCAATTTCGAATTTTTCATTTTTGCCATAAAAATCCCATTGCATCCTGAACACAATGGTGTTTACCGCATTGCTCTAGCGCAAATGTTCGCGGAGTTATTAATTTTTAAAGTTGTGCGGGACTTTTGGATCACCCTGCACTCTAAAAGATATATATAGTTTGAATGAAAACCAATGTTTACAATATTTAGAATCTCAGAAAAGTAACTTGGGTACAATATATATATATTTTTTCACATACACAAAAAACCTTTATTAAGACACACAGGTCTTACAGAGGATTCTCCTTGGGGTTACAAGACGGAGAAACCCATGAAAGTGGTAATATACAAAAGGGTAAAAATGGAGAAAGATTATATACACATGGTGAATATATACAGATTATTATTTGAATAATCCTATGGAAAATAAGAATATGGATTTGGAAAAAAAATTTTTTTTTTGGAAATATGGATGGGAGAAGTTGAGAGCGAAAAGAGGAAAGAAAACAGGTTATATATATATATATAAATGAATGTTTGTGTGTTTGTATGTCCGGTATACAAATTCGCAGTTGTTCACTAATTCAAACCAAAATTTCCATACATAGGTAATAATTCCACAACCTTGGTTCGAAACTTAGCCTGGGTGTTTTTTTTTATTATTATTGAAGCAAAGTTTTTTTTACAGTACCAAAATTTCCATACATAGGTAAAAAAAAAATACGAGGAAAACGATCGGCTATTTTAAATTATATATAAATTAAATATTAAAACTATATATTCAAATTATTCTACTTAGCTCACGAACAGCGCCCTCTATCAAGGTTATAAATACGTTTAAAATCGAAATCTTCTCAAAATTTTTTAATAATAGTGTTCGCTTAATAATTAGAATACTTGATCTAAATCGAAATATTTATAGACGCTCGCTCGATTTGAAGATTTATATCGTAACTAACCTGACTGAAATTTTAACAGTACCGTATATAGAGTAGCCTCTGGAAAAACTTAATAGAGAAATTTTCAGGTCTCTATCCCGAATATTCGTCGCGTTTGCCCTTTTGCTCGCGGGCTGCGCCTCTAGCGGTGAAGATGGGAGGTAATATCAGCTGACCTAATGTACATGTAAAGTTTGGAGCGGGACGTTTCACAAGAGTGACATCCACGGCGCCTATTTATAATTGTAACGAATAGTATTTGAATAAAACATTTAATCGGGTAAACCCGGGCGTTGCCCGGGTCATTCGTCTAGTATGTTATATTAAAAATGGAGATATATGTTGACCCTTGATCATCCCGAGGATTATGCTATGGTAATGCAGTCGTGGTTAAAAATCTTGAAAGAATAATAATACAAATAGGTTTGATCAAATTTTGCTTTAATTGAACTTATGGAATATATAAAAAATATCATACTTTTATTAAAGTACTGCCTGTCTTGAGTTTTTATAGGGGACGCGTGACCTCTGGCGGTCGATTTAGCTGAATATTTGAATCTATGATATATAATTTTAAATAAAATAATATTTCAATACAAAATATCCCCCTGTGAATGTTAAATTAAAATATTATTTATTTTAAGGGTTATTTCTCATAGATTTAAATATTCTGTTAAATCGACCGCCGGAGGTCACGCTTCCCCTATAAAAACAAATTGTTGTTGTTTCCCATTGGCCTGTTGGTCGCCGATCGTTATAATACCAAACAAATATCGAGTATTAAGTTATGAATCCTGCCAAGAAGAAAAAGAAGGCCTACAAGCCTACAACCCGCATCGTGAACGTCGCCGACCTGGAGAGGGAAGATGAGATGGTGATCTCACGCAACTGCAGCATCCTGAGCTCCATTGGCCATCCTGCCCTGAAATCCCTGCATGAGGACCTGATCCGCTACATCGCCTCGCGGACTGATATGATCAAGGCCCTCGCTACCAATGTAGAGAACCTCACTGACACCCTCGAGTCCTTCGCAGAGTTGGACGAAATTGAGGAGGCCAACAAGCCCAAGACTGCTTGCCGCGGCACTCAAACCTGCCCTGCTCCTTCCTGCAATGAAACCAGCTCCCAGACTGACCCAATCAAGCCCGCCACTCCTGCTCCTGCTGCTCTCCCTGCCAAGAAGCCTGCCTCTACCCTGCCTGCTCCTGCTCCAACCAAAAGGAAGCAGTCTGAAGCTCCCAACCCGCCTGCAAAGAGGACAAACCTGAATGGTCCTTCAAAACCTGTGCCTTCCCACGTCTCCAAGCCTGCGGCCGCCCAAGTGATCCTTCATGGAGAAAAATCGGCGGCCCACACAGTGGTCATCTCAGATGACCCACAGGCTGACCCAAGGGAGATGCTGAAAACAGTCCGCGCTGCTCACACTCTCCCCCAAGGCGTTTGGGCCTCCCTGCGCACCAAGGGGAAGCTGGTCCTCCATTCTAGCAATCCTGACACCATCCCTGAGGTTACAACCTCCCTGGCCAGCAAGTTGAATGGAATGAAGGTCCGCCAGCAGAAGGAGTCCTGCCACGGATCTGCCTCTTCAAAGTGGATGAGGAGACATCCAACTCCACAATTGAGGAGACCTTCCTGGAAACCGCTGCTGTTAGAAAACTTCCTGGGGACAAGGTGGTGCGCGTGGCGCACCGTTCTGCACCCAGAAACGGGACCTGCACCGCCTTCATCGAGGTGGACCTCAAGACCTTTAGAGCCCTGGGCATTCGCGGGAGGATCGTGGTGGATGGAGTAATCCTCAACTTCGAGGAGTCCATCCGCGCCCGCGTCTGCTTCCGCTGTTGTGGCTTCGGCCACAACTCTGCCCAATGCACCAGAGCTCCCAAGTGCTTCCACTGCGGTGAAGACGGCCATGAAGGCCGAACCTGCCCATCCATTGCTGACCAGCGCACCTCCAAATGTGCCAACTGCTGCTCCCAGGGCCTTCCTGACAAGCACGAGGCGAGAGCCTCAAGCTGCCCCATCCTGAAGTCTAGGGCCCTCAAGTTCTAGGCTTCAAGGACCTTCTGCCTCCATTTCCATCTGCCACTTCTCCTGGATTCCTGGCCTATTCAACGCACCCGCCTCACTGCACCCTGGCGCTATTCCCCTGCTTGCCCAACGTTTCCACCACCCCTGCGAGACATCTCCTGCTTCCAGATCCTAGGGTCCCTTGCCACCTGACATCGATTTTGGGCTCAAAAATCATAACTTTTGGTTAGTAGCCCGTAAATAAAGATATTTTCTCTCTTTCCCATTGGCCGGCTCAAATCTTTTGTACATTATGTAAATAAGCTTTTCATTTTTTTTATTCTTACGCCTTAAGCCAGGCATTACTTTTATTAAATTATGTTTTTTTTATATATATTCCTTATCTCAATTAAAGAAATCTCTTATCAACACTATTATTATTGCCACGACTGCAGACCAATATCGTAATATACTCATGGATACCAAAATCAAGCAACAGCTAATATTTCTATATAAATAACAATCAAAATACAACAGAAATTCTTATCATTTTTATTTTATAACATATTTATATGTCAAATTGTATGAAGGTATTTTATACAAAAAGTCTGCCTTTGGATCGGTGTTTCTTTTACACTAATTATACTCAAGTTCAAAAATAATCGTTAACCACGAAAATAGTTTGTCCAATAAAAAATTAGTGCATAACTGGAATTTATTCTGCCTCAATAATTCATAAAATTACCCGATATTTATTCGATTGAACAAAAAGGGAAAAATAAAAAATCTTAAAAGCTAGCTCTTCGAAGCGGAACTCACAAACAGAAAAAGAAGCAGACAACGCGAACGTTATAGGTAAAAATTGTAATAATTTTGGATCAGGTTTGTTCCCCATAGCAAATATAAAACTACTTCAAAAATAATTTACCACAGCAATAAGAAATGAATAAATACCAAGCTGGGTGAAGAAATGCATAGGAAGCTTCTACCATAAATCTATATATATAAAATTGAATGTCTGTGTGTGTGTCTGTGTGTGTGTGTGTGTCTGTGTGTCCTCTATGGATTCGAAAACCATACATCCAATCGCCGTGAAATTTTGGGATATTATTAGGAATATCCCCGGGTAGGTTTACGAAAAATAATTTCTTGAATATCTTTAATATCCTTAGAGTTATTTGCAGATTTGTAGCTTTAACTCGCAAGCAACGCCACCATTGAGACCGAGATAGGCTTAGGTTTTGGTCCACGCCTGATGACCTTGGGTCTTTCAGGGCTAATAAAAAAACTAATTCAAATATTAGTGCTTTAGTGCTATCTCCTTGAGGTTACCGATTTAAAAGTTTATTTTCTAATTTTAGATTTATAGGAAACATAATTTATTTTAAGTATTGTACTTTATGAAACATATTTCATTTTAAGTATTGTACTTTATTTTAAAAGTTTAAATAATTGTGCAAGACGATATATATGATATATAAAAATCAAAAGAAATACTGAGTATCGTTTAAATATTAAATTTTAGGATGCGCCGCGAAATATTGGGATATTATTAGGTGTATCTCCGGAAAGTTTTACGAACGGAGATAGGCTTAGGTCTGCCCCCCCGTCCGGCCGCCGGCCATTGGACAGTCCAAGTTCCCACCGACCAATCAGAGGGATCAATAGGTCCTGGCGCGCGGGGGGCAGGTGTCCTCCGGGAACAACGTCCATCTTCCGTAAACGACCATGATTCTATTCAACTTATCGAGTATTTTTCAAGGGACCGGGAAAATATGTAGATAAAACGATGATTTTGTAATGTAGAAAATTAGGAAAGTCAAAATTCAGGAAGACACGGCACACAGGGACCGGGAAAAAATAATCACTTTATCGAGAGATTCACGACCATGATTTTATTCAACTTATCGAGTATTTTTCAAGGGACCGGGAAAATATGTTCACTAGATAAAACGATGATTTTGTAATGTAGAAAATTATGAAAACAGAATTCAGGATGACACGGCACACAGGGACCGGGAAAAAATGTTCACTTTATCGAGAGATTCAAATTTACGAGTTTCAAATTATCAAAATATATCTTTTTTTTATAAGTTTATAAGTTTTATAAGTTTTTATAAGTTCGTTAGACAAACCTTTACTCGGGTGAAACCTCGGGCGAAGCCGGGTACGTCCGCTAGTCTTTCTATAAAAATATCGCTTCTCAGACACAAAGTTTGGAGCGGGACGTTTCACAAGAGTGACATCCACGCCGCCAATTTATAATTGTAACGAATAGTATTTAAATAAAAACATTTAATCGGGTAAAACCCGGGCATTGTCCGGGTCATTCGGCTAGTTGTTATATAAAGATTGACATACTGAGACATATTACAGATAAAAAAATACAATTCAAAACACATACTCGAGTTATGCGCTTAAATATACATTTTTTTACTCTGAAGCACAAAAACCTGAAGCTGCGGTTTTTGATATAACGTAAACAAGAATACCCAATGAATCGCTCGAGGTAGCTGCAGTGAGTTGTCCCTTCATTTTACTAGGGTTGTCCGTTAAATAAGTTCCACAGAGGTTTTTCATACAGTAAAACAGGCTTATTTTCCCTGAACTATACATTTTCGAAAATATCAGACTTTTTTCATTTTTTATATATTCCCCTTTTCATTCGACGCATTTTTGCATTCGGGACACTCACTTATGGAACCCAGAGTCAAAGAACTGTGCCGCCTGGCCGCGTAGAAAGCCTAAAACCGCTTCTTCCAACTCGTCATCGTCCTGGAATTGGGTTACACCCAAATTTTATTTTTAACTCGGAGAAGAGATGAAAACCACTAGGAGCTACGTCCGGGTTGTAAGGTGGGTGTGACACCAATTCCCATCTAAATTCTTCAATGAGGGCGGTGGTTTGACGGGCGGTGAGCGGCCGAGCGTTGTCGTGGTGAAAACGCCCTCCTTTGGTTAACATCTCTCTCCTCTTGTTCTGAATCGCGCATTGAAGTTGTTTTAAGGTCACAGTACCGGTCGGAATTGATTGCGGTACCCCGACGCATAAAGTCGCACAACAATATGCCCTTTCGGTCCCAAAAGACGGTAGCCATAAGTTTCCCGGCAGAAAGCGTTTGTTTAAACTTTAGAGGTTTCGGCGACGAAGTGTGCTTCCGCTGCTTGGATTGCTCCTTTGTCTCCGGGTGTGGTGTAGTGTACCCAGGTCTCATCACCAGTAACGATCGAACCCAATAATTATCTCCGTCAGTTTCCTGGCAATCGAGAAATTTCTGGGACGCTTAAACCTGCTGCCGTTTATGGTCTTCAGTCAGCATTTTCGGAACCCATCTTGCGCAGACCTTTGAATACCCTAAATGTTAACGCAAAATCTTGTCGATGGTGGTTTTACTGACATCAGGAACAAAATCGCAGAGCTCCCGCACGGTAACCCGTCGATCTTCAAACATTGCCGCTTCGACTTCGGCAATGGTTTCGTCCGAAACCGATGGCCTTCCAGCACGCGGTTCATCGTGGACGTCTGTTCGGACGTTTTTAAATTCTCTGACCCATCTGCGCACCATCCCGGACACCCTTCACCATACACTTGACAGAGTTCAGTATGAATGTCCTTCGCCGAATTCTTCTTTGAGGCCAAAAAGCGAATTACTGACCGTAATTCGCAGCTGGCGGGGAAGCTCCATCACTAACGGCTGCTCAGCCAAGACTTAAGCTTATCAGCGACGTGGCCTTGGTGGGAAATTGTAGTGGGTAGAACAAGCTACGAGCCCGCGCAGTCGGCTACTGCCTAAAAGCGATCCTCATGACAGTGGTGCCCCGTGGAACTTATTTAACGGACAACCCTCGTATTATAACCAGGGATAAGCATTCACCACGCTACTGTAGTCGATGGTCTCTGGAAGGTCTTCCAGCGGGATTAGAATGTCTCGCCTCTAGGAAAAGAAGATGGCTATAAGACAGGGAATAGTTTTTATGTCTCACCATCAAGACTGTGTATAGATGATAACCTATTTACTCATTCACAGTTTCACTCTTGTTTGCCTTTGTTTCCTGGACTCCGAAACAAGCTATATAAGACAATATATCTTAATAAAAGGCTTTTTAAAACAAAAATACATGTCCATGCTCTGAAGCCCATAATAAAACATTCACATTCTGATCAAATACAATTATATTCACTTAAAATCCACCCAAAATCTGTACTACAAAATCGTCTGAAAAAAATCTTGTAAGCCCACCTGTTTAGCCATCTCAATAGACTTACATCCTATCTACACACTCAGTAGACAGGAGCCTTAATCAAAATTCGATGAATAAATGGTAAGGGATTTGGGGAAGTTTTCAAGTCAAAAGGCTTGTATATATGGATCTAACTACATCGTAATCGAGCCATGCAGAAGATCCTTATGGATTGAAAACTCGCTCAGTTTTATCGAAATGGAGTTACTGTTAGCGCAAATTAACGATTTACCTTTATTTTAGTACGAAAATTGCTAAAAGGTTTTCCAATTTAAAATAATATCACCGAGATGCAAAAAAAAAAACATATATATTCATATATATTTTAAATACCCTGTCTGAATTATTGATATCATGAAAATGGTCGAAAACTGTTTATTGGCTTATTTTACCTATAACAAACGAATCAAACTCTCGTATATTACTTATTGTAATCATTTATTAATCAATCGAGATTAATATATAATAACAGACTCTAGTTCTTCAAATAACATTCAGTTATTATTTCCTTACAATAAACACGTACCATTCCTTTTCTCATTTCCTGCTCATTTCTTCCAACCTAGTGGCTTATGAATTTTTATATATAACGGACCCGCCCGGCTTCGCCCGGGTTTTACCCGAGTGAATGTTTGTCTAACGAACATTTGTTAAAACAATTCTCTTTAAACTTATAAAACGTACTCGGCTTCGCCCGGGGGTTTTACCCGAGTAAAGTTTTGTCTAGCGAACATTTGTTAAAACAATTATCTAAAAACTTATTAAAAAATAAAAAAGATATATTTGATAATTTGAAACTCGTAAATTTGAATCTCTCGATAAAGTGAACATTTTTTCCCGGTCCCTGTGTGCCTTGTCATCCTGAATTTTGTCTTTCCTAATTTTCTACGTTAGAAAATCATAGTTTTATCTAGTGAACATTTTGTCCCGGTCCCTTGAGAAATACTCGATAAGTTGAATAAAATCAATATTAATTGGTTCCCTCGGTAATTGCAAGTTAAAGGAATAGTATCTTCGCCTTGGAATTGTATCATTATTCTTGTCGCAAATAAATTGCCGTGTCATCCTGAGATAATCTTACTTTTGATAAATAATATTTAAGATAACAAACTTAGTGATAAGAAAACTTGTTATCATCGTCACAATGGGGGCGCTGCTTGCGAGTTAAATCTACAAATCTGCAAATAACTCTAAGGATATTCAAGATATTCATGAAATTATTTTTCAAAAACCTTCCCGGTGATATACCTAATAATATTCCAAAATTTCACGGCGATTGGATGTATGGTTTTTGAATCTATAGAGTACAGACAGACAGACATTCAATTTTATATATATAGATTAGCAGTAATTAAACGTAACAGTAAGAAAATGTTGATTTTAATATATGTAAATAGAGTCTCTTAAGAAAGACCACCTAAAAACATGACTCAACTTGTTTCTCCTGTAGGTGGTCTCTCATTGGAGGTTCTAATTGATATTAAAGAATCTCTAATAGACCTTTAATAAGAGACTGCCTCTCGGAGAGACGGTTTAAGCTACGATTTTAGGCATCCTCTCAATGGAAGCTCTACTGTATCTACTTTTTCACACTGTTTGGCTTAATAAATGCCATTTTAACCATTTTAAATGTGTATCAATCGAGTTTTTTTTTTATATCTTATATCCAAAATCACTTCATTTCAATTCATAGGGAATTCTTAACATTTTTTTTTTGTCTTCATTCAGCTCACTTTCTATTATATTTTAAGCCATTGTTCCATTATACATATTTAATACCGTTTACACTGTTTTACTTTCAAAAATGTCGATGAAATGAGTAGTTTGGTCCGGCATAAAGAAGAGGCATATAATATTTTTTTTCTATATGCATGATAATATTATTTCAATTTTATATATATAGATAGATAGAGATTTACTCTTCATTGTTGGCTTTTTATCTTACATTCATTCTTCATTGTTGGCTTTTTATATTACATTCACTCTTCATTGTTGGCTTTTTATCTTACATTCACTCTTCATTGTTGGCTTTTTATATTATATTTACTCTTCATTGTTGGCTTTTTAGCTTACATTCATTCTTCATTGTTGGCTTTTTATATTATATTTACTCTTCATTGTTGGCTTTTTATCTTACATTCATTCTTCATTGTTGGCTTTTTATATTACATTTACTATTCATTGTTGGCTTTTTATCTTACATTCACTCTTTACTGTTGCCTTTTTATCTTACATTCATTCTTCATTGTTGGCTTTTTATCTTACATTCACTCTTCATTGTTGGCTTTTTATCTTACATTCATTCTTCATTGTTGGCTTTTTATATTACATTCACTCTTCATTGTTGGCTTTTTATATCATATAGAAAATCATAGTTTTATCTAGTGAACATTTTTTCCCGTGTCCCATTGCCGTGTCATCCTGAGATAATCTTACTTTTGATAAATAATATTTAAGATAACAAACTTAGTGATAAGAAAACTTGTTATCATCGTCACAATGGGGGCGCTGCTTGCGAGTTAAATCTACAAATCTGCAAATAACTCTAAGGATATTCAAGATATTCATGAAATTATTTTTCTAAAACCTTCCCGGTGATATACCTAATAATATCCCAAAATTTCACGGCGATTGGATGTATGGTTTTTGAATCTATAGAGTACAAACAAACAGACAGACAGACATTCAATTTTATATATATAGATAAATTAATCCCCTGGACCTGAGATTAAGGTAAACACATCAAGCTCTTTAGGGGATAAGATTATTTTAAAAAATAAACTTATCCCCAGAAGCCTGATGTTTTCACCGTGAATTATTTTCTGACGCCATAAATACATTCAATGTTTGAATAGTCTTTTGTGATTCTCTCTCGTACATAAACTATTTCAAGTCATACACACAAAAATTAGCCAAACCTATATAATATTATAAAATTAAATTATCATTCACGCTATTACTTGTAATGAGAGACCGCCTAAAACACATGGATATTATTACTTTTGCCTGAAGACTTCATAAGAGGTTGGGTCAGTTCAAATATTTTTTTTTTTTAGTTTTAAAAAGATGGACGCTAATCAGAAATGTCGCTAAGAGGTGATATCAGTATAGAATTTCTAAGAAAAATTTCGAAATTTTGCCTGGAGAGAGAAATCGTACTAAAATCACTCATGATTTTCAAATAAAGGATTCCGTTTAAAATCAGCCACATTTTGTTTTATTACAATATGGCTAGGATTCAAGTTACAGACTCACTCCCTTACCTAAATTTACTTCCAAGATATTCTATATTGTAAGATATTGTTTCATAAATCAGTCCCTAATGTTATTCATAATTTATAATTCCCTTATAATGTAATGAAATAGAAATAAGTGATATATAAAGAAATAATTATCGAACAAAACAATAGATTTCAGCTTCAACTATGTAAATAATAACGTTCCGAGTTATCCCGCCCACTCAGTTATTTTTGAACATAGCCTGAAATTTTATAAAATTAGGAGTTTAATTCAACCCCGGCGTGTATAGTTGAGAAAACATTTTGAAGGATGATTGCTGGGTCACAGTTTTAGATTTTGTCTCTTTTGATATTTTGCCCATATCTATTTTTGAACTGAAGTTTCGCTATTATTGCTGATACATATGAAGACTGCTTAATATACCTTCAATTGTCCGAAATGAGCCGGAAGATGAATGCTCTCACCATTTCCATTATCAATTCCCTTTAACTGTTTTCTAATCTCTGAAATCAAGCGTTCCATCAACTCTACTTATCAGCAAGGGATCATTTTGAATCGTTTTTCGACACATTGTGGATTACCTTAAGAAATGTCTCACTTTCAGAGTTAGAGTTATTAAATCGTTTTTAAATACGTAAAGAAGTCAATTATCTTCTCCAGCTTCGAAGGTGCCTTTAACATTTGATAAATAAGATATTCCGACAGGCTGGATATATATATATTAAGGAGATTTCAATCAATTTCTAAAAATGAATAGGCGTTTCCTTATTTTCCCTTGTATGAATGGCAATTATAGGGATAATTTTCCATAATGTGGATCTGGAGATATAGATAATTTGGGTATATATAGGGAATGAGAATTAACTAAAATATATATATGTTATATAATTTTTAAAAAATTAATAGAAATATAATAGAGATAAATACATGTAAATATTATTTTATTTTATTAATCTGTTTAAAATAACTCTGTTGTTCTTGGCCACTAGATGGCGCCACCTTAAATATAAATAGATTGTTTTGTTTTTTTTAGTGTTGGTTAGGTAAGTTAGATTTTATTTTATATAGGTATGTAAATGGTGATATAGAATTAATTGTTAAAATTCTATATTTACTTAATTTAAAATATATACTTTTGCTCAAAGAGTTCAAAATAAACTACTTGAGACTGATTTTCTCTTTTTTAATTAAATTCAAGACGACTGCACCTTCAATTTTAACAAATCATTTTTTGGATTTACATAATTATAGAACAGCTAGCCGACAGGATTTGCCTAGTAATTCTCTCTAAAATGCCTCCGAAAATAGAAAAGCCAGTTGAGCAACAATCTTTTACGAGTAATTTTGATTTACCCAAATATGATGGACAAAATTTTGATGTTACTTCATGGTTAAAATTCTTTAATAAAAAATGCCAGCAAAACCATGTTGATGAAGACTATAAACTAAAAAATATTTCGAAATACCTTGATGGCGAAGCTTTTAATTTTTATATAGAGACATTGCAAGATATAGATGATTGGAGAGAACTAGAACAAAAATTACTTTCATATTTTACAGTTAAGGACTCTAACCTATTTAGTAAATTTTTAAATTTGAAATATAATGATAAGGATGATCTTGATAATTACTTTAAAGAAAAATCTTCATTGGCAAAGAAGCTTAATTTGGATACACCACTTTTATTAGAAGCTCTTACAGAGGGGATGCCAAATTACCTGAAGAAATATTTAATTGCAGCAAGAGTTAAGGAAACCTCGGATTGGATTAGAATAGCTACTCAATTAAAATACTCTACCAATCAAGAAAAACAGCAACCATCCACATGTAATAATGATAATAGGCAGAATTTTCAAAATAGATCATACTACCCAACAAGGTCAAGGTTTAACCCCAACTCTCCTCCAGGTCTACAACTCCAACCACCTCCAAGGTCATCTCCAAGATTAACCACAGCTCATCACCAGGAAGCATCCAGCAGGTCAACCAATTTACCACCCTACCCCTGCAAAATCTGCTCTTCCCATCAACTACCTAACCAATACCACTTCCACCGAGATTGCCCACTCAACAAACATGAGAAAGGACTGCCAACCAACAACCATTCAGAACCTCCAAGTCCAGGGTAGCCGAGTGGACAAGGCATTTTACACCCCATAGGTTATTTTTCTAGAAAGCTACACCCATATGAACAGAATTACACTGCCTCAGAAATTGAAACATTAGCAATAATAAATTCAGTACAAAGATTTCACACATACATCCACAACATTCATTTCACCTTACACACAGATCATTTACCTCTAAAATGGCTTAAAAATGTAAAAAACCCACAGGGAAGATTATTTAGATGGTCATTACTTCTCTCACAGTATGACTTTGATATAAAACATATAAAAGGGTTACACAATATAGAAGCAGATATGTTATCTCGATCACCAGTTTCACACTATTTAACAATAAATGAAATAAAAGAACACCAATTTACAGAGCATATTAATAGTAATAAAATTAAAATTCAAAATGGCATTTACATAGTTAGAAAAAAAGGTTTTAATAGGGCATATGTACCACAATCACTTAGGCAAAAATTATTACATAAAGTACATACAAATCATGGACACATTGGTACAACACAAATGACAAAAATATTATTTCCCTATTATTATTGGCCATATATGACAAAAGACATTGCTAATTTTACAAAACACTGTGAAACATGTCAATTTAATAAATCAAGAGACAATAGGATTATTTATGGACCTTTACAACAAATGCCAATAGCCACACACCCAAACCACATTTTTTCTCTTGATACAATGGGAGGATTGCACAATTATGGGACTACAAAACACAGCATTCATATGATAGTAGACCATCATAGTAGATTCTTATGGACTTTTCCAACAAAATCTGTATCAACTGATTCTTATATTACCTGTTTAAAAAACTTATTCCAAATTAATAAACCTGAAATATTGATAACTGACAGAAATGCAGCTTTTCTTAGCAATAAATTTAAACATTTTTTAGAAAAAAACAATGTTAAGCATCTACTCACCAGTGCACATCATCCAGAAACAAATGCTAAGGTAGAAAGGTTAAATTCCATTATCATTAATAGATTAAGATGTGAATACAATAGTAGTTTAAAAATTCCTTGGACAAAATACATTCCTAAAATTACTGAAAGCTATAATACAACAATACATACAATAACAGGCTTTACTCCTAAATTCTTATACTATGGAATACAACCACAGTATATAGAACATACCACTGAAAAACATACACCAATAGAAGATGCAAGAAAATTATCAATTGAAAGAACTATAAAATCACATGAACATAGGAAATAACTCAATTTTAACCCAAAATTCCAACCAAAAATTAATAGATATTGATGACAACCCATGTTTTTTGCAGGAAGAACATATTTTAGATATGGACAATAAAGAACTAATTTCAACACCAGCACTATTACCTACAAAATACATTTGATTTTTATCTAAATACTCTATTATTTTCATAATGTAAGTTTTACTATTTTTTGAACAATTAATTTCAATACATTGTGTGTAAATAGGCTATTTTCTTTTGCGTAATAATCTTTTGAAATCTAATTCATATTTTGAATACCTTTTATTTGTGTCTGCCTTTAAATTTTGTATATAATTTTCATTATTATGCCATATATAATTTGCATACATGTTGTATACATCATATTTTAAAAATATTATTTGTTTATAAACAAACTAATTAAACAGAAGATTTTTGGGTATTGATTTTTATTGTTTAATATTATATTCTATTTTGTAAATTATTTTCCTTTTATTTTGACACCCTATATAAGTCTTTTTCATGGGGGGGAAATGTTATATAATTTTTAAAAAATTAATAGAAATATAATAGAGATAAATGCATGTAAATATTATTTTATTTTATTAATCTGTTTAAAATAACTCTGTTGTTCTTGGCCACTAGATGGCGCCACCTTAAATATAAATAGATTGTTTTGTTTTTTTTAGTGTTGGTTAGGTAAGTTAGATTTTATTTTATATAGGTATGTAAATGGTTATATAGAATTAATTGTTAAAATTCTATATTTACTTAATTTAAAATATATACTTTTGCTCAAAGAGTTCAAAATAAACTACTTGAGACTGATTTTCTCTTTTTTAATTAAATTCAAGACGACTGCACCTTCAATTTTAACAAATCATTTTTTGGATTTACATAATTATAGAACATATATATATATATATATATATATATATATATATATATATATATATATATATATAATAAATGGTATAGAGTCTGAGACAAGTACAGAGTACAATAATCTTTTTTGTTTTAAAAGGCTTTTTGGAAAATCTTTTCAGAACCTCGCTAAAGATCAATGAATGCTTCATTGGAAGAGGTTTACAGGACCCTTTAGAAATTTAAAACGCTTAAAATCTCACGCCTAATACTATTAGATTAAATGAAAGTTTGAGTTTTTTCAATGATTCAGACATGGTAATAAATGCCATTTTAATGTCGCACTAAATTATCTTTATATATACAATGAAATAGAACCTTATGATTGTTAAAATTTCTCATTGCTATTTATAATATAAATATCAAATGGCTGTAAAAATTGGGATCATTACTTTTTTGAAATTATTTTTTTAAAAAGCTAGCGCCACATGATCAGCATGGAGTTAGCAGACTGTAGGTTGGCT
>CP092867.1:71099650-71179966 GCA_030710605.1 Cordylochernes scorpioides | reverse complement strand
GCCTTTAACATTTGATAAATAAGATATTCCGACAGGCTGGATATATATATATTAAGGAGATTTCAATCAATTTCTAAAAATGAATAGGCGTTCCCTTATTTTCCCTTGTATGAATGGCAATTATAGCGATAATTTTCCATAATGTGGATCTGGAGATATAGATAATTTGGGTATATATAGGGAATGAGAATTAACTAAAAAAAAATATATATATATATTTATATATATATATAAATAATAAATGGCATAGAGTCTGAGACAAGTACAGAGTACAATAATCTTATTTGTTTTAAAAGGCTTTTTGGAAAATCTTTTCAGAACCTCACTAAAGATCAATGAATGCTTCATTGGGAGAGGTTCACAGGACCCTTTAGAAATTTAAAACGCTTAAAATCTAACGCCTAATACTATTAGATTAAATGAAAGTTTGAGTTTTTTCAATGATTCAGACATGGTAATAAATGCCATTTTATGTCGCACTAAATTATCTTTATATATACAATGAAATAGAACCTTATGATTGTTAAAATTTCTCATTGCTATTTATAATATAAATATCAAATGGCTGTAAAAATTGGGATCATTACTTTTTTGAAATTATTTTTTTAAAAGCTAGCGCCACATGATCAGCATGGAGTTAGCAGACTCTATGTTGGCTGAATATTATGGGTAACCACGTTAAAATATGCTTAATAGTGTAGCAGCTGTGCCATCAGCAACATTCAGGTTTTCTGTCAGCAGGTGCCCTACATTAAATTAATAATTCTATGATCTTCTTCCTTAGCGTTGAACTCTTTAAAACATAAATAATATGTAAAATTGAGGTTTTTTTTGTTATAAAAAGCTTGTAATATAGCAATATCTGGACCATCAATATGACCACTCCAACGATCTGAGTTACCAGACCAGTCGCCGGTAGAAGTTGTGAGGGATGGACACCATGACACCAGCGCCGTCCCCCGAGTTATTGTCGCACGCACACGCGCCGCGGTGCTCCATGCGGACCGCCATGGACCGTGCGTCCTCTAGCAGCTGCACACACGGACATTACTTTTACTTAACTGTGAGCACAGGCATATTTTCACTCATTAAATCACACTATCCTAGATTAAACGTGTATTAGTTTACAAATAGATCAGGTCCACAAAGTAGAAGTAGAGCGGATTGGAAACCTGCTGAGACCTCTTTCGCCTTACTCCAAACCTTCTATCCTCTTCTGCCCTACAAACTACGCAAGGAACGAACACACTCTATATCTCAATATTCTGTTGTAAAATTGCTGGACCGTGATAGCGGGCGGTTGGCTTGGCAACACTGGAGCTGGACGTCACTTCCTGTTGATGTAACCTGCAAGGCGGCGTCGCCACACTGACTTATTCTCTTTCTCCATGTTTACTATTTAATCTATATATAATCCCTTTACCTTGTAGTTAATTAAACAATAATTAACGTTGAGCGCTGTGTGTAATCAAATGGAATACAACAAAGATTATGAGACTGAAAAAGCGCAAGGCCTAAAACGTGAGACTGAAGAAGCGCAAGGCCTAAAACGTGAGTAACCTAATTTCCTTTGATTACTTGGCCCATCCTTTTTCTACTTACCAAATATTTTGTAAAATGGCAAACACGACGACTACAAAATTAAATGGTGCTAATTACTCCAGCTGGAGCTTCCAGATGAAACTCGTTCTAATCGAAAACGACTTGTGGAGTTTGATCAATCCAGGAGAGGCTAAGCCTGACCCTAGTACCTTGTTGCAACAAAATTTTTTTTGTCGCGGAAGGATAAGGCGTTTGCAAAAATTTGCCTCGGGATTAATGATGAACAACAATTACATGTTCAACATTTGAATACTCCGAAAGAGGTCTGGGAGGAACTGGAAAAATTATACGCACCAAAGGATAGTAGATATCGAGCCGTACAACTAAGAAGGTAGTTATATGGCGAAAGGTTGACTCAGCACAGCAATATGGAAGGGTATATAAGGAAGATAAACCACATTTTAAACGAACTGGCCCAAATTGGCGACAAAATTGATGATGGCGATTTGGCTATGGTTATTTTGGGTGGATTACCAGAGGATTGGGACACCGTTGTCTCAACCATATGTAACTTGCCTGATTCAGACTTCACGACCGCCACAGTTAAAAGACGACTGTTGGCAGAAGCAGAAAGGCGTTTGTCAAATCTATCAAAAGATGTGAGTGCCATGGTCGTTAAATGCCTCTTCGAAGCCCATTAAAACAGAAAAACAATTTAAAGCAAAGGTTGTTTGTTTCAAATGTGGAGGTAAAGGCCATTATGCAAGGGAATGCAGGAAGAAAGGAAAGAATGAACAAAGACCAAAGAGGTTTGACTAAAAAAAGGCGTAAATATGTCGGCAATGTGCAACACTTTGTTTGGAGCTACCGCCGAGACCTGGATCATTGATTCTGGAGCGACGCACCATATGACTCCCAAGAGAGATTACTTCACATTTCTGAAAGAGTGCACAAGCAATATGAATTCCATCACTATTGCGAATGGCTCTTCTATAGAAGCATGTGGTATCGGTACTGTCAGTGCCAATATTGTTGGACACAAGGGAGATGCCAGCAATATGTTTGCCCAGAACACCTTGTACGTTCCAGATATGCGTCACAGTGTTCTGTCTGTACTCCAAATGATAGAAAACGGTAGAAATGGTGTCTTCAACAGGAGTGGTTGATACATTATGGACATGAAAGGTAAACTCTTGATAGAAGGAAAGAAGCTGGGTAGAATTTACTACGTCCAAACTACTCCATCCTCTCTGATAGATCAGAATGATCGTGTTTCTCTTGTATCTGAATGCAAGGAAGAGCTTACACTGGAACTTAGGCACAAAAGGCTGATGCATGTAAATGCATATACGATAGCAAAGATGGCCAAGAACCAAAGCGTAAGAGGACTTGATTGCAGCCCGGCAAAGCCAGAAAAGTGCGAAGACTGTTTGATCGGCAAGTCTTACCGTCTGCCATTCCTTCAACACTCACACAAGGAGGAAAAGAAATCATGCCGTTTGACTTGGTGCATGCGGACTTGATGGGTCCACTCGACGTATTGAGCTGGGGAGGAGCCAAGTACGTCTTAACCATCATTGATGAATCTACGAGATATACAAGTGTATTTTTCCTGAAAAATAAAGGCGGAACCCTGGGAAAAGTCAAAGAATGGATTCAAGAATCTGAGAAACAAACCAGCCGGAAACTAAAACGAATACGTACGGATAATGGCTTGGAATTTTGTTCCAAGGAATGGGACACTTTATGCACGAGCGTCGGAATAGTTCATGAACACACTATGACGTATACACTTCAACAGAATGGTGTGGCAGAAAGAATGAATAGGACACTCCTAGATCTTGTCAGGAGCACTATATCTGGAAGTGTTCTGCCAAAGGCTTCCTGGGCGGAGCTGACTTACACCGCAGCCTATGTCAGAAACAGAGTTCTCAACGTATATCTATTATATAAAAATGAATGTTTGTATGCACGGTATACAAATTCGCAGTAGTTCACTAAATCAAACCAAAATTTCCATACATAGGTAAAAAATAACGGGGTGACGATAGGCTATTTAAAAAAAATATATAAATCAATTATTAAAACTATATATTCAAATTATTCTACTTAGCTCACGAGCAGCGCCCTCTAGAACGCGTGGCGGCTGACGACGGGGGGCGCTCATTGGCTGGCGGCGAGCACGTGACTTCCCTGCCCCCGGGCCCCCCCCGAGAAAATGGAATCGGCCGGCTGGCCAGTTCGAGTAACCACCGCGCGCGGTCCTGGCGTTGGTGACACAGCTGTGCCAAGTGCCAAAAAAGCCTCGCGGGTGACCTCCGGGAACTACGTCCATTTTCCATATGTAAAATACATTTAATCGGGTAAACCCGGGCGTTGCCCGGGTCATTCGTCTAGTATTATATATTAAAGATACTCTTCCCTCATCGAGTAGTCCGTTATTAAAGTCTAGTGAAGGGATTATTGATTCAAGAGTTCTCAACAATCACAATGGTGAAAGCACGCCATATGAACTGTGGACAGGGAATAAGCCTAGTCTTAAACACATAAGAGCTATTGGCTGTCAAGTATTTGTCCATATTCCAAGACAAGTCCGTAAATCTAAACTCGAAAGGAGAGCTGTCAAAGGTAACCTTGTTGGATATGCACTCAGAGGACGTGGCTACAGAGTGTTGATTCCTGAGATGAAGAAAGTGGTGGAATCTCGGGACTGTGTCTTCAAAGAGTGTGATGTTTCGAGGAACGACAGCAACCGGGAGGTGCTTCCGTCAGTTGAACACTACAGCTATGGGACTCAACGGGAGATTGAAGAGAATTCAGTGTCTTTATTAGATCAAGAAGACGTGATACCTACAGAAGAGGACAGCCATAATGAAGATACTGTGAAGCCTTCTCCTACTCGATCTCATCCAATGATCCTAAGGAACCAGAGAAATGCTCAGAACTCAATTGAACTCCTCAGTACTGAAGTAAATCTGGGGAGAAACCTACACGAACTTCATCGTTTGAGACTTATGGACGGCGAAGTAATCCATAAAGAAGGGTTCACTTCGAGGGAGGAGATTGCTGGACCGTGACAGCGGGTGGTTGGCTTGGCAACACTGGAGCTGACGTCACTTCCTGTTGATGTAACCTGCAAGGCGGCGTCGCCACACTGACTTATTCTCTTTCTCCATGTTTACTATTTAATCTATATATATACACACACACACAAGCCTTTTTATTGGGGCATCCAGCCCTATACATGATTCCCCTCTACAGGATTTAGCAAAGGAAGATATTTCGAAAGTAAAAACTAGAATACAGGAAATAATAAGGAAAAAGAAAAGCGAGAAGAAAGAAAAAAAAAACAAACAAAAATAAATATAACCATATATACAAAAAATAAACATACAGAGCAAAAGGAATCATACATGATTAAAAATTTAAATTAAAGTAACAATGTTTAAAATATGTCAAGGTTAGGATATCATTGAGAGGGCTAGTGTTGAATCAGCCGCATTCAATCTTCGTGACATTCGGCGCTTCCATTGTTCTCCAACGGACATTGACTGCGGCCTTGTAGAATTTATATAAACCGAGGGAGAGACCCTGATCAACCATTAGTGTGTTCATCCAGCTGCAAATTTGTTGGCAGTCAGGTTGAGACCAGGGTAAGTCACCCAAAATTTCTTTCCTCTGTTTCTCTAAGCAAGAGCATCCAAATATTATATACATAATTTCGTCTTGGATTCTGTTTTTACACAGATCGCAAGTTAGAGTCAGATCAATTTTCCAGCGATTTGAACGATTTTCTGGGAAGATCGTCCAAAGGAGTCTCAGTTGTGCAAAAAATCTTTTAATTGCTAGAGGAATATTTGTGAATAAATATCGTTCTGCTGTTATTGAATTTTTTAGGTATTTGAAGTGACTGTAATGTGAAGTATTTAGGATTTTCGCCATGTCGTTTTGGATGCTTTGTTCGGTTGCTATTCGAATAATACCAGGGATTTCAGTCATTATTGCAGCGTAATCCGGACAACCCTTCAGGAACGAAAAACCGTTTGAGTCTAAAATGGTTGGCAGGTTTTCGACAAAGGTTAAACCAGCCCTTTGATTGCTGTGTAATGTCCAGAGGTGTGACAAACATGCCCGGGGCAACCTACTCTCTTCCATTTTCATAATCCTTACCCAAAATCTCAGGACCTGTTTAATAATGATGACCTCCTGTGATACTCGTCCACACTCCATTCTTAGCATAAAGCCCGGCGTATACTTTGGTAAATTTAGGTAGCGTCTTAAGAAAATATTCTGAACCTGATCAACTACCTTTACTTGGTTGAGTGCCCAGCAGGGTGCGGCGTATAGCATGTGAGGTAAGACCGTCGAATCAAGTAATCTCATTGCCGCATTTAGAGAGTTCATCTTGGATTTTGTCAGAACTTGCCACACAGCGCCAATTGCTGCCAGGGCTTTGCCCTTGTAGTGTGACGCTACCTTGTTTAGTGAATTTGCACTTGTAAGCGGATATCCCAAGTATAGATATTTCGTAGTAACAGATAGTTGCCTCTCACCCCAGAACCATTTGTCATTTTGTGCTAATCGACCGCCGTTTCTGAAAACTACAAATTTGACTTATTTTCATTCAGGGTTAATAAATTTGTTTCAAAATATTTTCTTAGCATATTGATTTTTATTTGAAGGTTATTTTTGGATTCTCCAATCAAGACAATATCATCTGCGAATAGTAGAATATGAACATATCCATAATTTGGGAGATATATTCCCGGTAAATCTGAATTATTGTAGAGACCGATTAAATCATTTATAAAAAGTATAAATAAATAAGGTGACATCGGCTCCCCTTGTAAAACTCCCAAACGCACCTTTATTGGCGCAGTGAATGAATTATTCCATCGCACTACCGCTGTCATATTTGTGTAATAATCTTTAATTAAGTTAACAAAACGGTGGTTGAGACCTGCATCTACCAGTTTTCTCCATAATAATGAGTGGGGCACTGTGTCGAAGGCTTTTTTTAAATCCACGAAGAACATGTGCATTTTCTTCTCTTTCGGCTTAGAGTCATTTGAATCAGGGAAAATAGAGTGAATATATGGTCTTGACAAGAGTGAGCAGCCCTGAATCCCGCCTGGTTCTCAGGAACTATATTTCTCCTTTCGATCCAACTGCCTAGACGAGATTTGAGTATTGATGTAAATAATTTTGTTATATTGCTTAAGAGCGCAATGCCTCGATAATTAGAGGGGTCGTCTGGATCACCATTCTTAAAAATTGGTTGAATAACTGATATCAACCATGTTGTCGGAAATTCAGACGTTCTCAAAATTCTATTAAATATATCCTTTAAGGAAATTAGATAATCTTTTGGGAGGGCCTTTATTGCTTCATTCATTATGTCATCAAAACCAGTCGCCTTGCCATGCCTTATTCGAGAAATTTCTTTGCTTATTTCATTAAGAGTTATGCATTTAGTTAGCTCATTATCTGTATTTAGGAAAGTCATAGTAACGGGTTCGTAATCTGATATTGATTCTGTATCCAGGAGTTTATTGTAAAATTGCTGCCAGTCTGATATTGAGATATTGCCCTGTGTATAGTTTATTTTTCTGAAGCGAGCTATTGTTTTCCAGAATTCACTTGAATCGTATGTATTATTTAATTTTTCTTGTATTTCACAAAAATATTTTTTCTTTTTATTGTTCGAAATCGATGTATATTTGTTCCTTGTTTTAACATATTCCAAACGATCTAGATCCCTATTAGATTTAATATATTTTGTCAGAGTTGCTTTTATAATCTATATATAATCCCTTTATCTTATAGTTAATTAAACAATAATTAACGTTGAGCGCTGTGTGTAATCAATTGGAATACAACAAAAATCAACCGAACTCTCTGAACAGCCCACAGTATTTACTAAGATTGCGCAGGACAGAGCAAGTTGGAAGAACATTGTTCATTTCAACTAGGTTTCCAGATAGGTGTTGCATTGTATGTGCATAAACATTTTCGACGCCACCTTTTTAAAATAAAACTATTTCTACAGAACTTATTCCGTGATAAAAAAGAAATGAAATGTGAGGGGGTTTGTTTTATTTCTTCATCTTTTCAATGAAGGTTTGTGGAAATAATTTTTTTTTAAAGTATATTTATATTTTTTAGCATCATTTTTACAGCGATAGATAATGCTAGGATGATGATGATAACTATATGTCCATATATGGTGAGGGCCATGATAATCATCTTAGGTAAGGAATTGTCAAGACTTATTCTTCAAGTGTGTCACATGACTGCATGAATAGAAGCAGTTTGGTCTTCGAAATTATAAGTGGATCATAGTTCCGTTTGACTATTTGAATGCGAAAATTGAGCCATCACTGAAACAATTTATTTTTCAAAAGGCTGCTTGATGCGGGTTTGAAGGTTAAGTCCTGATGGTGTCTCCAGCGCTAAAGACGAAGTACCAAAGCTATAGGCGATACAGGTCCTTGCATCTAGAATCCTAGCTTACGTCCAAGTAAATGTTAGCTTGGAAAAACTACCTCTAAACCCATATGCTTCACTGGAAGGATTTCTAACCAACACATAATTATTTACTTGTCCCTTCATAGCCCAGCAGTTTCTCAAAAATCTGCGAGGTATTTAAAAAGTAATTTAGAGAGAGATATGGTATCCTGTGGGGAGACGGCGCCAGATGTCAGGAAAAGGCTGTCGCGTTAGGTTGTAAATTAGAAATTTCGGAAACGCGCGCCATTGTATATCAAATACCTAGGGGGATGTACTAAGGAATCACCCACCTTGTGCGAGGCCCTTCCCTCGATGCTGATGACGAAGCCCACTCCACAGGCCTCCCGCTCCATGCTGGGGTCGTAGAGCCCCACGGGACCTGGCAGCCGTGTGAATCCGGGAGGAGGGACCTCGTCCGTTTCTCTTCTTGGTGATGACATGTTTCACTGCGCAGGACCACACATCGACTTAGTTTCTTTGTGTAATGGCTAGTTAAAATTTTAATAATTGAATTTTGAAAGCTCAGGATAATCTGTATACTGTTTATTCATATATAAACATTCTTTCTCTATTTTATATATGTGATGATTTAAGACCATGGAATTGTTGTAAATAGTACAGATATCTACTACCACATGTTCCACCACGTGACTGTATATAACTTCTTATGTACTGCAAATAGAAAGCCTCAACTAACATCAATCTGTACCGCGTAAGAATATAATAAAGTATAGCAACTGTACAGATAGAAGGAATGGAGACTAACAGGAGAAAATTAAGGTTAAAACTAATCAGGCTTAGGTCAGAATAGAAGAAGGCCTAGCAAAACCCAGTCCAACTTTCACGAGGTCGTGGCCCTCCTGGATAATAAGACTTCCACCCCCCCCCCCTGTTTACGTCAGAAAAGGGCAGCGACCTGTTCGGACCCGCTCAGCTATAAAAAGGAGGTCCCGATCCTTAGTTAGTCAGTCCTTAGTTAGTCGTCGTTCCAGTTCCAGTGCACCGGACGCTCCGATCAAAGATAAACCCTTTCCTGCCAGAAAATTCTTCTCGTCCTATTCCTTCTTGACGTTCAGACGCTTCTTAGTGGAATCTCTGTTTGCTTATTTCACCTTTGGCCCAGCTGTGTCGCCTTCCACCACGACTGCACGGTAGAGTTGACATCGAGGTTCGTCTAGCATCAGGTAACACTGGTCCCAGAGGTCCCAAGATATCACAGACATTTAATTTATTCTTCAATAGCTACAACAAATCTTTCAAAAGAACAGCGAGTCGTCAAGAAGCTGGAAATTAAACTTTATAAAGATTAATGGATATCATTACACAATGACTTTCAAACCCTCTTTGACAAAAATATATGCTACTCCATTTTCTTAAATTTGGCAATGACTGAAGTGTAGCCTTTGATTTCAAAATAAATTCGAAGTATATATCTAAAATATATTTTATATTAATGTAACGTAGAAAATTAAGAAAGACAAAATTCAGAACGACACGGCATTTTTTTAATGCTAGCACAAATTCAACACACATATATTTTTATGATGCACTTGCGCGCCATCTGTTATCAAAATTCGAAACTATTTTAAAGGCTTATGATTCTTTTTGAAATTTGGGCAGTAGAAATTGTTTAATTTCAAAAAGAATCTTACGCCTTTAAAATCGTTTTGAATTTTGACTCATATATTTATTTTGATAATAGAGCAATATATAAATAAATCTGTAATTGAAAAATAATAAATAATTCGCTGCATAGCTTTTTCCCCATGGGAGCTGTAACCTACTGCTTGCAAATATTGTAGATACTGACATAGATTTAACGTGATTCTGCCAAGGATATTCTTAGCCTTGAAACTTCGTCCCTGGTAGCTTCGCACCTAAGTCCTCAGGGTCTTCTCGGCGATCTTTAGTTTGTCTTCCCTAATCTACCTAGCATCTTCACCAAATGTAACGAAGAAATTAAGAAAGACAAAATTCTGAATCACACGGCAATTTATTTAATGCAAGCAAAAATTCAATACAAGTATATTTATAAGATATCAGATAAGTAATGTGGAAAGTTTCCAGAGTAGCAAAATATAAATAATATAAATATCAAAAATATTTTATGTACATAAAATATAGCAAATACTAGGTTTCATATATATTAACGATATATTAGCTATGTGTGCTAGAATTCATAATTTCTCTAAATAAATCACTCAGTCAATTTCTCTCTAATTTCTTGTAATATAAGCCAACCAGTTTATACATCAAAAGAACGTTGATTTGAATCAGCTAAATGGCGGGGACGGTTTACAACGGGTGAGCCAGACCCTCCAAGAATATTTCATCTTCGCATGAGGACCAGCAGAAGCTTTTGATTCATATAACAGCGTCGACAAACACCTTTATATTTTATATAATTACAAATATATTCCATTCAAAATTTGTTAAATTTACGAACCCTTTATTTTTAAATTGGTAACTATTCAATCATGAAATTCAAGCCTTTATGTTAATAGCATGTTTCAAAATAGAGGAGTAAAGCATTTATGTCCAAAAGAGCACCTCTCTACCCTTTAATAATTATATAAAAACAAATGTGAAACGTATTCTACAACAAATTGATATTTTAATCTTCCATAAGCTGAACTGTTAGAACAGTAAATGAGCCACAACAACTTTTTGCTAAATTTGAAAAAATATATGTCATAATTTGTATATACCAAGATGTAACCCCACCACCATATATGCAATGTATGATCCAAAAGGTTTTAATAAAGGTTAGGCCTAGCGAACTAGGGAGAAACCATTACCAGGATTTCATTATCCAGGAAGTAAAGATTATTACCCAGGAACTAATAAAAACTAAATTCAAAGACCTTCTTCTTCCTGGAGGATGGTAATCACGAAAAAGACAATGGAGGAACCAATATCCAATCAGAGTCCAACAGGAATAGCTAACAGCCAACCAAATGTAACCACGTAGACGATTTCAACCAATGAGAGCAATAGAGAGTTAACGAGGTAAATCTCGGACTCAAGTAAGTCAGTTGGGAGCTCGACACTACAAGAAGCAAGACGTGCTTCAGCCCTTCTCGCTCAGGTAACTTCTATGTTAGAATATCATAGTCCTCCCCATTATCCTCCCCACTAGCCGAAATAGTCATGAGACACATAGACCAAACAATAATCAGTCGTTTCCCTAACATAATACAAACCTGGATAAGATATATAGATGAGATTTTTTTTGCATTTGCCAAACAGATAAAATCAATAATATATTAACTAAAATTCTAGCCTCCATAATGAATTAAACTTTACCATAGAAAAAGAAAACAATAATTCCTTACTATTCCTTGACATCCTCATTACTAAAAACAACTCACAGTACACTTCCACAGTATATTACAAGCCTGAATTCCAACCCAATTTCATACAATATTCATCATACTGCCCACTAAGTCACAAAATCAACACAGTAAAAACCCTAACAAAACGGATACACACACATTGCTCCAACAACACAAGTAAAGCAATAGAAACTAAAAATATAATTCAATATCTTACCACAGCCGGATATCCAAAAAATTTCATATTAAGGCATTTTTATAACCCCAATAACACAAACAATAGTCAAACATATAAATCTATTTGCATCATACCGTACTCCCCTAATAGCGTAACAATAGCCCGAGAAATTAGAAAATACGGTATAAAAACATATTACTAAAACACACCCAACATAGGCGCAATAGTCAGAAATCCCATAACAAAAAACAATAGCCATAACTCACCAATATACAACAGTCAAGCAATATAATCAATAGAATGCAACAAATGCAATAGTATGTACATAGGCGAAATCAGCAGACAAGTAATAGACAGGACAAACGAGCACACCAGATCCATAAACAAAAAAGATAAAAAATCCCTTTTATACCAACACACACAAAATACAGGTCACACCTTCAACCTAAATAACCCAAAAACTTTCTACGCCAACATAAACAACAAACAGAAAAGACTGTACTTAGAAGCTTTTTTATCATTAAAACACGCAAGCATCAATAGACACATTGAAATTCCAGAATCATATACAGGACTCATAAATAGAAATTTAAAAATGTACACTTCCCCATATTTAATGCAATAGCTCCTATTTCGTAACACTTTTCCATAGCTAATTCAAATCTCATATGTTAAATTATTATATAATAGTTTTTACCTTTAGTTTAGAAAGATGTAAATATTCTGGATAAACATTAATAATATTTCAATACTTAGCATATATTAAGAAATTAATAGTTCTCTTATGAAAAAATCTGTAAATATGTAAACATATTAGGTAAATATATAACAGCTGCTAACGATTCACTACCATTTGCGTTGCTCCTGTAGAAGGGCCACCATACCCGAAAGCTTGAGCATTATTAAACGTTTTAAAGAAAGAAAGCAACCTCGGAGGCTTTATTATTTTGTCCTGAACATTTAATTATATTAATATCATTATATTAATATTATATTAATAAACAAATTTAAATCTCGAAACATTCCAAATGAATTGCCAACCAAATTCGATTCTTTTACTAACATTTCCAAACAATATTACATGTCACCCACATAAAACAAGCATACAACACTCACGACCAATACGCAAAATTTAGATCTCAAGGTCAAATACGAACAATAAACACGCACATTTCCACTTAAAGGATAGGATAAAAAATAGGTAGCAAAGCTTTCGAGCTTACGTTTCTCCCGAAAGGAAGAAACAACCACTTTAAAAGGGTCAAGGACTCTCCCCAACCCCTGTATTCAAAGATCCGATTCCGGTCACGCGCGCGCGACCTCCCGATAACGAAGTGGATATAGGGCGAGCATATCTTAAGTGCCCTAGGGAACTGCTTGAAAATCCCTAGAGCGCATTAAGGCTCGGGACAAATTAACATAATACACTCGGCCTTGAGATCTTGAAAGACAATACAACCCCAAAACACATCACAACAAATACAAATACACACTTAAGGTTAACTAGATTCCCGTGTCTCCTGTACACACAATGTATACGCACTTTGGGAAGGATCATGTTTTCACCCACGAGTCGCACAGGGACAAAAATTTACGAGGCAAATTAAAAGGGGCAGGACGCGCCGCGTGACCTAGATACATTGGCATGTAACTTTTATCATTAGAGATCCTGCGAATCTCTCTACGTACATTGTGTTTTCTTATCCCATTCATTTACATTTTTTTTTATCTTTGAAATCAAAATGCTTAATCAAATATTTACCATTTATATAACAACTTTTTTTTAAATTTTGTTTATAAACTAATTACTTTCTCAACCACCAAACAAGTTTTTCTTAACGAAAACTCACTGGTTTTCTTTTAATTTTCTAGATTTTTATTTTTATTTTTTATTTTTTGATTTCCAAAAGCCCTAAAAGAAAAATTCCCTCGATTTTAGGGTTCCCCATCTCGAGCTGAATTGTGTAGGTACCTTTTTCTTTTTTTTTTTGACTCAACAATGCACCAAAGCGCATTCACTTCGATTTCTCACAACTAAATTTTATTTTGATTTCTCAAAAGCCCTAACAGGAAAATTCCCTCGATTTTAGTTTCCCCATCTCGAGCTGAATTGTGTAGGCACCTTTTTCTTTTTTTTTTCACTCAACAATGCACCAAAGCGCATTCACTTTGTTTTCTTACAATCAAATTTTATTTTTGATTTCTCAAAAGCCCTAACAGAAAAAATCCCTCGATTTTAGTTTTCCCCATCTTGAGCTGAATTGTGTAGGCACTTTTTCTTTTTTTTATCACTCAACAATGCACCAAAGCGCATTCACTTTGATTTCTAATAATTGAATTATTTTTATTTCTCTTCCTTTTATTCAACCAATATCTCACCAACACCATTCTCTTTAATCTTTTATGTCACATACAATACTTGTATATAGCCTCCCAGTACCCATAATTATTTTTCACCCACAAAATTACTTTTCTCTTACAGAATTCACTTCAGGCTACACCTTTTTGAATTCTTCACATGTAGGGGGCGCATCTGTCATATTATGTATATACCAAGATGTAACCCCACCACAATATATGCAATGTATGATCCAAAAGGTTTTAATAAAGGTTAGGTCTAACGAACTGGGCAGAAACCATTACCAGGATTTCATTATCCAGGAAGTAAAGATTATTACCCAGGAACTAATAAAAACTAAGTTCAAAGACCTTCTTCTTCCTGGAGGTTGGAAAAAGACAATGGAGGCACCAATATCCAATCAGAGTCCAGCAGGAATAGCTAACAGCCAACCAAATGTAATCACGTAGACGATTTCAACCAATGAGAGTAATAGAGAGTTAACGAGGTAAATTTCGGACTCAAGTAAGTCAGTTGGGAGCTCGACACTACAAGAAGCAAGACGTGCTTCAGCCCTTCTCGCTCAGGTAACTTCTATGTTAGAATATCATAGTCAAGTACCCCATTAGTCAAAAACCCTTCTCTCCCTTGATCGCCTGGTCCTATTTTCAATCCCATTCTGTGTCCCTCGCGTAATTTCCCCTGTGAGAAAACCTACCATTTCAGCCAAAACGACTGCGTCATCAATCACCCCACGTCAACCCCCTCAAGTAAGTCAACAGGGTCTTACAACAACCAATCCAAGCAACCAATCCAACCAATCCGAACGATAATATAATATATATATGTCATAATATATGCTCTTCCGGGAATAATAAAGAAAACCTACAGTCAACCCAGAGAGAGAGGGCGGGTAAGGATCGGTCACTTGAGACAGCAGCGACATTCCAAGAGGCGACCACAGGAGAGGTTACTTGGAACCTCAGGACTAATTAACACAGTTGGGTGATTGTGCGCGATACGAACGGCCGGCCGCTCAGCGGTGGCCGGGCCGTCTCTCTCTTTCTGGTTGTCTATGATTTCTCTACCAAATTGTGGTGTGATTATTTCTCTTTCCCCACATTATTACTATATTGTCATATTGAAAGTCGACAGGATCTTATCACAGAAGAGTCGACAGGATAAGACCTGGCAGGGAAGCAAATCCCTCATATACCAGAGTATGAAGAAAAAAGAAGCAACACCACGATGATCGGACAAACCCACAACCAAGTTCCACAAGACTCAACGACCTACTCTACTGTAGCCGCTTCTCTTCGAGCTCTCAACCTCAGCCTCGACCAACTTTTGAACCGTGATCCCGAAGAACTAATCACCTACGACGGTGGTGAACCTGCCGCACACTTCTTCCAGCACTAGATCTGCCCAAGAACGATCACCGCGCCAGAGTAGGACACCTTCCATCATCATGGACAAGACTCCGCCATATCCCTGACACTACTGTGGCGATCAACACTGTCCTGTACAATATCAGCAGAAAGAACATTCCCTCAATGAACTTAATGTATCTACTTGCGCCCTCAACCAGCATAACCTGTGAGTGTATTTGTTTCCACCCCTACCATTCATTCTTCAAAGAAGTCCTTCCTTGTAAACTCTGTTGCCAATATTTTCTATAACTATTTTAGTTCAATTTATTCTCTCCACGCCTATTAACAATGATTTTATTCTCAATACTATTTATCTAGATATTTGTAACCCATTAAATTTGTACCTTACCAATCGAATTAATAATAGACATTTTAATGAAATATTTTTATTTTAAAGTCATTCCTTAAAATTGGCATTCTATCTATGCATTGCTTTTCGATTTTTAATAATAACAACAATCAATTTCATAATAGTGCTCATTCACAATAGGGCTCCAGTACCTAAACATCTTTACCCTTTTGTATATGACCTCTCCTACTTTTAAGCACGGCTCACGAAATATAATTTCTTTCCCTAAACGACTCAAAATTCACTCTGTAATTCAGGCGTCGAAGAATTCCAACCACCACGTGAGCCTTCCTTACAACCAACTCTTGGTGACTCTTATCTATCTTCCCCTTAATGTCCCACTCATTCTTACAACTTTGTCAACCTTTATATACCAGCTCATGGCCTTTTATAGAATCATTGATTAATCAATTATCGATAATTATTGCCAACAATATTGTCATTTCAAAATCCTAATCTTCACCCTTGATTTATGATAATATAATTTGTAGAATTTCTCTCTAGCATATCCACCGACCCACACCATCTAGCCAATGGTGTGTTCGTCACAGGATGCAGATTGACTAACTGCTAGATGTTTATCAACTCCTTTTTGTTCGCACTTGAACAATCTACATCGAGCGGCACAGTTCGCTCCTTCTTCTCGCGCCACACGTTCGCCACACGGACCCTGTCTTCAAATCTATGTTTGTCCCTTGTCCAAACCAGCGCGATATAACCTACTTCTGATATTTCCCACAGATGTACATTAAACATCGGTGCTGATTCTGTCCGGTCCGTCATCATTTCGCGCAGACATGGGTTTTACGTTCGACCCACCGCGAAATCATCGCCTCGCAAAAGCTCCCACGACGGTTCAAACACCTCGTGTCCGAGCAGCTTGTCACTTGTAAAGGACAACGCAGTCCTCGTCCCAATTTTTGGCACTGTGCGCGCATAATTTTTTCTAATTAGTTAAAACTACTAAAGTATCATAGTATCGAAATAATTAAGGCAGAAAGGCCCAAATCAAGTTTCCCCTCGCTCTGTTCGCCTATATTCTACCTTTGCATCTCGAACTATTTTATCTTCGCCAATTAACTATTAGTCCATGCGACTTCCTCACCTACACACGGGACTTCCCCCCTCGGACTCGCTACACGAGTAACTGCATAGATAAGGTAGAATGGCCCAAAGCAAGTTTCCCCTCGCTCTGTTCGCCAAAATTCTAAGATTGTATGTAGTTCTATATTTAACTCAGTCCTGAGCTCACGCAATTTCCAGCCTCAACCTCATTTCTCGTACTCTACATCTATAGCATAGAAAACCCAAGCCAAGTGTTTCCCTCGCCATGTCAGCCTGAAAACATATCTCAAAGTGTAGAGTTCCCCAGTTCTTAATGGCTCAATATTTTCATCATGTGTATGTGACTCTTCTCCTTGTTCACACTTCTCAATAGCAGTTCCCTTATAATACATTATAATTTATTGTATATAGCCCTTTATAACCTTGATATTTTCAAAAATTCCCTTAAATATCAAACTCTCCGATGTTGTAAAACTGCTTGTAAATAATATTTACTTGTGTACTATACAATATTTTATTTACATAAAACTATGTCACCATTACCTTAATTAATTTCAACTGTAAAATTATTTTCTCTATTCCTGGCTTCACCAGCTTTAAGTATACTCAAACCATGTTCAGCCTTCTTCAACGGGGGCCATATGTCATAATATAAGCCCTTACAGGAATAATAAAGAAAACCTACAGTCAACCCAGAGAGAGAGGGCGGGTAAGGATTGGTCACTTGAGACAGCAGCGTCATTCCAAGAGGCGACCACAGGGGCCGTTACTTGGAACCTCAGGACTAATTAACACAGTTGGGTGATTGTCTGCGATACGAACGGCGGGCCGCTCAGCGGTGGCCGGGCCGTCTCTCTCTCTGGTTGTCTAGGATTTCTCTACCAAATTGTGGTGTGATTATTTCTCTTTCCCCACATTATTATTATATTGTCACATTGAAAGTCGACAGGATCTTATCACATGTATATATATATATATATATATATATATATATTCCATAGTTTGCATTTATTTAAATGACCTTTTGATTATCAGTTATATATCTATTGAAAGATTGTGAATCGAAATAGATTGCTGAAAAATTTGGGGGAAATACAAATTTATTTGAGTAGTTGAATATACTGTGTCAAACCTGCACCCAAAGGGTGTATTAAATCGTATAGGTCTATAGGTGAAATTTGAAGTATTTAGTATATATGTATATATTGACTATATAGCTGATTATTATGAGGAATTATTGAAAATATTCCGAAAGAATAATGAATATATATATATATATATGTGTGTGTGACAATATAATAATAATGTGGGGAGAGAGAAATAATCACACCACAATTTGGTAGAGGAATCCCAGACAACCAGAGAGAGAGATGGGGGACAGCCGGCCTGCCCGCCGCTGAGCGGCCGGCCGTTCGTATAGTTCGTATCGCACACAAAATAAATCCTCAACTGTTTTAATTAGTCCTGAGGTTCCAAGTAACGCCCCTGTGGTCGCCCCCTGGAATGTCGCTGGTGTCTCAAATGACTGGACTTTAGCTGCTGTCTATCTCTGGGCTGACTCTAGGTTTACTTTATTATTCCTGGAAGAGTAATATTATGACATATGGCCCCCGTTGAAGAAGGCTGAACATGGTTTGAGTATACTTAAAGCTGAAGAAGCCAGGAATAGAGAAAATAATTTCACAGTTGAAATTGATTAAGGTAATGGTGACATAGTTTTATGTAAATAAAATATTGTATAGTACACAAGTAAATATTATTTACAAGCTGTTTTACAACACCAGAGAGTTTGATATTTAAGGGAATTTTTAATAATATCAAAGTTATAAAAAGCTATAAACAATAACATCTAATGTATTATAAGGGAATGTTATTGAGGAGTGTGAACAAGGAGAAGAAGAGCCACATACACATGATGAAAATATTGAGCCATTAAGACTGGGGAACTCTACACTTTAAGATATGTTTTCAGGCGGACATGGCAAGGGGAAGACTTGGCATGGGTTTTCTATGCTATAGATGTAGAGTACGAGAAATGAGGTTGAGGCTGGAAATTGCGTGAACTCAGGACTGAGGTAAATATAGAACTACATACAATGTTAGAAATTTGGCGAACAGAGCGAGGGGAACTTGCTTTAAGCCATTCTACCTTATCTATGCAGTTACTTGTGTAGCGAGTCCGAGGGGAAAAGTCATATGTGTAGGTGAGGAAGTCGAATGAACTTACATTTAATTTGCGAAGATAAAATAGTTCGAGATGCAAAGGTAGAATATAGGCGAACAGAGCGAGGGGAAACTTGCTTTGGGCCTTCCTACCTTAATTATTTCGATACTATGAGATTTTAGTAGTTTTAACTAATTAGAAAAAAGTATGCGCGCACAGTGCCAAAAATTGGGACGAGGACGGCGTTGTCCTTTACAGGTGACAAGTTGCTCGGACCCGAGGTGTTTGAAAAGTCGTGGGAGCTTGTGCGAGGCGATGATTTCCCGATGGGTTGAACGTAAAACCCATATCTGCGCGAAATGATGACGGACCGGACAGAATCAGCGACGATGTTTAACGTACCTCCGTTGTAAATATCGGAAGTAGGTTATATCGTGCTGGTTTGGACAAGGGACAAACATAGATTTGAAGACAGGGTCCGTGTGGCGAACGTGGGGCGCGAGAAGAAGGAGCGAACTGTGCCGCTCGATGCAGATTGTTCAAGTGCGAACCAAAAGGAGTTGATAAACATCTAGCAGTTAGTCAATCTGCATCCTGTGACGAACACACCAGTGGCTAGATGGTGTGGGTCTGTGGATATGCTAGAGAGAAACTACAAAATATATTTTCGTAAATCAAGGGTGAAGATTAGAATTTTGAAATGACAATATAGTAGTTTGATAATTGATTAATCAATAATTCTATAGAAGGTCATAAGCTGGTTGAAGGTTGACAAGTTGTAAGGATGAGTGGGACATTAAGGGGAAGATAGATAAGAGTCACCAAGGGTTGGTTGTAAGCAAGGCTCACGTGGTGGTTGGAATTCTTCGACGTCTGAATAACAGAGTGTATTTTGGGTCGGTTAGGGAATGAAATTATTTTTCGTGAGCCGTGCTTACAATTAGAAGAAGTCATATACAAAGTGGAACAAATGGTTAGGTAGAGGAACACTATTTTTATACATAACTTGTTATGAAAATATATTGTCAATCTTAAAAATCGTAAAATATGAATAGGTAGAAGTCCATTTTTAAGGGATGACTTTAAAATAAAAATATTTCATTAAAATGTCTATTATTAATTCGATTGGTAAGGTACAAATTTAAAATGGGTTACAAATATCTAGATAAATAGTATGGAGAATAATATCATTGTTAATAGGCGTGGCGAGAACTAAATTAATTATGGAAATATTGGAACCAGAGTGTACAAGGACTGACTTCTATGAAGAAGGAATGGTAGGGGTAAAACAATTGCACTTACAGGTTCTTGGTTTAGAGAGAAAGTGATTCATTGAGTTCATTGAGGGAGGCACTGTACGTGCCAGTGTTGTCCGCTACTGTAGTGGCAGGGGTATGGCGGAGTCCATGGTGGTGGAAGGTGTCCTGCTCTGGCGCGGCGATCGTTCTTGGGCAGATCTAGTGCTGGGAGAAGTGGGCGGCAGCTTCATCTCCGTCGTAGGTTATCACCTCTTCAGGGTAACGGTTCAAAAGTCAGCGAGGAAGGGCGTGAGAGCTCGAAGAGGAGTGGCTACAGTTGGGTTGGTTGTAAATTATTGTGGAGCTTGGCTGTGGGTTCGTCCGATCTCTATGGCTGTACTTCTTTGTTCTTCATTTTCTAGTAGGTATAGGAATTTTTTTCCTTGCCAGGTCTTATCCTGTCGACTTTCAATGTGACAATATAATAATAATTTGGGGAAAGAGAAATATTCACACCACAGTTTGGTAGAGGAAGAACCCAGGCAACCAGAGAGAGATATACGGGAGAGGCCCGCGACCGGCCACAGCCGGCGGCCGTTTGTATCGCACACAAAAAATCCTCAACTGTCTTAATTAGTCCTGAGGTTCCAAGTAACGCCCCTGTGGTCCCCCCCCCCCCTGGAATGTCGCTGGTGTCTCAAATGACTAGACTTCAGATGCTGTCTCTCTCTGGGCTGACTCTAGGTTTACTTTATTATTCCTGGGAGAGTAATATTATGACACATATACAATATATATATATTAAAAATAAAAAAGGCATCTCCTGACCACGAGCACATGTGCTTTTTAGATGGCAGAGCGCCATCTAGTGGAGCAAAAATAAACTAAACGTTTATTTAGCTTGCTCCGTGATATTTGGCCAACCCAAGTTATTGATTTATCAAGAAAAGCCATCCACGAACGCTTTTCGCGCTGTTGGCGCTCGTCAGCGTGGAGAAGGCTGTAACCACTGCGACCAAAAAATATTTTTTTGGGGGAATTTTACGTCTTTACGCAAATTTGGCCTTAAATACCCATTTTCTGATTTCTTAGGAAGCCATTGGGACCAAAAATATTTTTTGGACGCAATGGTTACAGCCTTCTCCACGCTGACGAGCGCCAACAGCGCGAAACGCGTTGGTGGATGGCTTTTCTTGATAAATCAAGAAATTGGGTTGGCCAAATATCACGGAGCAAGCTAAATAAACGTTTAGTTTATTTTTGCTCCACTAGATGGCGCTCTGCCATCTAAAAAGCACATGTGCTCGCGGTCAGGAGATGCCTTTTTTATTTTTAATATCAACACCTGACCACTTATCTTTTATTTTTTCTATCGTTTTTTCATATATATATATATTGTCACGTTTTTATTTTTAAAACGCTAATTTTCTGTTTTGTAAAACTTTAATTTTAAAGTTGTGATTTTGCCATGTTTTCGTGTACACCAATATGTCATCTTGGAAAGAGCAATTTCCTTTCCATAATAATTCACCTAGAATATGTTGGATTATCCTTTGAAACGTTGAAGCAGCATTTTTTAAACCAAATGGCATCACTAAAAACTCATAATGACCATCGTTTGTGACAAATGCAGTTTTTTAAATAGATTGCGGGTCCATTTTCAAGGGTAGAGAAGAATCTGGATCCATGCAATCGATCAAACATGTCCTGTATGTGAGGGAGGGGTTGCCTGTCATCCAGCGTGATCTCATTAAGACGTCTGTAATCAATGCACATCCTTTTATTTCCATCCTTCTTGGGAACCATAACAACAGGAAATGCCCAAGGAGAATCTGAAGTTCTTATTAACTTGTGTTCGAAAAGTTCTTTAACTTGTTCAGCTATCTCTTCATACTCTTTTAGAGGACGACGATAGGGTCTAAGAGAAATTGGTTGTTCACTTTTCATGATGATCTTATGTTGTATAGCTACTTTTCCCAAATCAATGGCATGCTGACAAAATACATTCCTATTGTGTTCATGTAATTTTTTTTAATTCATGTTCTCTTATCTCTTCTAGATGATTTACAAGAATTGGATTTTGTAATCCATCAAATTTGGTGTAAATTGTTTTGTCTTTGACATCTATTAAAATATTAAAAAGAGATGCAACATCTAATCCGATCAAGAGTGGATATTTAAAGTTCTTCATTACAAGGAGAGTTACAGGTTTAATTAGTTTATCTATTCTTACCTTGGTCTGAAGGCTTCCACATGTCCTGGTAACACCATCCGCTTGGCTGATGTGAATGTCTGAATTTGGTTGAAGTTGAAGACGGGTTCGCTCGAACAATCGCCAATTGATTATTGATACTGTTGCTCCAGTATCCACAAATGCTTGCGCAGGAATTCCATTTACTTCAACACTTATGTTGATAAGCTTGAAAGCTCCTTGTGTAGGGGTATTTGTCAAAGTACTTACATTCAACAATTCCGGGGCTCCGCATACTTGTTTCACTGAGGTGTTTTGATTAGGCCTATCCTTTTTATAATTAGGATCATAATCCTCACAATCTGTGACCCAATGTTCAATTTTTATTCCCTTTTTTGAACATATTGGACACCAGAATGCACAAACATTTTTTCTATTATCATTATTTTTTGTCTCGAGATGTATTTTTTTTTTAGGCTTAAACTGAATTGAAGCCCTATTTTGTTCAATTGAAGCTGCGATATGAAACCATTTTGTGGCGTCAGATGGCTGTGCAGCCACAATTAAATATTTCCAATCATTTGGAAGTCCGTCTGTTAATAAATATATTTTTTCCTCCTTCGTTAGATGGGTTTGATTTAACAGGCGAATTTTATCTTGAAAATATTTTTCTATTAATTCTTCTCGTTTTAATCTTCGATGTGATGCTGAGACAATTGGATTTGCGTTGTATGAACCAAATCTTTGAATCAACTTTTCCTTTACAACTTCCCATCTTTTTATTGCAGGATTTGAAATAATCTCGTCTGCATACCATTCAAGTGCTGAATCTGTCAAGTAGTACATAAGATTTTTGATTTTTTCATCTTCCTTTAAAGAATTATTTTCAAAATCATATAATTTGATCAATGACTCAGGCCTAATTGCCGACTTCGAGCCGTTGAAATTTTGCAACCGGTTGTTTGGATTTTCCGCCATTTTTTCTTTCCGTATCCTTTTCGACTGCGCCAAATGCCACGTTTTTATTTTTAAAACGCTAATTTTCTGTTTTGTAAAACTTTAATTTTAAAGTTGATTATTTTAAAAGTGAAATGTTTGTTAATGGAATAGACATTTTACCTCAACTCATTTTATTGCCGCTTTCTTTTACAAGCCATTTGTTTTTTTATCCATTTTTACATATCGTTTTTATTGAGTTTTTACTAATTTTGCATGTACATCATTGACTTTTAATGAATGAGAAAAATGAATTGAAAATAAACATATGAAAATTTAAAGTAACACCCTAAAGTAGTTTATGTACAATTGAAAATTGTTTTTTGTAACGTCTCAATATATATATATATATATATATATATATATATATATATATATATATATATATATATATATAAATATATAAAGTGTTTGAACATAGAGGAAATATATACAAAATTGAAACCATGTCTTACTTGGTGCTAAATGTGATATAACTACTGAATCTTTATATTATTTATTGTCGATATTTTTGTCTCTAAAAGTTTATTCCATTTTTTTTACAATATAAATTATGCTCTAATATTTATTACTAAATCAAGTTTGATGTAATTTTTAATTGCGCTCCAAATTATCACATTTATGTAGCATTAAATACCTTTTATCTATATGAAAATTATTTCTTACATATAAAATAATTGAGGTACATTATTAAAAGACTTTCGCAATATTTTGATTCTTGTTAATAAACAGACTTATTTCAAAAATATATTTTTATGAAATCCTATTATAAAGAATATAGAAAATATAATGTTAAAAAAATAAGGTATTTTTCCTCAATTACTACCAAGAACGGTCGCTGTAAACTGAGTATGTGTTTGTTTTAATAATACACATTCAGGTCTTTCCCACAGGGAGCAGAAACCTCTTCAACATTGCTGTATCGGTGTGTGGAAGATCCACGTGGAGCATCGATATATTACTGCCATCCTTAGTAAAGCTAAGGGATACAGTCCACAAAACAGGCGTCCTCCCAATGGTAATGATTTTTTCCGCTCATTGAAAGCTTGTAAAAAAAGAAATTCCAAATTCTTGAATATCACTAATTATTTTATTCCGACTTCATCTAAAGAGTGTTTGTGAGTGTAAGATGATATTTACGTCTCGTTTATTTTGGAAAAAGGTAATGCTCCCTGAGCTTCTTTAAAAAGGTTAGAACAGAAAAAATAGTGTTTAAATAATTATGAATTGCCTGTTTTAAATATCTAAATAGGTATATAGAAACGTTTATATAATTTGAATATATATACAAGTGGTCAGAATTATGTTTTGTTATCTTACTCACTGGTGCGGTGTTGAAACCATGGAAAGAAATGAAGAATGAATAAAACCTTTTCTTTTAAGAAATACAAAGCAGATTTTAACAAAGGAGTTAAGTTAAAACGCCAAACGACCAGATTTTGGTAGTGAAATTTCCACAAACACACACACACATTTTGATTTCTAATATTTCCTATTACTTAAAATTAATTATATTTAAATAATTTTGTGGAATTAAAATACGAATTCGCTAGAGAGGCATTGTACTGTACAAATATTGATGGAGTTAATCCGATTTTGAGTCTGAGCATTCGAGTGAGAAGTAACATTTAGACACTTTATTATGTGTTCGCTTTTTAAACAACAAGGAATTTACTCAGAGTAGCAATATAAAAATAGAGATAAATATATTAAGCAGTTAAATTTAAATTCTGACATACACACTTTCTTCAAAAATTTACCAAGAAAATTTCCACAGTATCAAATATTTTTCAACATCAGATAAATAACTATCCAATATTATAATATTAGGTTAGATTAAAATTGACTTAACTAGTAGGTGTTATTTTTATAGTTTATTTCATTTTTTATTCAAGACTAATTGTTTAAAAAATGATTACCCCGAGGCTTTGAAAATAAATTATCTAAGAAATTAGATTTTTGTCTTCCTTTACATTTTTTTAATAGTTTTATATTAGTTGCCAACTCTTTATCGTGTGGAATTTTCATTTATATCTATTTACATATTTTTATAATGTTGTATGTTTTTTTGAGCTAGGCGCTACTAATGAAAATTTTAAATATATATCAATTGACCACGATATAAAAGCATATTTAGGATTAAAAATATGAATTTATCATTTTATGGAGCTCAAATAAATTCAATTTAATACTTATTGGATATTTAGAGTCAAATTATGGCAGGATCATATTCCACACCTAACTCTATATCCTATCAAAGTTTCACCCAGGAAGATATATACTGATGAAAGATATGCAAAACAAAAAATCCCAAAATACATAATTTCAATATATTTTTAGTTATTAACGAAAATTATTGCTATTTCATCTTAATCACTTTCTAAAGAGAAAATAAACGCAATATTTGGAAAGACTGTACTATTCTATTTTTGAAGCGATTGTTTTACATACAAGTTAGATGCCGGTCACTGTGGTGGAGCCGAAATGTGCTGTGGCGTCTGAGACTAGATTTTGTAAATCGTATGTAGACCCTAGAGATATCGAATCTTCTATTTATAGAGTGGATATATACTTATCGATTATAGAGGGCCAACTATCCAGGAATAATCTGTTTTGTTTGACGGGGTATAGGTTCTTGCTGCTATTCCGGTTGTATTTATATGATTTCTTTATAAGTGAAATGTGACGCTATTTCATCTCCAGGAAATTGAAACTTAACTTTCGCAACAATCTTTATTAAATCAAAAAAAGCCGAATCATAAATTAGCAAGCTTCTAACTAATGGATTATACCCTCGCTGATTGGTTACCTTGTTTAAGGTGGCCTTAATTTGTAAATCAGCACTGAGTTTATTAACCAACCAACGTTCAGTGGTTATTTTTGCTCAGAGCTTATATGGATCAACGGGGGTTCTTTATTAAATATAAGATAATGGGTTCGATTCTAGAAAGTTATATATATATTTTTTATTCATTAAAACGCTTTATTTTTGTTATTCTCTTTCTTTGTACTTATTTGTTTAATTTATCGCATTTATGATGTATATCGATAAAATATTCAATAACGAGGTGATAGATTTCTTTTATTATAACACGTTGGAACATAAAATTGGATTTGTACCTGTAGAAGAACGGTCAACAGCTCCTTGAGTTCTTTGTCTTTGTCTATGGTCGTGTCTAGGGTAGTTTGCCTGGATGATTTGGGCCCAGGTTTTGAAATAATCAAAAGCGACAAGAAAACACGGAATAAGTTTGTTTTTCGATAGCATTTCGTGAGAGAAAACTTCTTATATAATATGCAAATCTTTGAACTGTAGCCTGTAGTCAAATTGAAATTATACAAATTTTGATCTGAATTACGTTCTCTCAAGCAATAAATAAGAAAGTTAAAATATTTCAGGTACAGAACCTTCATCTCTGGATTGTGGTAGAGTTAGCCAAAATTATATGTGTCAAAGTAGAGAGAATATTTCAAAAATTTAGTCAACTCACGGGAAGCCAGGTTGCGTGCGACCTACTTGTTTCGCCTCCTAGCGGGGAATGACATGTTTATATTTAAATAGTGACATTTTGATATTTAAACTTGATATTGATAAGAAATATTTCTGCATTCAAATATAATCATAGTGTATCTATATTAATGACATATTATAGTGTGAATGCAGGTTTGTTTCAGATTGTACTCTATACGCGGCTGAAGCAATATGGCCGAAATTGCTCATATCTATGAAAAATGCTACACAAAGTGCAAAAGACAAATTTTCATATTTCTTTCTAATACCTCCTTGAAGTCATGAGCCAAATGGTATCAATACGAATAAAGCTATTTGCATTTATTTATTTACTAGCGGATGTTACCCGGCTTCACCCTGGTTTTATCCGAGTGAAAGTTTGCCTAACGAATATTATTGATATTATTGATTAATATTATTGATAATAAAATATTCCGGAACACACAAAATATTATAATAATAATGATAATAATATTCGTTACATTATATATTTATATAATATATATGTGCTGAGAACATTGGATGTTTTCCCACGTGACGCAGCGGAGCGTGACCGTGCCTGCACGGGTGAGTCAGTTGTTGATTTGAACTCTGTATGGATGGACGTTAAAACATGCTGGCAGCGATAACTGGATAAAATATGAACCCGTATATTGCAAAATATCGATTTTTGCGTACCTTGGAAGATAATTCAACATGGCTCAGGTTCAACCTCCAGAAACCTTCGACTTCTCGACTCCAACGAATGGCCCAAATGGAGGAAGAGATTCGAACGATACCTCATGGTCAGTGGAATGAAGAAGAAAGAGGAGGCGGACAAGATCGATTTGTTCATGTACTTGATGTATGACCGCGCGGATGATATATTCAGGACCTTCAAGTGCGAAAAGGAGGAAGAGGCAACGAAAATTGATTCCGTCCTCAAGGCGTTCGACAGCCACTTCTGTGTCAGAAAGAATATTATCTACGAACGTGCGAAATTTAATTCAAGAATCCAAGAGGATCGGGAGCCAGTGGACGAATTCATCACTTTCATTGTACAAATTGTCTGATAGCTGCGAATTTGAGGGTCTTCATGAGCAGTTGATCCGTGACCGAATAGTGGTTGGAGTGAGGGACAAAGCTTTATCTGAAAGAATGCAGTTGGACAACGAACTGACTTTGGAAAAGGCGGTGAAAATGGTTCGACAGCAGGAAGCCGTTCGACAGCAGCAAGTCGACCTGCAGCGTCCCTCAACAAGCCAAAAGGTCAATCAGGTGAAGTTCAACTCGAAGAAACAATCACCGAAACAACAACAGCAGCCTTTGAAGAAGAAGGAGAAGTCAGCCAAAACAAGATCACGATGTCCAAAATGCGGAGGTTTCACCCACAGGGAAGGACAGGCTTGCCGTGCTGGAGGACAAAAATGTAACCTGTGTTCAAAAACTGGCCATTTTGCAAATTGCTGCCCAGATAAGCAGGCGAAGACTGCGGAAGTCAAAGCTGTTTCTGAACTTGACGAAGAAATTGGTTTTCTCCTGGAGGTATCAGCTGTGGAAGATTCATCTAATCTCGATGATGATGAAGGCGAGTGCAGGAGGCGATGGACAGCAGAAATCCAAGTGAACGGGAAACAGGTGAAGTTCAAGCTCGACTCCCAGGCGGATGTTACATGTGTTCCTCTGTGTCTCTTCAAGAAGATAATGGGAGAGCAACGACTATTGGAAAGTGATATCAACATTAGAGCTGCTGAATTCTCCGAACTTCAGACTGTGGGTATGTTTATATCAACGCTGCGAAATGGCAATTATGAAATCAAGGAGAAGATTTATGTCATTCGTCGTTTGAGTGAACCTCTTCTGAGTCGCCGGGCATGTGAGCTCTTGAACCTGGCGAGGCGGATTGAAGTGGTTGCGACGAGAATTAACCCGATCAAGGAATTCCATGAAGTATTTGAAGGACTGGGACAGATCGGAAACCCTTACGAAATCAAATTGAAACTTGGAGCAAAACCATATGCTGTGCATACTCCTCGATGGGTAACAATACCTTTGATGGAAAAGCTCAAAACAAGATTGGAAGAGCTCGACAAAGACGAGATCTTGACGAAGATTTTTGAAGCTCAACAAGAAGATACGACCCAGAAAAGCAGTAGTCAACTACCTTGAGCAAGGCTGGCCAGATAAGAAGAAGCTGTCACAGGCTCTGCTCTCTTATTGGCATGTCAAGGATGAACTTAGCGTTCAAAATGGACTACTGATGGGTAGCTGTCGTCTTGTTATTCCAGCAAGTATGAAACTGGAGATCCTAGATAAGTTGCACGCTGGGCACTTCGGGATTACAAAAACAAGACTTCGCGCACGTGAGACGGTATGGTGGCCTGGAATTTCGGAAGAGATCGAGGAAACGGTCAGAAAGTGCAGTGTATGTATCCAGGAAGCCGTCTCAAACATGAACCTTTGATACCAACCAACTTTCCTACACGACCGTGGCAAAATATTGGAATGGATTTGTTCAAGTTCGAGAATAAGTGGTATCTAGTCGTCATTGACTATTATTCTCGCTTTCCTGAAGTGGTTCAGCTGGATCGGCTAACAGAAACTGTTGTAAGCGATAATGGGACGCAATTTGGAGCTGCTCGTGAATTTGCAAATTTCGCAAGGCAGTACGGATTCACACATGTCACTTCAAGTCCTCGATTCCCGTAGAGCAATGGGATGGCAGAAGCAGGTGTGAAAATTGCTAAGTTGATCCTCAAGAAAAATCAAGACCCATCGCTTGGACTCCTGGAGTATCGATCGACCCCTTTGGAGAACGGTTACAGCCCTGCTGAGCTTCTCATGGGACGTAAACTCCGAACGACCTTGCCAATTGCACCAGAGAATCTTAATCCAAGGTTGGTGGACTCTCAGACCCTGAAAAGAAAGGAGGGGAGAAGGAGAAAGGATATAAAATCCAGATATGATCGACGCTGCGGAGCTACGGATATGGAAGAGCTATCCGAAGGTGACACGGTTTGGATTACAGATATGCGAACATGGGGGATTGTAAAGCAGAAAGCATCGACACCAAGGTCATATATGGTTGATACTCCAGTTGGGACTTTACGGCGAAACAGGTTCCATCTACGAAAAGGAGATACAGTGCAATATCCAGCCGACCCATCGACGCCGACCTTTTCGGGGGAGGAACTGGTTGAAAATGAAAAGACCCCAGTTGTGGATTATCCCTCTAACGACTCAGAAGACGGCCAGATAAGAACCCGGAGTGGACGAATTGTTAAACCCGTGGGTCGCCTTCATTATTAATTATATTATGTATTTAAAGTTTGTAATGTATATATATTTCAAATCTTAAAAAGGGGGATGTGCTGAGAACATTGGGTGTTTTCCCACGTGACGCAGCGGAGCGTGACCGTGCCTGCACGGGTGAGTCAGTTGTTGTTTTGAACTCTGTATGGATGGACATTAAAACAATATAAAATATATTTTTCGACCAAACATCCACTCTCTCTAATAAATAGATTTTTTAAAATCTAATATATAAATAAAAATATACTACATGATCTTAGCCCAAAGGCCTAGAAACGATATTTTATATATAGGGATGTTCTGGCTTCGTTTGTCTTCTGCTCGAGTGAATGTATCGCTGGTAGAATTTTGTTCCTGCCTACTAAAATTATTATCTGGCTTCCACCGTGGTCTGATTTAGTGAATATTCCCCTAAAGAATTTTGTTTATGTCAATCAAGCAAGATACAGCAATATCGTAATCATTTCTGACTAAAAAAAATACTTTTGCTCATAATTGGTTAATTATAATTTTCCTTGGTTAAAGGTGCGGCGAAAAACTCTTCCAGATTTAACTCTCTGTCCTGTTCAAATTTCAGCGAGATTAGTTACATATTGAGGGCGTGCATAGCCGACAACATATATATATGGTAATTTAAACCAACAACCCCATATTGTATATAACTTATAACAAGATTTTCATGTTGTATAATAGAAACACATCTGTAAATGATTATACGCATGATTGACATGTGTCATTACCTCATCATATGTAATGTAGTTTGTACAAACTGAGGATAAATAAATAAACTCTGTAATAAATTAAGTGTTGAGCTAAAGAGATAGAAGTCAAAAACGTCTAAATCCCAGATAGATGGAAGTCAAAAAGCAACATCTAAATATAGACTGGAAACTGTCAGGACGGCGCCAGTTTAGAATTTTACCAGACGATCCACACTCTTCACATCTGTTGAAATGCAACACTCCTTTTCTCGGAAAATATATAAAAGGCCCCCGTCTTTTGCCAAAAATACAGTCACTTCATCATCTGCGTGTGCCCTCGTCGGTTGTACCCCAGGTCCACCACATGCACCATGTAAGAACTCTTCTATCTCTCCATCTTTCGCTCCTAGCTCAACTTTTATCTGTTCACGGAATTTCCTAGTGCAACTGTGCCTTCGTTTTTTGTGTGGACATTCCCAAGCTTTCCACTCTGCCTCGACCACTACTACCTGTACTCTGTGAGAACTGTAAAAGGTATTCCAAGGTGCAGAGAGGTACTGGAAAACTCCTTATCCTGACTGTTCCTCTCGGTCAACACAGTTTAGCGAGAGTCAACAGAACCTCATCACATTTTAAGTCGACAGGATTCTACAAGAGGCTACCAGACCATCATATATATATATATATATATATATATATATATATATGTAATAATATGTTGAAAGTTCTGGTTGACTCTTGTAGTACCTCGTCGACTCTCTGTAATAAGGTGATGCAACCGAGGGTCAAACCTGTAGTAAACGCGAGGGACAGTCAGGGCATGGAGAGTTTTCCAGTACCTCTCTGCACCTTGTAGGATCTTTAACAGTTCTCACAGGGTACAGGCAGTCGTGGTCGAGGCAGAGTGGAAAACTGGGGAATGTCCACACACAAAAAACGAAGCGACACAGTTGTAGAAGGAAAGTTCCATGAACGGATAAAGAGTCGAGCCAAGAGCAAGATGGAAATAGTAGATTTCTTACTGTTTTACATGGTCGATGAGTTGGTCCTTGGAGACGACAAGGGGTGACGCTGACCGGAAGACTCACTGGAAGACTGACTGTCTGTTGCTAACCGGGCCTTTTTATATCTCCTCGGGCAAAGAGAATTGCATCACGGCACGTGTCGCTGTTACTCGAGACACGGCACGTGTCTGTTCCACTTTATTTTTAGAAGTTACTTTGTGATTCAATCTTGCTCTTAACTCAGCTTTTAATCTATTATATAGTTTTATTTTATCATCCTCAGTACATTACATATGGTGATGCAAGGAGACATGTCAATTATGCGTATAATTATTTATAGATGTGTTTCTATATACAACATAACAATATTGTTATAAGTATTATATAATATATGGTTGTTGGTTTAAATTATCATAGATGGGCCCCGGGAGTGAAAGGGTTTATCCGGGTTTAAGCGGGTAAAGCCTCTCTAACACAGGTAAGTAATTAAAATTTCTTTTAATTAATTAAAACTGTGAGGGTAAAGGGCTATAACAAAATGTTTATTTGGATATATCTGAAAATTATAAAAATAAAACTTATGTTTAATTTAAAAGTTATGATATTCATTATAAAAGAGAACTGTAGATACAACCTTTGTTTGCTAAAAAAATAATGATAATAAAAAAATGATGTTCTAAAAGATTGTTGGCGGGCGTTGGAAAGGGTTGGGGGTTGAAGAATATGCAATTGTAAGTGTTGCACATACAATCAAATACTGAGATCCAGGTGCAAAGCGAGGATATAGACTTGTGCGTCTTCCTAGGCAATGTTTCACCTGCGATCCTGTATAAGGTTACAGTGCTTTGTCACAATTGTAGGGTTATTGGGTTGAAAAGTTGTTGAAAAAAAGAATTAATATGATTGAAAGGGGTGGTAGAGCCATGCGATAAGTAGAATTGTTGTAGCGACAGTAGGTGGTCTGACTTGACTTGAAATCAAAGGTTGATTGTGGTCCGCTAGAGCTGAAAAAAAAAATGAAAATTGAAAAATGTGAACGCTTTGTGCATGCGTTGGTGATGTGCTCTGCGGATGAAATGAAATAAACTTTTGAAACGTGTTCAGACCAGAAGTTGAGACTTGTAAATCTGGGGAACTGTGTTCAAAGAGTTTGTTGAATTACGAAATCAAAAAGAAAAATTGTCAAGCAGTACTATCGTTTCTACGATGGTTTGAAGCAATGGCTGAAATAGATAGTGATGAAAAAGTATAGGGAAGTGGTTAGTGAGTAGGATTGTTGAAAACGATTGTTGCATGCCCGATAGTTGATGATAAATAAACATTGTCATATAATAAAGTTTATTTAAACAAAAATATAGTGAATAAAAAGATAGAAATATGATTGCGGATAAAAAAAAAGTGTAAGTGGCTAACATCAAACATGTAATATATATAAAAAATATATAATAATGAATAAAAACTGATTATTAAAACAATTAAATGTTTTGTCATACTAAAATAATATCATGAAAAATAAAATTGTTAAAATAATGTTGGAATAAAAATTTGATTATTTAATTGAAAAGTAAAAAATAAAAATAATTATTCAAGATTTTATACAAAGTTATAATATAATTAAAGGTTACTAATGATTAGATAAATGTGTGTTAAGTAGTGAAAAATGGAACAAAAATTGTCTTTTTGGAAGAAAAGTTAAAAGAAAACAAAAATATTCGTTCCTGAAAAAAGGGAACATATTTACACACAATGTCTAGGTGTAGGTGCAAGATTATTGATGTATTTAGTTTGGCCTACGGGGAGGCAATGTGGCCCTATGTCGCTTTGGTCCGGTCTGAGAAGTTGGTCTTTGCCAGATCTTCCCGATTATATTATGTGAGACCAGACGGGGGAGCGATCTTGATCCCTAAAATGATGTCATTGTAGTGGAAGATGGGACTTTGGGTACATGTAATATGTAGTGCATGTCTTAGGCGCTAAAAAGATTGCAGAGCGTTTTATGCAGTTGGTCTGCAAAATTTTTAGGTGAGCCTACCCAAACGCCGGCTTGTTACGCTTGGGGAATATCATTTAAAATATTAACTTAACAGATCTTTTCTCCATGTAACATTGCGTTACATATGGAGAAATGAGAGGTTAAATCCTTTTTTATTCCTAACGAGATTGCTTGTAATGTCGTGTTTGTTCGTATTAAAAGCGTACCCAAAAGCCTTATAATTGAATGATTGACAGTGAAGAGTGTTGAAGATTGGAATATTGTCGTGGCGATGGGCGCCATTTTGGGGATTTAATTGTCCTTTTACGAGGTCAAGATGACAACTCATATGGTGTCATTTACAGGATCGATAACCTTATAAAAATAAGATTTGCTATAAAAGGGATTTTATATAACTTTCCTATCCGTTTTAATCTGGTAGGTTATTTGGTGGACACGAAAGTCTAGCATACTGATGTTCTAAGGTACAGGCCTACTGAAACTGGAGGTGTCATGTTAACATGGCGGCTGCAACTGGTATAAATATCAACATGTGTCATGTCCTTTGATGCCGACTGACGCAGCTGGGTTGTTTATTTTTGTTGGCGGTGTGGTGAGTCATCCTGCTGGCTGGAAGAAAATCTCTCAGCCTTCACAGTGGTACTTGGTTTCTGGCCTATTTGAAAATACCGGGATTTAAATGTAAAAAGGGCTGTGAGCTTGTAGGCGGTATAATTCGGAATAGTTGCGTCTCGAAGATATCTGGAGTCAAATGATTGAATTCAATGAAATATACATCTTGAGGCAATCGCTGTGGGTGTTGAACGAATCGGGGCTGTGGAGGTGTTATGTACAAAACATCCTCTGTGTAATATTTTAATTTATTGACATGTATGGTGTCACTGTCACTATTGAGAGGCTGATTTGGGCGATCTATTCGAACGACATTGGGTGAAATTATTTCATTATTTTGTATGGTCCAGTAAAATATGGTGCTAACTTACCTGTGTCGGGATGTCTGTAATTTTTGACCAAAACAAGATCATTCACTTCGAAATGTGGTGTTCTGTGCTGCTTATCAAATGTTTCTTTATCTTTTTTATGTTTATTTTGAGTACGAGAGCTTGCTATCTCTCGAGCTATATTTATTTCGGGGTATGGGTTAAGATGAGTTCTTAGATCTGGGGGGATAACATTGAACATTAAGTAGGTAGGTGGAAAACTTGTGACAGAATGGGGTGTGTTATTGTACGTCTGAGTGACGCGCTTAACTAGTTGAGTCCAGGACGCTTTTGGATTTTCTAGATAAGCTAGTCTGAGCTTGCCTGTAATGGTCGCATTTAAGCGTTCTATTAAACCGTTTGCTTGTGGGTTATTGCTTGTGGTTAGTAGGGGTTGTATACCATGTGATATTAGAAATTTACGGAATTTTTCTGAGGCAAAAGCGGGCGCTCTGTCAGATAACAGACGTTTTGGAGATCCTTGCTGTAGTACAGTCTTGAGGATTTGAATGTACGTTAGGGTACTGGTGGACTTCGATGGAAAGGTCCAAGCATATCGCGTTAAATGATCCACTTTTACGTGTAGATAGGTCTTGGGGTGTCCATATTTCGAAAATCCAGCTATGGTATCTATAGAGATTAAGTCGAATGGTTGTTGAGGTGGTGGAATTTGTCCGAGGGCACCATAGGGTTTACCTTTGGGCCTTTTAATGATTTGGCAGGTGTGACACGATCTGACAAATTTTTCTATAGATTTAGAGATACCTTTCCAGTAGTACTGGGTAGTAATTATGCGGGTCATCTGAGAGATGCCTGGGTGGTTATACTCTTGGTGAACTTTGTTCATGAGAGAATGTTGCAGGGTTTCGGGAATTATTATTTTAGTTACACCTTTTCGGGTAATGGTATGTAAGCCGTTTGTATCAATTTTGAAGGGGGATGCTGTTGGTTGATGCTGTTTAATAATATCAGTACTGATAAATCCTACAAAGGGGTTTCGTTAGAGTAAATCGGCCTCATACTGTTGACTGCCTTTGAGGTAGTGGATTTCGTAATTATAGGTAGATACTCTCAGGCTCCATCTAAATAGTCGGCCTGACAGATTTTTTTATAGTTTTAAGCCATTGTAAAGCTTGATGATCTGTGTATATGGTGAATTTTATACCGGTGAGGTATATTCGGAATTTGTCTACACTTTCGACGATGGCGAGGCACTCGAGTTCGGAAACGGTGTAGTTTCTCTCATGTGCTCTAAGGGCGCGGCTGAAATATTGTACAGGATGTACTTGTCCGTCTGGATGTACCTGTTTGAGTATGCCGGCAATCCCTTGGGTGGATGCGTCGCAATAAAGGCGGCATGGTAAATATGGTATATAGTATATATGGTATATTTGTTTTAAAAAATGAACATTTATTATAATTGAGTTTGATGTTTTCGTGTTGACACACCGTTAGAAATTGTTGTAGGTGTTGTAGATGATCCTCTAAGGTGTCATAAAAAATAATGAAATCGTCGAAGTAATGGGTAACAAAATTTAGTTTATATTTTTGCATGACCTGGTTTATGGCACGATGGTATATCTGTGGCGAATTTTTAAATCCGTAAGGAAGTCTACAAAATTTGTACTGACTATCTAACGTCACGAAAGCTAGTAGATTACGTGAGTTAGGTTCTATTTCCACTTGCCAATATGCGGATGCTATATCTACAGAAGAGTAGTATTTGGCTTTCGACAATTTGTCAAGAATGGTTTCTATTAAAGGTAAAGGATGTACGTCTGGAGCGATGATTTCATTAAGTTTTCTGTTATCAATACAGAAACGTTTCGTTTGGTCACGTTTGGTAACAAGCGTTATGGGACTGGCATAAGGTGAAACTGACGGGGCAATGATTCCATATTGGAGCATTTGCTCTATTTGGGTTTGTATTTCTTGTTGGTCGTGTAGTGGCACTCTATATGGGCGTAATGCTATTATTTTATCTGTGGTGGTATTGATTTTTACCGGTGGTATGTTCAATTTGGGCACATTGTATTTATTAGTAGAGAACACTTGTGAGAATTCATATAGAATTTGGTGGAGTTCGTGTGGACAATGTTCTAACTGAGGTGCCGCATTAGAAGGTATAGAAATCTCAATATCATAGGTAGGAGATATAGTGGGTGAACATATAATTGGGGTAGAGTCTGCCACGTGTAAACAGGACTGGTTCGAGGGGAAAGTGGTAAAAATAGTTGTTTCCCTCGGTTGAGTGGGACATAAATCCTGTTTGCACTTGGTGAACTTATAGACATTCGTTGGGAGAGCATCATTATTTTGATAAATTTGGAGATTATTAAAATCTATAATTAATTTAAATATTTTAAGGGTATTAATAGATAAAATACCAAAAGGTAGTGAAGCTTCTACTATAAAAAAAATTAGTTTTTGGGTGAGGTTACCGATTTTAAGTTTTAAAAATATATATCCAAGGGTATTTACATTGTGGGCTATTGCATTTATAGTTAAACTGTACTGATGGATAATAATTTTATATGGTAATCTATTTTCTATGGTTCTTAAAATATCTAAGTTAAGTAGGTTTATAGATGCTCCCGTGTCTATTAAAAAGGGAAAATTTACATTTGGTGACAATATAGTCCATATTATAAGCTGTTCAACGAAAATAAGTTTCAGGTTTTCCTACCGTTGAGCTGCTCGCGGGGCTTGCAGAGTCGTCTTGGCTTACAGCTTGGACTTGGGGAACATGGATCGGAGATTGGACCTTGGGCTGGGTGTGGGTACCACGTTTTGGTACAGTGGTTGTGCGTGGTCTGGCGATGTAGACTGGGCGTGTTCAGTCCCGTGGGAACTGGGAGTGCCAGTGCATGGCATTGCAATACTTGCAAGGCGAGGGTGGAGGTGTAACTTGGTACGTTACACGTGATGGCCGCTGGTTGTTGTACCGCGGTGGTGGGTTGTGGTAGGTTGGGTGTGGAGCCTTGTCTACTTGGCGCTGGTACACTGCACTGGTGGCACACTGAGTTCCTCTTATTCTTGATACTATGTCGAACCATTCCTTAATGGTGTTTGGCTGCACAGTTGCGATTAATCGCTGGTCTGCGACGGGCAGTCCGTCGGTCAGAGACTCAATTAAAATGTCGGCGGGTAGGTCGAGTTTCATGTCCATAACCGTTTTGCTTTGGTAGTAGTCTTCTAGGGGCATTTGGGGTGTCAATTTGATTGCTAAAAAGCGTGCAAACGACGCTTCTGTCGTTGCTGGGAATAAGTCTATCAGTCTCTGGCGGGCTTCAATATAAAATAACCTATCCAACCGTAGGCTTCGGAAATATTGGAGGGGCTTACCTTGCAAGTAGCAGGGTAATTTGCGTAGGCGATCCGTGTAGGTCAGCTCAGCTCGGTCTGCTTGGGCATCGAAGTTGTCGAAAAAGCTCTGGGCTTCAAAGGAACCATCGTATGGACTCACGTCTATCTCCCTAGGAGATCGGGCGACCAGCAGCTTACTCAGGGCATCGGCGATCTGTGTCAGCGGGTCTGCGGAGTTATCTTGGGGCGGCGATATTTCCTCCTCTTCAAATGTCGTCTCTTTTTTGGGGATAGTTTGCTTGGCCGTATCGTTGGACGGGTTGGTTTGTTCCTCCATCTTGGCTCTTTCTCTTTTTTTTCTATCTGGACAGTCCTCTTACCTTCTTCGTTGTGGTCTCCTTCGTTGTGGTTATCCTGTCGACTAACTGTAATAATATGTTGAAAGTTCTGGTTGACTCTTGTAGTACCTCGTCGACTCTCTGTAATAAGGTGATGCAACCGAGGGTCAAACCTGTAGTAACCGCGAGGGACAGTCAGGGCGTGGAGAGTTTTCCAGTACCTCTCTGCACCTTGTAGGATCTTTAACAGTTCTCACAGGGTACAGGCAGTCGTGGTCGAGGCAGAGTGAAAAACTGGGGAATGTCCACACACAAAAAACGAAGCGACACAGTTGTAGAAGGAAAGTTCCATGAACGGATAAAAATTCGAGCCAAGAGCAAGATGGAGATAGTAGATTTCTTACTGTTTTACATGGTCGATGAGTTGGTCCTTGGAGACGACAAGGGGTGACGCTGACCGGAAGATTCACTGGAAGACTGACTGTCTGTTGCTAACCGGGCCTTTTTATATCTCCTCGGGCAAAGAGAATTGCATCACGGCACGTGTCGCTGTTACTCGAGACACGGCACGTGTCGCTGTTACTCGAGACACGGCACGTGTCTGTTCCACTTTATTTTTAGAAGTTACTTTGTGATTCAATCTTGCTCTTAACTCAGCTTTTAATCTATTATATAGTTTTATTTATTCATCCTCAGTACATTACATATGGTGATGCAAGGAGACATGTCAATTATGCGTATAATTATTTATAGATGTGTTTCTATATACAACATAACAATCTTGTTATAAGTATTATATAATATAGGGTTGTTGGTTTAAATTATCATATATATATATATATATATATATATATATATATATATATGTGTTATATAATTTTTTAAAAATTTATAGAAATGTCATAGATATAAATCATTGTAAATATTATTTTATTTTAATCATCTTTCTAAAATAACTCTGTTATTCTTTGGCCACCAGATGGCGCCACCTTAAATATATGAATGAATTGTTTTTGTTTTCTAGAGTAGGTTAGGTAAGTTAGATATAATTTTTATAAATATGTAAATTGTAATATAGGATTAATTGTTAAATTCTATACTTACTTAAATTTAATATATTCTTTTGCACAAAGAGTTCATAAAATAAACTTCTTGAGATTAATTTTCTCCTTTTTAATTATATTCTTAACGACTGCACTTTCAACTTTAACAAATCATTTTGGATTTACATAGTTTGTAACAATTAGCCGACAGGATTTACCTAGTAATAATTGATTCTCTAAAATGCCTCCGAAAATAGAAAAGCCAATTGGGCAACAATCTTCTACGAATAATTTTGATTTACCAAAATATGATGGACAAAGTTTTGATATTACTTCATTTTTAAAGTTCTTTAACAAAAAATGCCAACAAAACCATTTTGATGAAGACTATAAGCTAAAGAATATTTCAAAATATCTTGATGGAGAAGCTTTTAATTTTTATATAGAGGTATTGCAAGATATAGATGATTGGGGGGAACTAGAACAAAAATTACTTTCATATTTTACAGTTAAAGATTCTAATCTATTCAGTAAATTCTTAAATTTAAAATATAATGATAAGGATGATCTTGATATTTATTTTAAAGAAAAATCTTCATTAGCAAAAAAGCTTAATTTAGATACACCCCTTTTATTAGAAGCTCTTACAGATGGGATGCCAAATTACCTAAAGAAATATTTAATTGCAGCAAGAGTTAAGGAAACCTCAGATTGGATTAGAATAACCACTCAATTAAAATACTCTACCAATCAAGAAAAACAGCAACCATCCACAAGTAATGATAATAGGCAGAATTTTCAAACTAGATCATATTACCCAGCAAGGTCAAGGTTTAACCCCAACTCTCCTCCAAGTCTACAATCCCAGCCACCTCCAAGGTCATTTCAAGATCAACCACAGCTCATCACCAGGAAGCATCCAGTAGAACAATCAATTTACCACCCTACCCCTGCAAAATCTGCTCTTCCCATCAACTGCCTAATCAATACCACTTCCACAGAGATTGCCCACTCAACAAACATGAAAAAGAACTGCCAAACAACACCCATTCAGAACCTCCAAACCCAGGTAGAACTTTATTATTATTCTCAGTACTCATAAACTATGTATCACTGCCTTGTGTACTTGATACCGCCTCATCTATCTCCGTCATGCCCTTAAAATATTTAAATCACATTCATTACAAAATATTAGATAATTCCCCAAATGAAAAAAATAGGTCAAGTAGAAGGTTTTAGCTATCCATTATGTAAAATATTGGTTAGACTTACTTTAGGAAAAATCACTAAATATCAAGAATTCTTTGTTTGCAATAGTTCAATAGAATACCTTATCCTAGGTTTGCCAACTTTCTATAAATTTTGTTTACAAATTCATTTTTCAAAAAGCCTACTTTTTCAAAACTATAAATTTTTATACTCTTTTAATCCTAGAACTGATAATCATAATTCCTTTGTGACCACTCTATGTATTCCAGACCCATACTATGTTAAAAATTCATCTCTTTTAAATATTGACCCATTAAGTAATTTTAATTCTTTTAATATACCAATTGCAAATGTTAAACTTAGTAATCATATTTTAAACCCCATTATTGGTTATAATTCATACTTAGATTTTAGTAAAATAGATATAAATCCAACATTTTCAACTTAAAACATTGTTGATATTTTGCATAAATACCGGAATGTTTTCTCTAAGCATAAATTTGATATAGGTTACATAAAAACTAAGCCAATTTGCATATCTCTTTTAGATAATATTCCCATAGCACAAAAGCCATATAGGACATCTTTTTTCAATAATACAGAAATTAAAAAGCAAATATTTGAATTATTGAAATATGACATCAATAGACCTTCATCTAGCCCCTATAGTTCTCCAGCATTATTAGTGACTAAAAAATCTGATGCCCCAAATCACCCCACAAGACTCTGTATAGATTATAGAAAACTTAATCAAAAAACAATCCCAGAGCATACACCAATTCCACTTATAGAACAAATTATAGATAGGTTATCTCAGTCAAAAATATATACTATTCTTGATGTTAGTAATGCATACTAGCATATACCCATAGATGAAAAAGATAAGTATAAAACATCATTTGTAACACAATCAGGATGTTATGAATGGAATAGACTTCCATATGGTTTAAGGAATGCACCTTCACAGTTTGAAAGAATTATAAAATCAATTTTCGCAAAACATAATATACAATATGCCTTAAATTATTTTGATGATATTGTTATATGTTCTAAAACTTATGAAGAACACATTGGGCATTTGGATGTAATATTGGATATTTTTGAACAGGAAAATATAAAACTCAATCTTAATAAATGCAAATTTTACAGAAAGAAATAAATTTCTTAGGATATACTATTAATTCAGGAAAATATACACCAAATAACATAAATATTGAAGCAATTATGAAATTAAATAGGCCATATAATATAAATAGTTTACAAAGATTTCTAGGCACCATTAATATTTATGATAAATTTATCCCCCACTATGCACAAATTAGAGCACCCTTAAATGATCTTTTAATAAAAAATGCTCATTGGTTATGGAGTGATAAACAAGAAAAAGCATTCCAAACACTAAAAAATGCACTTGTTTCACAACCTGTACTCCATATTTATGATCCATCAAAACCATGCCATTTGTTCACAGATGCATCAAATCTAGGAATATCAGGTGTCCTTAAACAACCTGATGAACAAGGCATTTTACACCCCATAGGTTATTTTTCTAGAAAGTTACACCCATATGAACAGAATTACACTGCCTCAGAAATTGAAACATTAGCAATAATAAATTCAGTACAAAGATTTCACACATACATACACAACATTCATTTCACCTTACACACAGATCACTTACCTCTAAAATGGCTTAAAAATGTAAAAAACCCACAGGGAAGATTATTTAGATGGTCATTACTTCTCTCACAGTATGACATTGATATAAAACACATAAAAGGTTTACACAACATAGAAGCAGATATGTTATCTAGATCACCAGTTTCACACTATTTAACAATAAATGAAATAAAAGAACACCAATTTACAGAGCATATCAATAGCAATAAAATTAAAATTCAAAATGGCATTTACATAGTTAGAAAAAAAAGGATTTAATAGGGCATATGTACCACAATCACTTAGGCAAAAATTATTACATAAAGTACATACAAATCATGGACACATTGGTACAACACAAATGACAAAAATACTATTTCCCTATTATTATTGGCCATATATGACAAAAGACATTGCTAATTTTACAAAACACTGTGAAACATGTCAATTTAATAAATCAAGAGACAATAGGATTATTTATGGACCTTTACAACAAATGCCAATAGCCACACACCCAAACCACATTTTTTCTCTTGATACAATGGGAGGATTACACAATTATGGGACAACAAAACACAGCATTCATATGATAGTAGACCATCATAGTAGATTCTTATGGACTTTTCCAACTAAATCTGTATCAACTGATTCTTATATTACCTGTTTAAAAAACTTATTCCAAATTAATAAACCTGAACTATTAATAACTGACAGAAATGCAGCTTTTCTTAGCAATAAATTTAAACATTTTTTAGAAAAAAATAATGTTAAGCATCTACTCACCAGTGCACATCATCCAGAAACAAATGCAAAAATAGAAAGGTTAAATACCACTATCATTAATAGATTAAGATGTGAATACAATAGTATTTTAAAAATTCCTTGGACAAAATACATTCCTAAAATTACTGAAAGCTATAATGCAACAATACATACCATAACAGGCTTTACTCCTAAATTCTTATACTATGGAATACAACCACAGTATATAGAACATACTACTGAAAAACATACACCAATAGAAAATGCAAGAAAATTATCAATTGAAAGAACTATAAAATCACATGAACATAGTAAGCAGCTCTATGACATTAAACATCCAGAACCCATTTTTAAAGTAGGAGATCAAGTATTGGTAAAAACTTTTATTTATCCAAACACAGGTAAATTAACCCAAAGATATATAGGCCCATTTAACATTTTAAAACAACTTTCCCCAGTAACATATGAAATAGATAAGCCTAATATACCTTAAAATAAGAAAACTGAAATTATACATTCTGATAAACTTAAATTATTTTATCCTGAAACAGACTTTTTACTTCAAAATAACACTAACATTGGAAATAAATCAATTTTAACCCAAAATTCTAACCAAAAATTAATAGATATTGATGACAACCCATGTTTTTTGCAGGAAGAACATATTTTAGATATGGAAAATAAAGAACTAATTTCAACACCAGCACTTTTACCTACAAAATATATTTGATTTTTATCTAAATACTCTATTATTTCCATAATGTAAGTTTTACTATTTTTAGAACAATTAATTTCAATGCATTGTGTGTATAGGCTATTTTCTTTTGCTTAATAATCTTTTGAAATCTAATTCATATTTTAAATACCTTTTCTTTTTCTCTTCCTTTATATTTTTGTATCTAATTTTCATTATTATTCCATACATAATTTACATACATATTATATACATCATATTTTAAAAATATTATTTGTTTATAAACAAATTAATTAAACAGAAGATTTTGGACATTGATTTTTATTGTTTAATATTATATTCTATTTTGTAATTTATTTTCCTTTTAATTTGACACCTTATATAGGTCTTTTCACAGGGGGGAAATGTTATATAATTTTTTAAAAATTTATAGAAATGTCATAGATATAAATCTTTGTAAATATTATTTTATTTTAATCATCTTTCTAAAATAACTCTGTTATTCTTTGGCCACCAGATGGCGCTACCTTAAATATATAAATGAATTGTTTTTGTTTTTTAGAGTAGGTTAGGTAAGTTAGATATAATTTTTATAAATATGTAAATTGTAATATAGGATTAATTGTTAAATTCTATATTTACTCAAATTTAATATATTCTTTTGCTCAAAGAGTTCATAAAATAAACTTTTTGAGATTAATTTTCTCCTTTTTAATTATATTCTTAACGACTGCACTTTCAACTTTAACAAATTATTTTGGATTTACATAGTTTGTAACATATATATATATATATATATATATATATATATGTTCCCAGCTTCGCCCGGTTTTTACTCGAGTAAAGGTTTGCCTAGCGAACATTTGTTAAAACGATACTAGCAAACATCCAATCCATACTGAATCTATACTTGTCTATACTCTCGATAATTAGAAAATTTTCCCGGTCCCTTGAAAATACTCGATAAGTTGAATAAAATCAATAATAATTGGTCCACTCGGTAATTTGAAGTTGAAGGAATAGTATCTTGCCACAAACGAACATTTGAAAATAACTGTATTTAGCGAATGTACCCGGCTTCGCACGGCTTTTACCCAAGTAAAGGTTTGCCTAACGAACATTTATTAAAACGATTCTAGAAAAGATCCAATCCACCTATATATAGATTTATAAACGTATATAAATATTGTTATATGCGTTTCAATATATTTTTGAAAAGCATATTTTTTTGAAAACATTTATTGAATTTTAAATAAAATATTTTCTTTAAATATATATTAATATTGAAATGCCAAGTTTTTTTACAACGTCATTGGAATATTATATTACTATACATCCTCAAATTAAATATTAAATTTATTATACTTGGAACACATTTTAGCATTTTCACAATTTATAAATGTAATTTCACCAGAAGACGCGAGAGGCGCTGCTTGCGAGTGAAAGTAGAAAATTTGCAAATAAAATTGCAGCGAATATTTTTATCAAATCAAATTCAAACCAGAAACCTCTCCAGTAATATAGTGAATAAATTCCTAGAGTTTCACGGCGATTGGATAATCTTACCTTTTGAAAATATTCATTTGTGAAAACAAACTAACATTCATCGGGTAAACGGATTACGTGTAAAATTAGTAACCAATCAAATTCATTTATCGTCGCGACCAGTGCTGCGCCAAGTGGTGAAAGGCTGGAACTAACGCTTTTTGTTTTACATTTAAAAAAACAAAACACATTAACACATTTTTAGTTTTTTGAATAGCCTATATGTTAAACGAAACCTTCAGCTACTTACATGCGAAAATTCATAATGATTGATTCTGTAGATTTCAGGTAACGCGAAAACAAATATCGATTTTGGATTTCATTTTTATAGATTTAAAGGATTTAATATACAGCGCTATGTCCTCCTAGCCATTACATTTGTCCATATATATATATTTGCAATAATATTAGGCCGTAAAGAGAATAGTCATATGATATCAACAAGGAGAAAGAGAGGGGGGGAAAACGAGAAAAAGAACTGTGTACAAAAGAAAGAAGTGTCTGGCAATATGTAAAATCAACAAATATAAATTATCAGCTTCTTAAAATATATTTGTTGCTATACAATTCAAAATAGATCTGGAAAATCATTAAATTCAATATACATTTCTTTACTGAAAATAAAAATATACTTGGATCTGTTACTATTAAATTATTGTCGATTCTATAGACTCGAGAAACAATACAATCCAGTTAAAATGTATTGAGGTTTGTTCATCTTGTCCTCAAAAACAACTTGAGTCTTCTACTACTTTAATTATTTTTAAAAAGCTTATGAAATATTCGTGATTAAAAATGAATTTAGAATTATGAAAGTTTGACAAAAAATATGTTGTTAGGAAAGAACCTTTGAAAATTATAATTTGTGTTGTTCTTCAAAGTTACCATTTTATATTCAATAAAATCCGTTATTATACTTTGGATACAATGAAATCGTTGAGCATATAAAAGAAAAGCTATATAATAGCTATATAATAACTTTATAAAAGCTATATAATAGCTATATAAAAGAAAAAGTTAAAGAAAAAGTTAGCAGACGCTTCAAGTAGATTTACCGCCGTGAAACTGTTAATTTTATTTTCAAATTTTGAAAATTCCTTCTTTTTTTATTTCAATTTAAAGCGCTATGTCTCCGTATGGACACTTGGGCTGTCATACATGTATGCCTTTGCATTTTTCTATACATATATGTAATATTGTTGCAAATGTCGATGTATGGATAACCTGGCAGTCGTGTACGTGAGGCGAGTGTTGATGTTCTTCCTCCACGCGGACAACAAGAAACAGAGGCAGGGCTAGATGTTAGCACCGAGAGTGATCGGGGACAGCCCACGGGACAGAGGTAGAGGCCATGACACAAACTTGGATGCTTATCACAGAGACATTGAGAGAGAGAGTGTGTGTCAGAGACAGAAGCCGTCTGCCGATGGCCACACCCTAGAACATCTGCTGACCCCCTGCCAAAACCTGTCCTGTTTACAGGGCTCGTCTATAAAGAGTCCCTGGGGGCTCCACATGGGCTGGGCGTTGGCCTTTTCCTTCTCTCTGTCCCTGCCACCAGCTGACAGACAATTCTTTGGATCTTTATTTTGACGTCAACATATTTAGTTTTACATACACATAGGGATTTACAGGTATTATTAATAAAGATATAGCATATATACAAAATATGGGGTTGGTAGCAAATAGAAACGGTGTACATTTTAAAAGAAGGGTAGGATCTCTCTTTTAAGGTATCGACTCTAACTAATTGGAAGTTATGTAACATATACTAAAATTCTCATAAAGTTTAAAATATACGATATATATATACAATATTTTTAGACCGTGAATAGGAGTGTCATATGATGTTAACAGAGAGAAAGAAGGAACAAAAAAAAAAAGATGAAAAAGAACGGTGTACAAAAAAAGTTTCTTAAAAGATATTTGTTGCTATATACACATAGTAATTACACATAAGAAATTAAAAATATATCTACAAAATTTATTGAATTTAATATTCATTTTTTTACTGGAAATAAAAATACCTGCATCTGTTACTATTAAATTCTTCTCGATTCTGTAGTCTTAAAAAACAGGACAATCTGGTAAAAATGTTTTCAAGCTAAATATAAAAATGAAATAAACTTCCTTCTGAACACACTATGAACGTTTTGTAGTAATTTTTATATGGTTTCGATTAAACCATGACTGCCAGACAGCAAACAATTGAACTCTTTTCGGCCACAGGAACCATGATATCAAGGCAAACAGTTTACAGAAGACTCAACGAGAGAGGGATGTATGCTGAAGGTTTGTGTCCCTCTCATTGCCATCCAAAAAAGGGCTAGTCTAAATTTGTGCGGACAACATCAGTCTTGGGCCCAAAATCAGTGAACTCCTGTTATTTTTAGTTATGAGTCAAGGTTTAGTCTTAACACGGAATCTATACGTGTACTGATCTGTAGAGAAACCGCGACTCGAAACCATCCCTCAAACATCAGAGAATATTCGTTACGGTGGCCAAGGTGTCATGTTCTGGGGTGGTATCATGTTAGACGCACGCACGCTACTACATGTGTTTGATGGCGGCATCCTGACTTCTCGGCGGTACAGAGACGAGATACTGGAACCCTGTGTAAAGTGTTTTAGGGTTGGGATCGTACCCTCGTTCATTTTTATGGATGATAATGCTGGTCTTCATAGAGCCCTGATGATAAACGAATATCTTGAAAGTGAGGGCATTCAAAGGCTAGAGTGGCCTGCCAAATCACCAGCTCTCAATCCTATAGAACATGTTTGGGAAGCCTTGGGGAGACGAAATGGATCTCTGTCACCCCCACCCAGGACCACCCAAGAACTAGAAATCTGTTTTGGTTGAAGAGTGGGATTTGTTGCCTTAAGAGCTATTTAATTGCCTAATAAACAGCATGATTTGTCGTTGTCACAGATGTCTAGCTGTTAGAGACGACCACACACCTATTAAGTCATCAAATATTGGTCAACATCTACCTGACCTTTAGATTAATTAACACAAATTTGCATAACTCTGTAAAATATATTTCATCAATTAATTTATTTTCTCAACTTTATTTGTTATAGTTTTGTCTATCTACCTACAAATTTTCGTTCGAAACAATTCTATATATTTTTAGACAACTAACGTTAAGTGTTTGTTATCACAAATTTGGACACCAGTGTACGTCTTGTATTTGTGACATGCTGGTATATTAGTTATCTTGGGTCATTGGGTTTGATATTATATATCCCACGCGCGACGCGAGACTTATAAATAAACTAAAATAGAAGCTCCCTTGAAGGATTGCACCACGTTTGAACAACGTGCAGTTATTCGTTTCTTGAATGCAGAAGGTATTCAAACATCTCAAATATGCCAAAGAATGAAAATTATCTATGGTGAGTCTTGTTTGTCTCAAAAGAACATTTATAAATGGGTTAACGAGTTCAAAAATGGACGAATTACATGTACCGATATTGAGCGACCTGGACGACCAAGTGTTACAGCGACGCCAAGCACGATAAATGCGGTTTAAAACTTAATTTTGGAGGATAGAAAAATATCCATTTTTACCATAGGCAACGTATGAACAGCGCCCTTTATTGTGACATTCTTGTAAATAAGATAAAGCCCGGTATAAGAAACAAAAGAAGAGGGAAGCTTAGTAAAGGTGTTCTCTTCCTTCATGATAATGCAAGGCCGCATACATCATGTAAAACTGTATCTACAATCATTAAATTAGGTTTTGAAGTTTCAGAACATCCTGCATATAGTCCAGACCTAGCCCCCTCTGACTATTTCCTTTTTGGACTACTAAAGAAGGAGTTAAAGGGAAAGCGATTTGACTCGGATGAAGATGTCCAGAAAGTGGTGCACGATTTTTTTCACACGCTTCTTAAGAGTCCCTATAAAGAGGGTATTTACAAGTTTCCAGAACGATGGAGACGATGAATAGAAAGCCAAGGTGATTATTTTGAATAAATCAAGTCCTAAATTTTAATATCGTTCTTATTTTTTTAAATAAATTATAATTCACCTTATTTATTGATCCCACCTTGTAGAATATATGCCATGTTGAAGATTCTCATTTATAGATGATTTTGTGATGGTATTTCAAATATTTACAATTGTTCTAATGTGCTGCGGAAGATACACCATTAACCATATTATTTAGTTCTAGTGCTATTTTTGCATTTGTTGGTAAATAATATATGCATTAATTGGTTCTGAAATTCGGTTGGCTTCACTGTTGGGAAGGAATATATGCGTATTTATGGATAGATGTCGGTGGATATCCGAAAAACCCGAAGTTTCCGTATATATTTTTCTGTTCTATTTATATAAATTTGGGGAGGAAACAATGAGTAATCAAGTTATTTTATATGATATGGGGCTATGAGAATTGAAGATGACGTACTGTTTTGCACTATTATTATAATAAATGGTAGTATTAAATATATTTTCTGTTTATATATTGAGGGCATTTAGATAGGGTAATGTTCCGTAAATTTCTTTTCTATGGTGAAATATGTCGCCTATTATTGGTCACTTAACATCTATATCGCGGCATCAGAGCTGTTTAGAATAAAATTAAACAAAATTTGAATACTTTCGCTTTTCTTGAATCATTAAAATTTCATAAAATTCTTGAGGGAGAGAAATAGATTGCGTGTTGTGCGTTGTATTGAATTATTATCTAATAAATAATTGTGATGAAAAACGCGCTTCAAATTTTTAAATCAAAATATCCATTTTTTAAACGATGCGAAATTGTTTTAACCACCGCGACTTCATTAAAGACAAATATAAAACAAAAAAGAACGGCTAGGAGTTTATTACGATATTAAATTCATAATTTAAAATGCGAGGGTTCTCTCATTCTATGGAATTATCTTAAAATTTAATGTTCTATAGATGATCCATAAACCATAAAAAATAACAGAAACGATCCTCATTTTTTCTGCCTTGAGGAAACACGCAGGATCAATATTGAGTCCTAAGAAGGACCAGATATTAGAATGAGGGAATGAATTAAAAATTAAAGAGATTAAATGGACTTTGGTCATCTATAATTGACGTGCTGTTGTTTAGAATTGATTCTGGCCAGAGACAACATGCCGGGTGAGTCCAGAGGTGGCAAGTTGGGATTACATATGTATTCTTAAATATTGACTAAATCATATTTATTTGACCTATTGTACATCATAAAAGTCGAAGAGGTTGGAATTCATATACATAAGAGGCAACTGCTTAACTCTCTCTTAATATAAATGCATAAAATACATTTATTGAATACATTAAGGCGATTCTTTTGTATAAATTATCCTCCCGAATATTTATATAATATATTCTGATCTAAGATTGGCCTTGTCAATTAACTAGCTGAACACCCTTTGGTGTATTCGGCCGATTTATAAATCTACCCATAAGGTGTCACAATATGGTAGTTCCCCCTGTACTTCTGAGGGTCATAGCCCACCGAAACTAAGTTATACAGGTTGTTCATATTGCTCGAAAATGGAAACGCTCTAGTTGTGGCTCATTCGTTATTCTAAAAAGGTGTTTCAGACTGAGTGGATAGAAAAATATTCATTGTTTTAAACTCTTTATTAAAAGTGATATGCGAACTTTTTCACAGATATATTATGATTACATAAAACACATATTTTCAATTAAAAAAAACTAAAATATATTTTTAAATATATTTTTCCAGTCTCATATATATTTGAATATTTATTTATTTTTTTTTATTTTAAGTCGCATGTGTTGAAACATATATATGTCCATATATTCCATGATATTCTTCAATTGGGTAATTCGAATTCTTAAGAGCAGATAAATTGGCATATGCAATGTGTTAGAACTCATGGCATATTGTATGTATATATGTAAATATTACAACTATTCTCATATTTTTGGTTTTTGTGTGTGTGACCCCTCTGCGAAGGGGAATCTTTTTTTTTGCTGTTTCTTCTCCTGTTTTCACACACCGCCCCCCCCCTGTCGAGAGAATGTAATCGTCCGCCAGCCGGATGGACAGTCCAAGTACCCACCAACCAATCGGAGGGGCATTGGGGTCAAAAAGATCAGGGCGCGGGGCCAGAGTTCGTGTCACAGCTGTGCCAAGTAGACTAGAAAAAAGCCTCGCGGTGGCTTGCCCAAGATGAGCTCCGGGAACCTCGTCCATCTTCCATACACAACCATACAAGCGGTCTGAGAAGGGATTGGGTGGCTGACATCTCAAATAAAGGTGAAGCCGAGACGAATCTTTGAGAGAGTCGCATAGTGGTTGGAGTACGTCGAGGGCGACGAATTGTGATTCATCTGAAGATACCAGGAAGTTCGTCGAGGACGACGAATTGTGCTTCCAAGGCAGGGGGGCTCGGGCAAGCCGACCTAACAACAGAGAGGAACTGTTTTTGGTGAGCACTCTCTCACACACTTTTATTTCCTAAATTGATATATTTTTTATGTTAATCTAGCATATTTTTTTATTTTTCTTTTCTTATTTTTACTAAGTTTTTTCTATTTCGTCAATATAATCATTTTATATATTTTCTTTTGTTAAAAACATTTAAGTTGCATGCAAACAATTTGGAATACACAAAAATAATAAGTTTTTTCATATATTTTTTATCATTCATTTTATAGCTAACATTAAACAAAACTTTATATGTGTAACCTTTTTTTGTCTTCCTTTTTTCTTGCTTGAACACCCAAAGCAGCCCAAAACAATATCAAACTTTAGGTTAAAGTTTTTACCTGTTAAAAAGGGGGTTTGTGGAGCGTTCCGAAGTTTTCTTTTTCCTCCACGAGCTTTTTTTAATTACCCCTTTCTTAACATTTTATTTTTGGCGTCCCCGGGTGGGCTGCATTGGCTGGTCAAATCGAGAAAAAAGAAAAAAAGAAAGGCTTCTAGGAATATTATACAGTAAATAATGCAGAGTATTGATATATTAAAAAGGGCTAGAGCCCCCAAAAGAGCTATTTTTACTCGTCTGTCCACCGAGTTTTGGACTGAAATAGAAAAGCCTGATTTCGATGTAGAAAAATATAGATCTAAATATAACCGAATTTGTGCTCTCTCTAAGGAAATAAGTGAAATTAATTCAAGGTATCATGGGCTCCTTCTGGAGGATGAAACCATAACGGAGGTCAAAATCGAAGAAGAATTCGAGGGCTTTGAAAACTATGTTCAAGGGATGTTTGACATAAAAAATAAATATTTGTCTCGGTGTGAAACCGTGAGAGTTAGGGTCGACGGCTCATTGGTGGAGTCCGCGGCGAATTCGGTTGTAAATACCGAATCTAAAAGAACTATTAGGTTGCCAAAAGTGGAGCTACCAAAATTAAAGGGCAACCTAGAGGATTGGCTCTCATGGTGGGGGCAATTTAGTAAAATTAATGACGATGAAACTCTTGGGGATGTAGATAAATTTCACTATCTGCTACAAGCGGTAGTCGAGGGATCCAGAGCTCAACGTCTTGTGTGCAGTTACCCTATAACTGAATATAATTATCCCAAGGTAATACAAGCATTGAAAGATAGATTCGGAGAAAAGAACCTTCTCATAGAACACTATATAAGGATACTGTTGAAACTGGTTGTTTCTAATGCAAGGAAAGAAAACATTCCTCTTGACGAGATCTACGATGATCTAATGGCATACTTAAAGAACCTGGAATCACTGGGTGTAAACACGGAGATATAACAGGCGTGTTTCTCTACCCATTGGTTGAGTCGAGTCTGCCATTGGACATTATTCAGGTGTGGCAGAGGAATCCTGCTGTGGGCTATGGGATAAAAGAAGAAGGAGCGGAGAATGGAGATAAGAGCGATGCCAGCGGTAGACTACAGGCTCTGATGGACTTCCTTCGGGATGAGGTGAAGGGTGCTGAGCGAATGGCATTTTCTAAGGAGAATTTTGAGGCTAATAGCTCAATGAGGGCTACAGGTTCTCAACTAAAGACTCCCCGGAAGACACCGCCCACTGCCTCCAATTTATTCGGCAGCGCATTTAACAGAAAATGCATATTCTGCCAGAGAGATAATCACCTGAGTAGTGAAGATGTAGTAGAAGATGGGACGATCATATTTATTCACATTCAGCTGAGCTTGGAAGCCATTAGTGGAGGTTTGGTTCTCTGAAGTTTCCTCTGCTGGTGCTCCGCCAGCCTCCGTTCCCGGGCCAGTCTCTGGAGGTCTGCGTCCTCCACATCCCAGTTGTCTGCCGGGGCCTCGTCTATCACTCCCAAGTCTGGGCCTGCCTGCATGCAGTAGTTGGGGTTTGAGTCTAGGGCGAGTCGGTTGATGCGGTTGGTGACAGCGGAGTCATTCCTAGCGAGAGGGATCAAAAGATAAAGGAGGCTGAAGTCTGCTTTAAATGTCTAAAGGGAAATCATCTGAAAAGGGAATGCCGAGCAGACATAAAATGTAGAAATTGCGGAAAAGATCATCTGGATATCTTTTGCAATAAAATTGCTTTGAAGCAAGGAGGAAACAATAGTTTCAAAGGTGAAAAATCCAAGGTTGTTAATGAAGGAAATGCAACATGCACGGGTGTTAATATGTCTGCGCGAACATGCGCCAATGACATCTGACTTCCGTGGCGAAATTGAAAGGGGCTAAAGAGACTAAAGAAGTCAAGGTGTTATTTGACACCGGAAGTCACTACTCCTATATAAAGAGATCTATTGTCGAAAAACTGGGTTTTCAACAAAATAGGAGAGATAAGTTTGGAAAAATATATTTTCGGGGGAGGAAATATGAAGGAGGCGTTGCACGGAAAATATGTTTTTAAACTGGGAAGTCTAACCAATAAAATTGATGTAGACATAGTCGCCCTCGATCAACCAGAAATTTGTGCAAGGATACCGCCGATTAAAACGGAAAAAGATCTATATTTACCCGTCAAATTTTAGAAATGAGGAAATATATATTTTAATAGGTAGTGACTACTTTGGACAATTACTGACCGGGAAGGTCGTCCATCTAGGAGAGGACCTAACTGCCGTAGAGACAAAATTAAGATGGACGCTTATGGGGCAATCTCCGGTGGTGTGTAAGGAGGATAAGGTCAAAATTGCATTGAATATGTTGGTTGCAAGAAACAACTTGAAGGATCTTTGGGAGCTGGATGTCTTGGGAATCCAAGATTTCATCGAAGTTGTCTCAAAAAAGAAAAGGGAAACTGAACTAAAGGAGCATTTCATAAAAAATATAAAGAGGGATGAAGATAAACGATATTCAGTCGCGCTACCATGGAAATGCAAAAGAAATAATATTCCCTCGAATTTAGAAATAGCGCAGAGGAGATTGGAAGCATGCACTAGTAAATTAAGGAAGGAGAAGATGGTTATAAGGATTATTCTACTATTCTTCAAGAATGGGAGAGAAAGGGCCTAATTGAGAGGATAGAGGAGAATAGGCCTCAAAAGAAGGGCATTTTTTTACCGCATAGGCCGGTGTTCAAGGCTGAAAGTAGGACGACGCCTCTTCTTCCTGTTTTCGATGCCTCCTGCAGGTCGTATAATGATCTTTCTCGGAATGACTATTTAGAAAAGGGACCTAACCTTTTGGAAAAAATACCTGAAATATTAATTAGGTTTGGAGAAAAAGGTATTGGTGTTTTAGCCGATGTTCGAAAGGCATTTCAGATGATTACATTGCAGCATAAAGACCAGGACTTTCTTCGCTTCCTTTGGTGGGATCAAACTGACCCTATGAAGGTAACCGTTTTTAGACATAAACGTGTGGTATTTGGGCTCAACTGTAGTCCATATATCTTGGGTGCAGTTATTGATCATAATCTGAATTCTGTACAAGGTCCGGCAGCTGAAATCGCAAAGACTATGGCGAGATCCTTTTATATGGATAATTTGGTAACATCCCTCTCCTCTCAGGAGCAGATCCAACAATTCTAGAATACAGCTGTCAATATCATGGAAATGGCAAAAATGGACTTGCGTGAGTGGGAATTTAATTTACCAAGGAGTAATTCAAAGGAGGAAAAAGGAACTACTACCAAGGTGTTGGGACTGGTGTGGGACAAAGTAGAAGATGTACTTAATTGTGATGTTTCAATTGAAAAGGACCTCCCCCGAAGACAAACCAAGAGGATTGTCCTTTTTTTCTAAAGTTCAGCAAGTTTTTGATCCCTTGGGAGTTATAGTCCTATATTATTGCCTCCTAAACTATTATTACAGAGGTCCTGGGAGTTGAAAATTGGATGGGATTCTCAATTACCCGAATATATACCCAAATTGGGCTATTAAGTGAAATCAAAATTCCCAGGAATATTTGGTTTGATCAAACTAATAAGAATGAAATACACGTCTTCTGCGATGCCAGTAAATCCGCTTATGCAGAAGTGGCATATATGAGAAGTGAAGTGCACACAGGAGTACATTTGTCTCTGCTTTGGAGCAAGTCTAGGCTTGCGCCAACCAAGAGGGTAACAATTCCTCGGTTAGAACCTTTGTCCTGCGTTTTAGGAGCTAGACTTGTTAAATCTATTTCGACTGCCTTAACAAATAGTTGCCCTGTTACTTTATGGACCGATTCCTAACCGTTATGGCTTGGCTAAAGAGAAAAATGAGTGGAATGTGTTTGTAAGAAACCGAGTACAGGAAATACAAGACACTGTCAATAATGAGAACTGGAAGTTTGTTTACGGATAATTAAATCCAGCGGATTTGCCTTCTCGAGGGTGCTCTATCGTACAATTTGTCTCGACCAACTGGTGGGAGGGTCCTGAATGGCTAAAAGGAGAAAAGGAGAGTTGGCCTAGTTTTGAACCGACTATTGATGAGGAAGAGATCATCAAAGAAAAAAGAAAAACCTTACAGGCCCACACCAATCTCATTGTCGAGGCAAATCGATGGTTCCTAGATAGAAGATCCAAGTATAGCCTAAACATTAGGATTATGGCTTGGGTTTAAGATTCTTGGACAATGCGAGAATAATACCCACTGAAAGGGGAAATTTGAAAGTAATAGAGTTATAAAGGGCCGAAAGGAAGCTGTTGAAATTGGTTCAACAAGAGACTTTCCCAGGAAAACAGGCTCCGAAAAATGGATTAAAGGCTATTAAATCCGTCGAAGGTTTGTGGTGCGTTGAGACGAAACTGCTACATGGACAAGATTCAGAAGTGTTTAAACGACATATTTTACTACCTCGTAATCATCCTCTGGTGGAACAGATGGTTCGTGAAATACACCAACAAAATGGGCATGGAGGAGCCCAATTCATTCTTTCACAATTGAGAGAGAAATTCTGGATCATTGGTGGTCGCAGATTTATTAAACAAATAATTGGAAAATGTGTGATATGTAGGTGGCATAATCAGAAACCTATTCAGACTCTTGGCGCGGCTTTGCCGACTAATAGAATAGGGTTAGGCAAACCCTTCGAGGTGACAGGTGTGGATCTGTTGGGACCGCTACATCTTAAAGGTGGCAGCAAGGTTTGGGTGGCCTTGTGTACTTGCGCTGTTTACAGAGCTGTCAACCTAGAGATTGTGAGAACATTAGAGGCAAACACTTTTTATTAGCTCTAAAAAGATTTAAAATACAATATAACGCGGCTGATGATTGTAAAACGAAAATTGCAATTATACCACGAATGTTTCTTCTAAACAAAAATCGAAATTTATTTTAAAGAGAAATAACGATTTTTTCTAACTTTAAGGATGAAGTATGATATGATGAATTGTGAAGAGTAATGACAAACGGAAAAATAAAAGTTTCCAGGGGCGGGAATCGAACCCACAACCTTCTGCTTACCGGGCAGGTGCCATGTCCACTAGGCTACCCTGGACGTATTTTTCCGTTCGTAAATAATATTTAAAGTAACTTATAATACATTTAAAATACAATATAACGCGGCTGATGATTATAAAACGAAAATTTCAATTAATTTGTCGGCGTGGACGCCCCGGAAAAATATATAGTGACAAGGGACAAATTTCTCAAAAACAAACGAATTACTTGAACGCTTGGATTGGGGGGAGATTGAAAGGGAATCGAGTGTAAAAATAATCCAATGGATTTTTATCTCTCCCTCAGCGCCTTGGTGGAGAGGGTTTTGGGAGAGATTGGTAAGGGTTGTTAAGAGTTTATTGGTTCGTATGCTCGGATTTAGAAAATTGAAATATGTACAACTTGAGACTGCTTTATGTGAGGTAGAGAGTATTATTGGATGTCTATAACCAAGACATGGAGAGAGAGACCGAGAGAGACAGAAGCGGTCTGCCGATGGCCACACCCTAGAACATACTGCTTCTGACCCTCTGCCAAAACTTGTACTGTTTACAGGGGTCGTCTATAAAATGTTCCCATGGGCCCCAGATGGGTTAGGCGTTGCTTTCTCCTCCTTTGTCCCCAGCTGTTACAGCTGACCGACCACTCTTAGTTTGAATACAAATAGGGGGTTTAAATACAAATAGTTTGTATACAAAATATGGGGTGGTCGTAAATAGAAACAGTGTACATTTTAATAGAAGGGTAGGATCTTATAAGGTATCGGCTCAAACTAATTGGAAGAAATGTGACATTTACTAAAAGTGTAATTATTATACAGTTTGAAATATCTACTTATATAATTGCCTTATTCTGTCTGTGTGAAGTTCACTGTGTGAAGTTCACGGATAGATTTTGGTCAGAATGGATAAAATAAAAAAAAGTGTCAAGGGATGGGAATCGAACCCACGACCTTCCGCTTACCGGGCAGATGCCATGACCACTAGGCTACCCTGGACATATTTTTCCGTTCATAAAGTTAATATATGATGCCAATATATATAATAATTGTATAAAATAATGCAAGACAAAATCACCGCGAATGTTTCTTTTTTTTTTAAGGCAATTTCTTTTTAAGGCAATTATCGTTTTGCACAATTACTTAATCTTTTAAAATAAATAACAATACTTAAATGAAAATATGCTTCTTTAAATAAAATAAAATAAACTTTTGAATCGGTAACCTTTATGAGAACCTTTAAATATATATAAGTACCTTTAATCGATAATATTTATAAGAATAAAATATGTAATTCATTAAATGGAAATTTAATTTTTAGTATCTAATTTATATTTTATTGTATTATATTATATATTATATTTTATATTATTATTTATATTATTATATATTATATATAATAATATAAATAATAATCTAAAATATAATATATAATATAATACAATAAAATATAAATTAGATACTAAAAATTAAATTTCCATAGTAAGTAATAGAAGTAAGCCTATCTCGAGCGGTGGCATGAGACCACGCGTATATTTTTAAAAGTAAATAAACTATGTTTCCTTCTTCACCGTATAACCTTTAAACTGGCCTTTGTCATTAATTCAACAAACATAACAAAGCGGCGACGAGGATTCAAGGTAAAGTGATCAATTTTTTTTATTAAATTGATTTTTTTTACGTAAAAAAATAATTCAAGATGGCTGCCGGTAAACTCATCCCGTTCCTGCAAGATGGCATCCAAAGCATGTACTTTGACGAATATGTTCGTTATTTCAACAACTACATGATTGCTGAGGATAAACTAAATGTGGAAGAAAACAGAAAAATTGCTATCTTTTTTAACAGTGTTGGAGCTGAAGCACAACGGCAATATTACACGTTGCCCAAGGCCAGTACTGTCACTTCCTTAAGTGAAGCTATTGATCTTCTGAGGCAGAGATATGTTAAATCTCGCCCCTGGGTAATCAGGATGAAGTTTAATGATCGAAGGCAATTACAAGGCGAGACAATCGCTGACTACATATCGGCACTACGCGCGCTGGCTAAAGACTGTGCCTATGGTTCTATGGAAGACGGATTGATTCGGGATCGGTTCATTGTCGGAACCAAAATCAAGCAACTACGGGATCGGCTTCTAGTGGAGACTACGGACTTAAACCTGGATCAAGTGGTGCAACTTGCTACTCAGTACGAGAAGGCCCAGGAGGACAACAATATGTTTGATAATACGCCCGAAGGGATAAATAAGATCGCTGCTAATGATCGCCGCACTGAGCCTAATCTTCGGGAGCGCAAAAAGATCTCGACAAACTTCAAGTGTCTGCGCTGTGGAGGTAAGCATAAAGCTACAAGTCCTGATTGTCCTGCTAAGGATGTAAAGTGTCACCAGTGCCTGAAGGTAGGACATTTTAAAAAGTATTGTTCATCTAAGTTTTCAGTTAAGAACATTACAATGGCACAATGTAACCAACCAATTCATCAGCCTTCAAAGCTTGAAATGGACTTGAATGTTAATGGTGGAACAAGTAATGTTCTTATAAAGTTCCTAGTTGACACAGGATCCTCAGTGTCATTGATATCAGAGAGTTTGTACAGCAAATTCTTTGAAAACATTAAATTAAACCCAGCTTCGGTAGCACTAAAAAGCTATACGCAGCAAGCTATTCACGTACTTGGTGACCTTCCCGCTAAAATTAAGCATGATAACACTGTTGTACATACGCTCTTACATGTTGTTAGAGCTGACTCACCTATTTTGGGATTGGAGTTATTCAATAAACTCGGGCTTCCCATAAAGGATGGAAAAGTCAACCAAATCACTGAAAGTAGCAAGATTCTTGAAACTTTACCCTTCGCAAAGGACATTGAGTACAAAATCTTTGTTGATACGAGTGTACCGCCGGTACAACAAAAACTAAGGAGACTGCCACCAGTCATTTTAGATGAAGTACACATGGAAATTCAACGCCTGGTGAAAATGGACATCATTGAACCCATTGTTACATCTAAATGGATTTCACCCATTGTGGTCTCCAAAAAGAAAGATGGCTCAATAAGGCTTTGCGTTGACCTAAGAGAACCGAACAAGGCTGTGATATTGGATGCCTACCCAATTCCACTAATTGAGGACATACTATCATCCTTGCACGGTTGTAAAATTTTTACTAACTTGGATCTATCCCAGGCATACCACCAGATAAGACTTCACCCTGATAGCAGGTACCTCACTGCTTTTATTACTCATATGGGGATTTACCAGTTTAAAAGGTTGCCCTATGGCCTGAGCTCAGCACCAGGTGCTTTTCAAAGATATTTAAGTGAACTTCTGATGGACATTAAAGGTGTAAGTTGTTACCTCGATGATATAATAATTGGGGGTAGCAGTATGGAAGACCATGATAAAAAGTTAAATCAAGTTCTGTCTAGACTTAGAGAAGTCAACCTTATGCTAAATGACGCAAAGTCAATTTACAGGCAGAAGTCCTTAAAATTTTTAGGGCACATAATTGATGATAATGGAGTTCATCTGGGTGAGGAGTTGATGAAACCTCTATTAGATGCCCCTCCTCCCAAAGATAAGTCAGGTCTTAGATCCTTAATCGGAATGATAAACTGGTTCCAGAAATACATCCCTAACAAAAGTACAATTATGGAACCTCTACAAAAGTTGCTTAAGAAAAGTGTTCCGTTTAAGTGGAGAGGAGAACATGCAAAAGCTTTGCAAACAGTAAAGGACTCTCTTAAAAAGGGACAAGTACTTGCCCTATTTTGTCCAAAATTGCCTACGGTCATTACAACTGATGCATCTCATAGTGGCATGGGATGCGTAGTCTCACAGCTGTCAGAAAAGGGAGAGGAGCGCATTGTGGCGTGTGCCTCAAGAACACTTTCTGATGCCGAGAGGAAATACTCAATCGTTGAAAAAGAAGTCCTCGCTTGTGTGAGGGCTTGTGAAAAGTTTAGAAGATGGGTCTGGGGTCTGAAGTTCACTTTGAGAACGGATCAATCCTCTCTAACGACATTGCTTACAACTAAAGGCAACGATAGAGCAGGACTGAGAATTGCAAGATGGTCTACAAGGCTCATGAACTTTGATTACAACATCGAATACAAAAAGGGAAGAGATAATGTATTACCTGATTATCTCTCCAGATCATCGCTATCATCCTATGAGGACTATGATGGTGAAGTTGAACTAATTGCATCCATCAATCAGGACATGTTGGCTATCAGTGAAGAGGAATTCCTGAGAGAATGTTCACTGTGCCCTGAAATTATTGCCTTAAAAGAGCAACTGATGAAACCATGGAGTAATAATGAATCTTCACAATTAAATAAATACTTCAGATTAAGAAATAATCTTTCAGTTCAGGAGGACCTGATCTTGAATGAAAAAGGGAAAAATTTAGTGCCAGTATCTCTCCGAAATAAATTGCTGTCCTTTGCTCATAAAGCTCATCAAGGAATGGTCAGAACCAAGCAAAGGTTAAGAGAAAGCTACTGGTGGCCCGGGATGGATAAAGACGTGGAAGACTTGATAACCAATTGCTGGGTATGTAAGAACCACGACAAGAGACTAAAGTCTATTCGAGTTCCCATAACTCCTGTTGAAAGGCCAGCAAATCCCTGGACTAAACTTGGCCTGGATATAGTTGGATCCTTCATTGACTCCGAGATTGGATTCAGGTTTGCTATAACCCTGATTGAATACACATCTAAATGGCCCGAAGTTTTCTGTACGAACAAGACTACCTCTAAAGTGATAATAAACTTTTGGAAGATGTTTTCTCTAGAGAGGGATTCCCACGTGAGATTGTCACCGACAATGGAACACCCTTTATCTCCGAGGAGTTTGAAGACTTCCTGAGGAGCAATGGCATTAAGCATATACAGACTGCTGACTACCACCCAGCTTGCAACGGAGAAGTGGATAACTTCAATAAAACTCTAAAGTCAACGGTCCTGACAGCACACCTACAGCATACAGAGGTTAAAAGAACGATACAACTATTCTTGAGAGAATACAGATCTACACCGCACACCGTTACGAAGCAAACACTTTCAGCAGTGCTCCATGGAAGAACTTTGAGAACATTGGTGCACGTGTTCGATAAGGAAGTTAAAACAACACCACCTGAGGAAGCTTGCCGTCAGGAAGACAAGAGCGACAGTGAAAGTAAAAGCTGTAGTCCTAAACTACAAGTTGGAGATCAGGTAAAAGTCCAAGCTGGTGATCCCGTCATGAAAGGACGTTCCAAGTTGAGGGGCCCGTTCACCATAACCAAACAACTGCGACCATTTACATTTGTGCTATCTGATGGTAAAGTGTGGATTGCCCGCAGACTGAGACTGTACCAGAAGTGTGCCGGGACCTACACGCGTCCTGACATCCGACATGAACTGGGAATACATCCTGCCCTACATTTGGATGACCACGCCAGCCAGGAGGAATCTAGCCCACCTCCTGACAGTTCTCCCATCGCTTCGCGACTACGGTCCAAGTGTTACAGGAAAGGGGGAAGATGTGATGTCGTGACGTCACCGGACGTGACGTAGCCGCCGCGCATGCGCGGAGTTAGAGAGGAAGTAAGCCTATCTCGAGCGGTGACATGAGACCACGCGTATATTTTTAAAAGTAAATAAACTATGTTTCCTTCTTCACCGTATAACCTTTAAACTGGCCTTTGTCATTAATTCAACAAACATAACAATATTATATATTATATTATATTATATTTTATATTTGAACGATAGGCTCATTATTTCTTTATACCGTTATTATACCGTTATCTCTATATATATAAAAATGAATGTTTGTATGTCTGTCTGTATGTCCGGTATACAAATTCGCAGTAGTTCACTAATTCAAACCAAAATTTCCATACATAGGTAAAAAAATACGGGGAAGACGATAGGCTATTTTGAAAAATATATAAATCAATTATTGAAACTATATATTTTTATTCAGAAAATGATGATGACGATATTGTTGTATCATGTTTGATTATCAGATACAAAATTATATCTCTTCTATATCTCTCTATATATAAAAATGAATGTTTGTATGACTGTCTGTATGTCCGGTATACAAATTCGCAGTAGTTCACAAATTCAAACCAAAATTTCCATACATAGGTAAAAAAATACGGGGAAGACGATAGGCTATTTTAAAAAAATATATAAATCAATTATTAAAACTATATATTTTTATTCAGAAAATGATGATGACGATATTGTTGTATCATGTTTGATTATCAGATACAAAATTATATCTCTTCTATATTTATATATAAAAATGAATGTTTGTTTGTTTGTTTCTCTGTATGTCTGGTATACAAATTCGCAGTAGTTCACTAATTCAAACCAAAATTTTCATACATAGGTAAAAAAATACGGTGAAGACGATAGGCTATTTTAAAAAATATATAAATCAATTATTAAAACTATATATTTTTATTCAGAAAATGATGATGACGATATTGCTGTATCATGTTTGATTATCAGATACAAAATTATATCGGGAAAAATTCCAAAAAGCAGAGACCACGGGTGAAACCAGTTCATTATTTTGTACGCAGGAACAAAATTCTAACAGAAAAACATTCATTCGAGCAGAAAACAAAAGCTAGATCCTCTTTCTATAAAAATATCGCTTCTCAGACACAAAGTTTGGAGCGGGACGTTTCACAAGAGTGACATCCACGGCGCCAATTTATAATTGTAACGAATAGTATTTGAATAAAAACATTTAATCGGGTAAAACCCGGGCGTTGCCCGGGTCATTCGGCTAGTATTATATATATTATATTATATATATATTATACCGTTTTACACAATTATTTTATCTTTTTTTACATAAAGTACAATACTTAAATGAAAATTTGTTTCTTATACAATCTAAAATTATAAAATAGACTTTTAAATCGGTAACCTTTATATATTATATATTTTATATTATATATTATATATTTTATATATATTATATATTTTATATTTTTATATATTTTACATAAATTATATTATATATGAGTACCTTTATAAGAATAAAATATGATATTCATTGAATAGGTATATATAAGTATTTAATTTTCAGTATCTCATTTATATTTATTCGAATTTTATATTTGAACGATAGGCTCATTATTTATTTTGATGTTTATATATCGTATATACCGTTTTGCACAATTATTTAATATTTTTTATATAAAGTACAATACTTAAATGAAAATATGTTTCTTATACAATCAAAAATAAGAAAATAAACTTTTAAATTGGTAACATCAAGGAGATAGCCATTATAAAAAACACTAATATTTGAATAAAAATAAATTTGTATAAAGTTGTATAAAAAAAAATATTTCAGCGCAGATCTGCATCATGGCACCCAAAAAATACAAAACAGAAGAAGAAAGGAAGCAAGCAAAAGCAGAGCAAGATAAGCTAAGATATGAAAATTTAAAGCAGAAAGAGGCTGCATCTGCTCAAAATGGGGATATTTCTGCTAGAGCAAGAAGGCTCAAAAAAATTGCAGCATCTCAACGTAAAAGAAGGTTAGACGAAAGTTTGGAAGTCCAAGTAAAACGAAAGAAGGACAATGCTACCCGGCAGCTCAATTCTCGAAATAATGTGCGCCTTAATGAAAATGTAGAGCAACGGCTATACCTAAGTTCATGTTGCAAATGTAATTATCTCTATCGATTTAGTAGGTGAAATGCAAAAAAAAAATCTACATGATGAAATCTTTATGAAAATTCACATTTTTATTTTTATATTTTCAAGACACACACAGTTTGGGGTGGGACGTTTCACAAGAGAGACATCCACGGCGCCAATTTATAATTGTAACGAATAGTATTTTAATTAAAATATTTAAAAACACACAGTTAGGAACGGGACGTTTCACAAGAGTGACATCCATGGCGCCAATTTATAATTGTAACGAATAGTATTTGAATTAAAACGTTTTTAAAATATATACGCACTCGGATAAAACCTGGGCGTTGCCCGGGCCATTCGTCTAGTACTATATATGTGGTAACCGAGGGCCAAACCTGTAGTAACCGAGAGGGACAGTCAGGGCGTGGAGAGTTTTCCAGTACCTCTCTGCACCTTTTAGGACCTTTAACAGTTCTCACAGAGTACAGACAGTCGTGGTCGAGGCAGAGTGGAAAGCTTGGTAATGTCCACACACAAAAATTCGAAGAGACACAGTTGTAGTAGAAAGGTTCCGTGAACAGATAGAAGACGAGCTAAGAGCAAGATGGAGAAAGAAGATTTCTTACTGTTTTACATGGTCGATGAGGTGGTCCTGGGCACAACCGACAAGGGCCCACGCCGATGGAGAAGTGACTGTCTTTTCGGCTAAAAACCGAGGTTTTATATACCTCTGCCGAGGAGGGAGACATGCGAGAATTTGCACTTTGAACGGGTCCAAAGGGCGTGGGGGCGTCTGCGCTATTCTGCACCCTTTGACCTTGATGGCAACGCCTTGCCAAATTCCTTTTCAGGGTTGTTGTATTTCTATTTCGATCTCTTGCTTAGCTCAACTCTTAATCTATTACATAGTTTTATTTATTCATCCTCAGTTTGTACAAATTACATTACATATGGTGATGCAATGACACATGTCAATCATGCGTATAATTATTTATAGATGTGTTTCTATATACAACATGACAATTTTGTTTTAAGTATTATATAATATGGGGTTGTTGGTTTAAATTACCATAGATGGGCCCCGGGAGTGAAAGGGTTTATCCGGGTTTAAACGGGTAAAGCCTCTCTAACACAGGTAAACAATTAAAATTTCTTTTAATTAATTTAAACTGTGAGGGTTAAAAAGTCTATAACAAGATGTTTTGTTTGGATATATCTGCAAATTATAAAAAATAAAACTTATGTCTAATATTTAAAGGTTATATATATATATATATATATATGATATTCATTATAAAAGATAAATTTAGATAAAACCTTTGTTTGATAAAAATATAATGATGATAAAAATAAAATGTTCTAAGAGATTGTTGGCGGGCGTAGGAAAGGGTTAGGGGTTAAAGACTATGCAATTGTAAGTATTACACAGGCAATCAAATACTTATATCCAGGTGCAAATGGAGGATATAGACTTGACGTCTTCCTAGGCAATGTTTCACCTGTGATCCTGTATAAGGTTACAGTGCTTTGTCACAATTGTAGGGTTATTGGGTTGAAAAGTTGTTGAAGAAAAGGTTGTTCATTAATATGGTTGAAAGGGGTGAAATGGAGCCATGCGATAAGTAGAATTGTTGTATCGACAGTTGGTGATCTGAATTGACTTGAAATAAAAGGTTGATTGTAGTCGCCTAGAGCTAAAAAATAGAGAGTTGTGAACGCTTTCTGCATTGCGGTGCATTGCTCTACGGATGATTGAAAGTACACAGAAGTGGTTAGAGAAATAGATTGTTGTTTGAGCCCGAAAGATAATGATATTATTCGTCCTATTATAAAGGTATAAAAACTAATATGAAATGAATAAAAATATAGAAATATCATTGTGGTTGAATAAAGTTTAAGTGGACAAAAAATCAATTATACAATATATAAAAGTAATAATAATGAAGAATTAAAGTGATCTTTGACAACAAATATATCTTTTGTAATACTAAAATAATATTATGAAAAATAAAAGTAAAATTGATTTTTTGAAAATAATGTTGGATTGAAAACTTGCGATTATATAATTGAAAGGTAAAAAAAAAAATAAAAATAAAATATTTTATACAAAAATAGAATATAATTAAATATTGTGATCTCAATTTAACATGTAAAATATTTGATATGTAGAAAAAAAATGGTGATTTACACAGGATCAAAAATATCAAAATGTTCAATTTCCGGTAGGTTTTATTCAAATTCAAATATCTAAATGTTTAAAAAGTTAGTTTAAGATATCGACAGCTAATGTGGTAAAAGGTGTGGAATTAAAAGGAATGTAGGACTCGATCAAAATTTTCTGGAGGCGAGTAAGGGGGAAGGTGGCGATGGATTTATTGACACGGGAATGGTCTCGAGATATTTAGTCTATCATCACTGGGGCCTAACTAGCGGTGTTCATGTCCATTTTTACGACTCTCTGTCTGAGAATTTGTGAAATTCTCGAGGAAATATAAATGGCTGATGTGAAACACATGTTACACATGGCGGTCATTCCGATAGCGGATATTTAGTTGACAGCATTGTGAGCGGGGTGCGATGGATTTTGTTTTTGAAGGGGGAGATATGGGGCTTGTCTACAGCGCACATGCTTAAATTCTTTCTCCTCTAGTCTGGATCTGTGTGATCTGGATATTGTGTGAAAAAGAGTAAGTAAGTAAGTAATACAGATACAAATGGGTTGGTGTAGAGTATGTAGATAGAATAGGTTTGTGGATTTAACGGGAAATTTTTCTGGTCGCTACTTGAGGTTTGTTTTAAAACGATCGATGTTAAATAAATCTGGATTTATAAATGTAGGAATGGTTGTGAGGTTGTAGGCGGTATAATTTGGAATAGCTGCGTCTCGAAGTTATCTGGAGTCAAATGATAGAATTCAATGAAATATAAATCTTGAGACAATCGCTATGGGTTTTGAACAAATACGGTTTGTGGAGATGTGATGTACAGAACATTCTCTGTGTAATATTTTGATTTATTGACATGTATGGTGTAACTGTCTCTATTGAGAGGTTGATTGGGGGCGATCTATTCGAACGACATTGGGTGAGATTATTTCAATTATTGTATATGGTCCAGTAAAATATGGTGCTAATTTACTTGTGTCGGGGGGTCTATAATATTTGACCAAAACAAGATCATTCACTTCGAAATGTGGTGTTCTGTGCTGCTTATCGAATGTTTCTTTTTCTTTTTTATGCTTATTTTGGGTACGAGAGCGTGCTATCTCTATAGCTCTAGTTATTCCGGGGTATGGGTTAAGATGAGTTCTTATATCTGGGGGTACAACATTGAACATTAAATAGGTGGGTGGAAAACTTGTGACAGAATAGGGTGTATTATTATACGTTTGAGTGATGCGGTTAACTAGTTGAGTCCAGGAAGCTTTTGGATTTTCTAGATAAGATAATCTGAGCTTGCCTGTAATGGTGGCATTTAAGCGTTCTATTAAACCGTTTGCTTGTGGGTTATTGCTTGTGGTGAGTAGGGGTTGTATACCATGTGTTATTAGAAATTTACGGAATTTTTCTAAGGTAAAAGCGGGCGCTCTGTCAGATAACAGTCGTTTTGGGAAATCCTTGTTGTAGTACAGTTTTGAGGGTTTGAATGTCGGTTAGGGTACTGGTTTACTGGTTAAACTCCCTTTGAGAGTGGTGAAAGCTTGTTGGCAGTTTTATGGTGTATTTTAAACAGGTAGTTTTCTCGGTGTTCATAAGTGTTGCGTTTCGACGTTGTTGCGGACTTAGTATAAATGTTATTCAATGATGTCAGGTTTAGATGTGAGTAAAAGTGCGACTTTCGACGTGGACACGCTTTGGGGTGAGTTGTGTCACAGGCATGAAGGCGTCTTTGTGGCCTATTAAGCGAGAAAATTGTTGTGATGCGCTGTGTGACACGAGTGAGTGAATTGAATGGAAATGTGTCACGTGAAGTCTTTGTTTTTGGTACAGCATCTAACTTGTTTCACCATGAATAACAAATTTACTAGTAATGGGTGGTGGTTGTACAAAACATATCGAGATATTTTGGCTGTTAGTGGATGTGGCACGTTTAGTGGCGACGATATGGAGCTTGTGTGGCTTGATATTGATTTGTTGCTAAGTCGCGCGCTAATAGATGGTGGCCAATTGGAGAAAGTGATGGGGAGTGTGTTGTAGTTTGTTGAGAGAGATGTGTGGATGATTTATAATTATGCATGTAAAAGGAAAAGACGAGGGAGTGAAACTATGTTGGATCATTAACTTGTTTTGGGGAAGAACAGTTACTTTTATAATTGTGATTATGAAGATATTGTATCTTTCGATTTTTGCAATTAAAAAAAATGCGTTTCACCTATGTTTATTAAAATTTGAATATATTTTTTTAAATCGTTGATTATGGTAGTGCGAAAATTATCCATGTAAAAGGGCAATGGCGTGATAGTGAAAAAAAAGGTGAATGGGGCGTTTACATAAAATAGTGAACATAACAATGGTTTTGCAAAGTTTTGAGTATTTGATTAAAAAATTGGTGTTTTGGTATAAAAATAAGATGTTAAGAAAAACACACAAACAAGTTTAGAATTATGATTCGAGTAAATAAAAATAATGTTTTTTTTTTCCTTATGTAGAATTGAAAGTAATGAATTAAAATTTATAAGTTGCTTAAAATAAAGTAAAAATTGATAAAAATGAGGGTGTAAAAGATTTAAAATTTGAATTGAAATGATATAAAAAATGGTGAAAATTGATTTAAAATGATTTCAGTGAAAATACACATTAAATTTATTGAAAATCAAGTTGTGAGTTTGAGGGGAAAGTTACGTAGGTTTTTAAAACTTAGAGTTTTGAGGATTGTTCAGTCAGGAGATTTGGTGTTTAGTTGTCGTCCTGATAACGCGGAAGACGCTCCATGTAAGGCTTGTAGAAGCTTGTAGCTTCTGTTTGGCGACGGCGGCATGTCGCCTGGAAGATGGTTGCGTTGCATGGTCGAAGGTGGGAATCGTCTCACCGGCTTATTTTGCGGGATTTTCGGCTGTGTCGTTGGGAAAAATATTGCTTGGTCGTTTCGTTGGACTGGCGGGCTGGTTCCTCCATCTTTGCTCTTTCTCGCTTCTATCTGGACAGGCTTGTTACCTTCTTCGTTGTGGTCTCCTTCGTCGTGGTCATACTGTCGACTCTCGCTATAGCTGTGGTAACCGAGGGTCAAACCTGTAGTAACCGAGAGGGACAGTCAGGGCGTGGAGAGTTTTCCAGTACCTCTCTGCACCTTGTAGGACCATTAACAGTTCTCACAGAGTACACAGTCGTGGTCGAGGCAGAGTGAAAATCTTAGGAATGTCCACACAAAAAAATCGAAGAGACACAGTTGTAGTAGGAAAGTTCCGTGAACAGATAGGAGTCGAGCTAAGAGCAAAATGGAGAAAGAAGATTTCTTACTGTTTTACATGGTCGATGAGGTGGTCCTGGGTACGACCGACAAGGGCAGACGCCGATGTTGAAGTGACTGTCTTTTCGGCTAAAACCGAAGTTTTATATACCTCTGCCGAGGAGGGAGACATGTGAAAATTTGCACTTTGAACGGGTCCAAAGGGCGTGGGGGCGTCTGCGCTATTCTGCACCCTTTGACCTTGATGGCAACGGCTTGCCAAATTCCTTTTTAGGGTTGTTGTATTTCTTTCTCGATCTCTTGCTTAGCTCAACTCTTAATTTATTACATAGTTTTATTTATTCATCCCCAATTTGTACAAAGTACATTACCTATGGTACATATGGTGATGCAATGACACATGTCAATCATTCGTATAATTATTTATAGATGTGTTTTCTATATACAACATGGCAATCTTGTTATTGGTATTATACAATATAGGGTTGTTGGTTTGAATTACCATATAAATATATATATATATATATATAGTGTAAAAACTATATAATAAAAATATAATAGTGATTCTATATTTAAATTTAATGAGTAAACTGATAACAATGATAATTTATATCAAGTAGATTTGATTAGATTAGCAAGCTAAATCTAAATTAATTATAAAAATAAATAGTTGTTTAGTTTTATAGTTTAGTTTTGTATTAAAATTATCTTTATTATTTTGATTATTTAAATTCAAATTATAAAATTTGTAAATTGTTATTATTTAGTAGAGAGAGAGAAAAAAAAAACCCTTTACTTCTTACACATCATCCAATTGATTATATATTTATAATTAATAACAATAAAATTTAACAACGTAACGTCTTTTGCATCGGCTTTTACACGTCATTTAGACATACTCTAATTTGTATATAGAATAATAGAAGTGAGAATATATTTAATATTATAAATTTTAGTAGTTAGAGAAAAGAGAGAAAGACAGAACCATACACTTATAATCAAACTAATAATAAGAAAAAATATTTTTTTTGTAAAGAAGGTAGATAAGATTGTTAGTATATATATATATTATTTTTAAAATTTTATATTTTATCTTTTTTTTTTTAAGATTTTTAATTTTTTTTTATTTTATATAATGAATATATCTAGTTGTATTTAGTGAAATATCTATAATATGAATTAACTTTTGTTATAAATTTGGTTATTATGTTTTGAAACCCTAATGGTATACCAGACATATATAAACACATTTTTAAAATGAATTAATTAATGGAAAGAGAGATATGCTGGACCGGGAATTATCAAATAGAAATCCAGCTGATATTTCACCCCTGCTCTATTATATCATAGATCTCTCTTAGACCGGATTATATGTGTTAATATTAAGTTGTTTTAGTGAAACATTTATATATAAAGATCCAAAAATCATAAGTGTTAAGAAATTCTAAATGTTACCTACCTAGTTTGTGACTCGTTCCTCTGTAAGCAGCTATTTCTGAATAACATCTGTTGCGGGTGGGACCCGTGTTCCTCCCTTCAGAAATAGATTGTTTTCTTAGAAATTTTAGAATAATAAGTCAACTGAAGAAGAAAGAAAATAGTTAAGGGAAGAAAGCTAATCTTTATAATCTTTACAGTTATTTATATTAATATAACTGATTCAATTATTATTTATCTTTTAATTTTCCTTTGAAAAGGTAAATTATTAGATGATTAATAAAGCTATTAATTTTGAAAATTCATTAATATTTAATTTCCATTTTCCTCCCCAGAAATTGGAGATTAAATAAAATGAATTCTATATAATATTACTTTAAAAATCTTGTGAAATTTTTTTAAAATCAGTTATATAATTTAGGTTTAATTAACTGTTAAAGATTATAAGTTTGTATTAGTTATTATTAAGAGAAATTATAAAAATTTGATTTAATAAATGGATACTTCCATTTATTTTTTTAAGTATTTTATAATTGATTTACTGTTGAAGTATTTTACTTGTTTAATACTAAATTTGTTTTTAATAAATTCCATGTTTAAATTTTTAATATCTTCTATGAAATTTTCTAATATATTATTTATTCTATAAAATATTAGAAACTGACCAAAATATATACCTTTGCAGCAGTTTAATGATATATTAGAATTTATATTGCAGTATTTTATAATATTGAAATTATAATTACTTTTTTTATTATAAATTTTAATAGCATTATTTGTAAGGTTTATATTTAGGTCTAAAAAGTTAACTTTTTTGTTTCTATTAATTTTTTCATTGTTCTTAAGTTTCAAGTATTTAGGATATATTTCAGGTATTATGTTTTTAAACTGTGGATTATTAAATATTATGATGGCATCTACATAACGGAACATTTGCCATTTAACATTATTTTGTAGAAAGTATTCTCTTTCGTACCAGAATAGTATTAGTTTGGCAAATAAAGGACTTGAAGAAGTTCCCATGGGAACGCCTTCTGATTGAATATATATTTTATTTTTAAATTCTATATAATTAAAATTTAAAAATGTTTCCAGTAGAATTTTTCCTGTTTTAAGATCTAATTTAATTGTTTTATATCTGTTATGAATAATTTTAATGTGGAAAGTTTTGTCATTAATGAATTCTTTAAATAAATTAGTTATTTTATTATTAGATCTCTTAAATTTATTTAGAATATAGGTCCTCAAAATCAAATGTGTGTACTGAATCAATGTTTGTCCAATTGTTCATTAAATAGTTGATGATTTTTTTATTTGAGTCGATAAATTTATAATTATATTTATTTGTTAATTTTTTTATAATAAATTGTAGTGTTGAAGCTAATTGTATATCAATGTTTTTATAACTGAATTTATACCAGATGTGATTGTTCTGAAAGAAATTGTTTTTTTGTGTAGTTTAGGAATTATATAGAATTTTGGTATGTTTGGATTTTTGTTGTAGTTATAAATCTTTAGTGAATTTTCCACGTTTTTGATGTCTTTTTTGATTTTTGTGGCTGTAGTTCTAGCAAAAGTGTATTTATTATTATTATCAATTTCCTTTTTTAGAATATCGTGGTATAGAATTTTACAAATTATAGATAAATTATTGGGACATTTATTTATAGGAGTGATAATAAAGTCCTTCTGTAATTTAATTATATTTTCTTTAAAAGAAGGAATATCTGAATTAGGTTTTGTGTATTTAAGTGTATTATTATAATAATTTATAATTTCTTTTTTAATATTATGTTTCCATTCCAGAAAAGTAAATTCTGGAATACTGTATTTTATACTAGTTTTATTTATGAAAATGTCAATATCTCTTAATATATATTTAATTGTATTATTATAATTGTGTTTAATTTGAGGTATATATTTATTCCCTTTATTTAAAATATCTTGATATTCTGGATTTAAAAAAGAAAAATTGCTAGTTAATAAATGACCTGAGAGCTTATATATATCTATATAGTTGTTGCAATTACATTTATTTTTTTTTAATTTGCCAAATTATTAATAAATTGGTTATAATTGCAAACTAAACTACCTATATTGTTTTAACTTATTATTATGAAATTTCTAAGAAAACCATCTATTTCTGAAGGGAGGAACACGGGTCCCCCCCGCAACAGATGTTATTCAGAAATAGCTGCTTACAGAGGAACGCGTCACAAACTAGGTAGGTAACATTTAGAATTTCTTAACACTTATGTTTGTTTGATCTTTATATATAAATGTTTCACTAAAACAACTTAATATTAACACATATAATCCGGTCTAAGAGAGATATATGATATATTAGAGCAGGGGTGAAATATCAGCTGGATTTCTATTTGATAATCCCCGGTCCAGCATATCTCTATTTCCATTAATTAATTCATTTTAAAAAAATTTTTGTATATGTCTGGTCTACCATTAGGGTTTCAAAACATAATAACCAAATTTATAACAAAAGTTAATTCATATTATAGATATTTCACTAAATACAACTAGATATATTCATTATATAAAATAAAATAAAAATTTAAAAATCTTAAAAAAAAAAAAAAAGATAAAATATAAAATTTTAAAAATAATATATATATATATACTAACAATCTTATCTACCTTCTTTACAAAAATTTTATTTTTCTTATTATTAGATTGAATATAAGTGTATGGTTCTGTCTTTCTCTCTTTTCTCTAACTACTAAAATTTATAATATTAAATATATTCTCACTTCTATTATTCTATATACAAATTAGAGTATGTCTAAATGACGTGTAAAAGCCGATGCAAAAGACGTTACGTTGTTAAATTTTATTGTTATTAATTATAAATATATAATTAATTGGATGATGTGTAAGAAGTAAAGGATTTTTTTTCTCTCTCTCTCTACTAAATAATAACAATTTACAAATTTTATAATTTGAATTTAAATAATCAAAATAATAAAGATAATTTTAATACAAAACTAAACTATAAAACTAAACAACTATTTATTTTTATAATTAATTTAGATTTAGCTTGCTAATCTAATCAAATCTACTTGATATAAATTATCATTGTTATCAGTTTACTCATTAATTTTCAAATATAGAATCACTATTATATTTTTATTATATAGTTTTTACACTATATTAATTCATATGAGCTTGCTCTATGATATATTTTTATTTTTAATATAATATACAAATGAAATTAAATTATAAATTCTAATATAACTAAAAATCCATACAGAATTTAATTATCTTTTATTATTTGATTATGAAAAAGTAAATTATAAAAGTAATTCTAGAAAAAATAACTTCAGAACTTTTGTTTTTTTCAGTGTTTAGTTAGTTTAAATATGTTTTATATTAGTTATTCTTAATAATATAACAGATAACATACAGTAATATCTATATTTTTATAGATTAATTATTCAATTTATTACAAACTTAATCACCACAAAAACAATTATGGAAAATATATTTAAAAAAAAAAAATCATAAGAATAACAAACTAAAAAACTAAAAAAAAACTACAAACATATTAGGGTTAGCACCTCTCTTATGTTAATTAAAACTCGCTAAAAATTGCCTAAGAAAGAATTGTCAAACTTGTCCCTCTCTTAAGAACCATGACACATTTCAAACGACTAGTTGTAAATTAGTAAATACTATTTATAAATTAACATGCCAAATTTGTCAACTATCATATATAGGACAAACATGTAATCCATTAAATATACGAATAAACCTACATAGAAACCACGCCAAAAAATCAATTGGTAATATATATATATATGAAAGAACACAATCAATTACATACTTTTAACAACTTCAAGATAGAATTACTAGACATATGTCGAAACAAAAAACAACGACTATTATTAGAAAACAACTACATTTATAAACACAACACATTATTCCCTGATGGACTTAATGACGAATTAAACTAAACATACAAACCACAAACAGAAGAAATTTCAACTTATGAAATCAGCTGCAAATACAAAAAAAAAATGAATTTAAAACTAAACCTAATAAAACTAGAGGTAAAACTACCAATAAATTAGGTTACATTGAATTTGAAGAATTACTGGACCCAAAACAAATGTATACTAACAACTTCGTCGAAAAATTTATTAAAACATTATTTAAACTAAATAATAATAAATTTATCAAACTTATAGAATATATTAAAATTCATAATCTAACTAACAGATTAATAGATATCACATACGACATCTTTAAATACAGAAAAATTAAACAATCTACTAATAACATTAATATTATCATTAAATTGAATAACAATTTATTTAATCATATTATATTTAATGATATTTTCAATAACCAAAACTTCAATAATCTTTTCCCTATAAAAATTTAAATTTTAAAACAATCTGGAGATACAACAAAAATATAGGTAGTTTAGTTTGCAATTATAACCAATTTATTAATAATTTGGCAAATTTAAAAAAAATAAATGTAATTGCAACAACTATATAGATAGATATAAGTTCTCAGGTCATATATTAACTAGCAATCTTTTCTTTTTCAAATCCAGAATATCAAGATATTTTAAATAAAGGGTATAAATATATACCTCAAATTAAACACAATTATAATAATACAATTAAATCTATATTAAAAGATATAGACATTTTCATAAATAAAACTAGTATAAAATACAGTATTCCAGAATTTACTTTTCTGGAATGGAAACATAATATTAAAAAAGGAAATTATAAATTATTATAATAATACACTTAAATACACAAAACCTAATTCAGATATTCCTTCTTTTAAAGAAAATATAATTAAATTACAGAAGGACTTTATTATCACTCCTATAGATAAATGTCCCAATAATTTATCTATAATTTGTAAAAATCTATACCACGATATTCTAAAAAAGGAAATTGATAATAATAATAAATACACTTTTGCTAGAACTACAGCCACAAAAATCAAAAAAGACATCAAAAACGTGGAAAATTCACTAAAGATTTATAACTACAACAAAAATCCAAACATACCAAAATTCTATATAATTCCTAAACTACACAAAAAACCAATTTCTTTCAGAACAATCACATCTGGTATAAATTCAGTTATAAAAAACATTGATATACAATTAGCTTCAACACTACAATTTATTATAAATAAATTAACTAATAAATATAATTATAAATTTATCGACTCAAATAAAAAAATCATTAACTATTTAATGAACAATTGGACAAACATTGATTCAGTACACACATTTGATTTTGAGGACCTATATTCTAAAATAAATTTAAGAGATCTAAATAATAAAATAACTAATATTTATTTAACGAATTCATTAATGACAAAACTTTCCACATTAAAATTATTCATAACAGATATAAAACAATTAAATTGGATCTTAAAACAGCAAAAACTCTACTGGAAACATTTTAAATTTTAATTATATAGAATTAAAAATAAAATATATATTCAATCAGAAGGCGTTCTCATGGGAACTTCTTCAAGTCCTTTATTAGCCAACCTAATACTATTCTGGTACGAAAAGAGAATACTTTCTACAAAATAATGTTAATTGGCAAATGTTCCGTTATGTAGATGACATCATAATATTTAATAATCCACAGTTTAAAAACATAATACCTGAAATATATCCTAAATACTTGAAACTTAAGAACAATGAAAAAATTAATAGAAACAAAAAAGTTAACTTTTTAGACCTAAATATAAACCTTACAAATAATGCTATTAAAATTTATAATAAAAAAAGTAATTATAATTTCAATATTATAAAATACTGCAATATAAATTCTAATATATCATTAAACTGCTGCAAAGGTATATATTTTGGTTAGTTTCTAAGATTTTATAGAATAAATAATATATTAGAAAATTTTATAGAAGATATTAAAAATTTAAACATGGAATTTATTAAAAACAAATTTAGTATTAAACAAGTAAAATACTTCAACAGTATATCAATTATAAAATACTTAAAAAAAAATAAATGGAAGTATCCATTTATTAAATCAACTTTTTATAATTTCTCTCAATAATAACTAATACAAACTTATAATCTTTAACAGTTAATTAAACTTAAATTATATAACTGATTTTAAAAAATTTCACAAGATTTTTAAAGTAATATTGTATAGAATTCATTTTATTTAATCTCCAATTTCTGGGGAGGAAAATGGAAATTAAATATTAATGAATTTTCAAAATTAATAGCTTTATTAATCATCTAATAATTTACCTTTTTAAAGGAAAATTAAAAGATAAATAATAATTGAATCAGTTATATTAATATAAATAACTGTAAAGATTATAAAGTTTGGCTTTCTTCCCTTAACTATTTTCTTTCTTCTTCAGTTGACTTATTATTCTGAAATTTCTAAGAAAACAATCTATTTCTGAAGGGAGGAACACGGGTCCCCCCCCCGCAACAGATGTTATCCAGAAATAGCTGCTTACAGAGGAACGCGTCACAGACTAGGTAGGTAACATTTAGAATTTCTTAACACTTATGTTTGTTGGATCTTTATATATAAATGTTTCACTAAAACAACTTAATATTAACACATATAATCCGGTCTAAGAGAGATATATGATATAATAGAGCAGGGGTGAAATATCAGCTGGATTTCTATTTGATAATCCCCGGTCCAGCATATCTCTCTTTCCATTAATTAATTCATTTTAAAAATTTTTTTGTATATGTCTGGTATACCATTAGGGTTTCAAAACATAATAACCAAATTTATAACAAAAGTTAATTCATATTATAGATATTTCACTAAATACAACTAGATATATTCATTATATAAAATAAAAATAAAATTAAAAATCTTTAAAAAAAAAAAAGATAAAATATAAAATTATAAAAATAATATATATATATACTAACAATCTTATCTACCTTCTTTACAAAAAATTTATTTTTTCTTATTATTAGTTTGATTATAAGTGTATGGTTCTGTCTTTCTCTCTTTTCTCTAACTACTAAAATTTATAATATTAAATATATTCTCACTTCTATTATTCTATATACAAATTAGAGTATGTCTAAATGACGTGTAAAAGCCGATGCAAAAGACGTTACGTTGTTAAATTTTATTGTTATTAATTATAAATATATAATTAATTGGATGATGTGTAAGAAGTAAAGGATTTTTTTTTCTCTCTCTCTCTCTACTAAATAATAACAATTTACAAATTTTATAATTTGAATTTAAATAATCAAAATAATAAAGATAATTTTAATACAAAACTAAACTATAAAACTAAACAACTATTTATTTATATATATAGTATATATATATATGTGTGTCATAATATATACTCTTCCAGGAATAATAAATAAAACCTACAGTTGACCCAGAGAGAGACGGGAGGGTAAGGACCGGTCACTTTAGACATCAGCGACATCCAAGGGGCTCCTGGGGGCTGTCACTTACACCTCGGGACTTTGAAGACAGTTGGGGAATTGTGGGCGACAAGAACGAACGGCCGGCCGCTCAGCGGTGCCAGGCCGCGGCTGTCCCCCCTCTCTCTCTGTTGCCTGGGGTTCCTCTTCTTCCAACTTGTGGTGTGATTATTTCTCTTTCCCCACCTTATATATACCACAGAAAAGGCGACAGGATTAGACCTGGCCGAGAGTAAATCCCACATATACCAGAGTATGAAGAAAACAAGAAGCAATACCACGTTGATCGGACAAACCCACAACCAAGTTCCACAAGACTCAATGACCAACTCTACTGTAGCCGCTTCTCTTCGAGCTCTCACTCTCTGTCTCGACCAACTTTCAAACCGTGAGCTTGAAGAAGCAATCACCTACGACGGAGTTGAACCTGCCGCACACTTCTTCTCACAACTTGAGTCTCAGCCGAACTTCCACAACTTAGAGCCAGCACGCCAAGCTCGAAAGCCTCTATCATCACTCAGAGGCGAACCTCGCAAAATTGCACAAGAGAGTTAGCTCTACTCAATAAGACTTATGAAGAGGTCAAGGAGTCACTCTGCGCCGTCTATCCCCGACGCCCTAGCTTCACTCTTCAAGAGTTCTATGAGCTTAAATGCACGTTAGATGGCCGAGATCGATACCTACTACAAGAACAAGGTCTGAATAGGATTGGCGATCACCTCCCCAAGAGGTGCCATCGTACAAGCACTATCCAACGGTGTGCCACGTCACTATGGCAACCTTTTGAAGATGGCACAACCCTCGGAACCAGAAGAATGGTTGTGCTTAGCCCAGCAGCTGTCCTACGAAGGGGATACCACCAGCACTAAAGCTGCCCAACAACGATCACCGCGCCAGAGCAGAGCACCTTCTACCACCGTAGACAAGACCCCACCATATCCTTGCCGTTACTGTGGGCGGACAACACTGGCACGCACAGTGTCAGCAGCGAGGGGCCCTACCAGCGGACATTTCGGACCTTTACACCTGTGGTCCCACAACGTCGAGCAACACCAAAAATCGACTCGGCCAGCAGGTGTCTACGAGACCCTCAGCAACGACGACTCGGGAGAAACCAAGTAATGCCAACTTCGGCAGCAGAACTCCGCCAAAGCTCAATGAACCTACTTGCACCCTAAACCAGCATACGCCTGTAAAGTGCAATTGTTTAACCCCTATCATTCATTCTTTAAAGATGCCATT